>CM034146.1:695169538-695769538 GCA_019776745.2 Taxus chinensis
CTTCCACCAGGCTGTGAACAAGGCGTGAGGGGAGGCAGCGCGTGAAACTAGGGGAAAAAGGTGTTTGCAGTCTTCTTTGAGCAACGTACTCCTAGCCTGTGCCAAACTCGAACCCCCAAACCTGTGTGGACACCTAGCAAAGCAAAAGACAGTGGAATGTTGTCAGGTATTGTAGTTTACAAATGCGTTGGGGGGGACGCTGCTATTTTTTTGACCAGATGAAAAACAAGATAGCCTCTCACGGGACATGATTTCAATTGGGAAGGAAGGATGTGGGTCCCCTCATGAGGCTGGCACACTACTTCACCATGCAACAAACATGTCTCCAACCTGTTGAGTTTACATTTGCCCTGCGCATTTCCGTCCTGTGCCAAAATAAGAGATTTGAAACTGGGTGTAGACATTCGCCAAAGCATTATGGAGAAGGGATTTTTGTATGTTTTAGTTGCAAGTGCCATGGCAGATACATATGCAAGATGTGGAAGCACGTGAACTGTTCAACAATTCCTCAAAGAAATGCGTTCTCATGGAATGCCATGATGGTAGCCTATGCACAAAATGGATTGGTTAAAAAGGCGTTTGGACTGTTTGACAAAATGCCTCAAAGAAACGTTGTCTGATGGAATGCCATGATTGCAGGATATGCACATAATGGATTCAAATGTTGCAGATCTCAAGTGAGAGGCTTACCCTGTATTAGATGAGTTGGCCAGAAATGTTAGTACTAAGAACCTTGGACATTTGCATAGCCTGAAAAGTAATCTTATTCATCTCCTTGCATGGGTGCAAAAGGTACAAGATGGGTTCGTTGGAAAAGCTTGAGGATTTCGAGAAAAGGAAAAATGGTAACATTGCAGATGCTCATGATCTGTTCGATAAAATGCGTAAGGGAGAGGCTAAACTGAATTCCGCGGTGTTCGACTGACTTCATTCTCCAGGCATGGTTCATCTCTCCTCATCTCTAATTATTTATGTTCTTTAGTTTTTCTTTTGCAACAAAATGAAAATTTATAACCAAAGGACTTTCGTATATTATGTTGTATAAAATAAATTTGTTTTAAAAATAGTAAAACCTTGTATCGTAATGTACAAGATCCAACTTTGCTTGGTAGACAATAAACTTGTTCAGTCACATCGTGATGATCTAGTAAGCTTCACAACCAAACTAGATTTATACATATCCCTTTTTAATTGACAGGCTAAAGCTGAGTTCCCTGTAAATGACTTGACTGCTCCCTTGTTTAATTAGATAAATTGCAATTTCTCGGGACTCGCAAAGTAACCTTCGTATCTCCGGAAAAGGGAGGTTAAGATTTATTCGCAAACCTGGGTATGTGAGGTGTCACTTCAATCCTTGGATTGACCCTTAATGAACATTTGTGATCTATTTGACACCCTTATAGGATCCTTGTTACACTTTTTTGTAGTGATAGGAAGTTGTTAAATCAAGAAAGTTGGCTTTCGTTCTGGACCGCCATTCAAAACTGTAGTGCCCACACTTTTTTAAAGCTCAGTAGCTTGTTGTTCGTCTTTGCTCATAGACATGTTTTGACAGTGTTTTGTGTTATATCTTGGACATTATATTTAGAGCATTGGATCTTATTAGACATGTGGTGGACATTTACGCGTATAGCACCAATTTATCTTAATTTCTATGTTGTCACATTTTCTTATGACATCATGGATACTAGTGAATATGAGTGTGCTGTTTGGAACATAATTATACTGATGGATGGTTGTTGCATGTTGGGATTCCTATGGTTATATGTCACTCTATCATCTTGTCTAACTTTTTGAATATTGAGTATAATGGTGCAGGTTGTCACATTTTGATTCTCATTAGGATGTAAGGCTAGTTTAGAGACTTATTGATATCTTATCGTATCGTTGTTTTATATTTTATCAGACAGGTATGGTTAATGTGTGCAATGAGTGTGGCAGGCTGACAGGTTTATAAGAGAACGTGGGATTCAGGCCAGCTACACAATCTTGCACAAGCAGCCCACAGGTTGAGTCCTAGCCAATGTTCATTATGTAAAGCCTTAGTATAGGAGATTATTATTTTGGGCACTATGAAGTGACACCAATTTTTAGTAATGTATTGTGCCTTGAAATATTAATTTTGTTGTAGGGTTAGGTAATCGAGTATGTTGTAAACTTGTTTTGGGAGTTAATAATCTCACTTTTATTTAAAATTTTGATTTTTTTTTAATGAGTCACTTAATCACAAGGGTTGTAGGGTCACAGATGTGAGACCCTTGGGTGGTCCCCACACCCTCTAGCCTTGTGCCAAAGATGCAAAACCCGAAATTAGGTTATTTTGGGCATTTTTAGAGACCACTTTTTAGCTTGGGGAGTTCCCCTAACATAAAAATGAGCCCTTGGACCCTACCTAATGGGTAAGGGGGGACTTATTTCCAAGAGGCTTAGAGGGAGTTTTCCCTCCCTTTTTGCCTCTTGTTTGGTCACATATATGTAAGGGGTGTGGATTGGCAGTGCTTGTTAAAAGTTTCACTAATTTTGACTTGTTAACAGTTTAGGGAATTTTGGAGAGAAGAAGGCAAAAAAGACAATTTTTACCCTTTCTTTATTTTTGTTTTGGCATCTTTGACCTTGGAGGAGGAGAGGGGGTGACACATGTCATCTCCCTCATTTGTAAGGATTCTTGATTGCTCCTCTTCAAATTACCATTCATGGGAAAAGAGAGGGACTTTTTCTTTTAGATCTTATTGCTTGGAATGCTTGTGGGATTGGGAGCTTGATATTCGATCTGAGTCAAGTAGTGGAGGAATTTGGAAGTTGGAGAGATTTTTGGAGAGATTTCCTTTGAGGTAGGTTCTTATGTATTTTGTTTGCATATGTTGAATTCCTCTTAGATGGTAGTTTGGGTGTTTGAAATTTTTCTTTGTTGTTTATGGATTTTGGTTGTTGTTTGCTTGTTTTGACTCCCTTCCATCATATGGCATAATGGAGTTTTGGAGTTGTGGAGGAGGAGAGAGGGGATTTTCTCCTCTCAATCCTCAAGGCTTGATGGACAAGCCTTGTAGGGTCTTATAGTTTTTTGTTTTCCTTCTCAAATGGTTGAGGTGGGGAAGTTGATTCATTTGGCTTGAATATCCTTCCCCATTCTTGCTAAGGAAACCCCTGATGGGGTTTTAAAATCCTTCCAAGAAGGACTTGGAGAAAGGGTGGATGAATAAGGACGGTTTTTGATTGAAATTAGGAGAAATAAAGAGGGTATGGATATTTTTTTCTTTGTGCAAGCAATTTGAAATATAAATTTTGGCAGAACTCTTCTCCTCTCTTCCCCACTTTTGAGGTAGAACATTGGGATTCTCCTCTTTATGAAATTTGTTATGTCCTGATTTTGTTTTTGTTTCCTATTTTTCCATGTGCTTGTATCATTTGGTTAGTTTCAAACCCCCCCACTTTCTTGTGCAAGTTGTGGATGGTAGTCCTCTTTCCCATGGGATTGGGGGAGGCTAGAAATGCATTCTTTTCAACCTTGTTGGAATTATCGAAGGTATGTAAGGATGTATCTCATGGTTGGGTGGAAACTCTTGTCATCTTGGTGCTCCATGTATCTCCTTCACTTTGTTGGCATTTCTCTCTTTGTGACCCTCAAAGTTGATAGTTACTGTTGTTGGAGTCCTGTTTGGCTTCTCCTCTCTGTTTGTAAAGTACCCCCCTCTGATTGTACAATCTTTTGGTTAAGGCTTTGTGGAAACTTGCAATGTATTGGAAGACCCTTATCTTTCAACCGTGGACTCTTAAGGAATTTTGTTGTCATTATTGATCTTAGCAATATCCTTAAGCATGCTTGTAAGAGACTGTGTAACTCATTTAAGGAGTTAGTTGATGAAGTATTGTGCAAAAGAAGATTTTTCAAATAACATGTTTTTTTTATACTACATATAGTAGAATGAAATTCCTTGGTACATTCCCTTATCATGCTTGAAAGTTGGATTATTGAATTTGCATGCAAAAATAAATAAAATATCAAAATTGTATTGTGTTATGAAATAGCACAATATTTCTTGTGTTGTAGGGCTTTCTGAATAAGTACACTCCTTTGCAATTAATTATTAGCAATTAGAATTTTCTATCCTTTAAAGGTTCATTAAGAAATTTTTCCTCTCATGAAATGGTTTGAAAATCATTGACCATGTGAAGTGTGGGAACTTACAGTTCATTTCTGTATTAATACTAAGGTATAAAATCAATATTGGGATTTTATATTTGGAATCACTACTTTGTTATCATTGTATACACATAGAATAGTATATCATATGATAAAATTTCCTTCTGTTACAATACAACAAGGATATATATCTATCCTTGTATATCTATCTAAATATATATAGTGATAATGTAAGGGTTGTGTTGCTTTAAGAAATATGTGCAGTTATTATATGTGTGTAAAGTGATATATTATTATCTTACTCCCTTAGTTTTTTTTTAAATAAGAAAACATATACATACTATAGAGTATTTTTGTATTAAATAAATCATTCAAATTCATCATTTTATATTTATTTATATATGTGTGTGTGTGTGTGTCCTAATGTGTGTGTGTGTGTGTGTGTGTTAAAACTCAAAACATTTATAAACTAAGATATATACATGTTATTAAATATCCTTTATAGTATCGAAATAACAGTGATTTCTTAGTCCTAGAGTAAATATATGGTAAGTATATATATATGCAGTAATATAACGTATTATACATACATACATACATACATACATATAGATAACATATATATATATAATATTATACTATATATATATATAAACTTATTATATAAATATATACCTAATATATATATAAACGTATGAATAATAAACAAAATATTACAACAAAAATATAGCTTTGAAATGGGGGAGGTTCAGAACCCCTCCCCACACACACCCTCCACATGTCTACGGCTGGCTCTGCCCCCCCAACAAACCCCAATGCTCCTCCCTGCGTGTAGGGACAACGCCTACCCCTCACTGCCCCCAACCTGCCCACTCTACTGCCCTTGATCCGCATCCATCACCTGCGCTGTCCACTTGGGCTATTGCCCCTCCACCATGTCCGCGACCACCGAACCTCCCCTCCACATAAACCTCCCCCGTCACCTCCACGTTGATCTCCTCGTCACAAATAAAACCCTCATGGGAGAAAACCCCAACACTGCCTTCCACTTCTATGTCTACACACATAGACCCCACTTCCACTGAAAATGTGGCCACCAGATCCCTCCTCACCTTGCCCTCGCATAGTTTCCATTATCCACAGATCCGTTTCCCCATACATGTGGTTTCCTTTGGATTTTTTAAATACATATTTAGGCAGAGTTTCCTCCTCAACCATATATCCAGATCCAATATTTTTTATAAGATGTGTTCTCCATGCAAACCATAGGATGTATCTGGCTAGAATATTGACCAAGAGAACAAACAAAACAAAACAATAAGGAGATACTAAGCTAATATCCTTCCACTCCAGAGAGATCAAGCTTCTACCTGCAAATCTACAACACAACCTACAAATAAGAGAGCAGAATAACATGAGAAATGAGATTTGAAAAGAATGAAGATCATAGGGATGTTTAGGGTTTTCCTAGGGAAAAATTAGATTGAGGGTTGAGATTGCTCTTTAGATCCTAGGGCTCCAAATATAGACCTCGTACACTTTTAAGTCTTGACCATTTTAAATGGAGAAATATTGAGAAATGGTACAAACAAACATTTTAAACAAAAGGATGTGGGATGAAGTTAAGTAACTTAAGAAGAGGGTGAAACCTAATAATTTAAGAAGGGGTGTAGTCTCTACTTATTATGGTCCTAGCTAAATTTAAAAAGATAAGTAAATAAATCAAAGATGGGATGTCGGGCTAGTAACTTGAGTAAATTAGGTAAATTAACCAATTTAGTTAATATAATTAGTTATTAACGGGAATGGGATTTATCTAATGGAATAGTACTAGTATTAACCCCTTAGTAATCTCTTAAAAAAAAAATTTACCCTATATTTTTAGTTACACTTCTGGTGTGGGTTACAGTTGTCCCGGAAGGTGGGGCATGAAATAGTTGGTATTAGAGCGGAGGTTCGCACATGCAGAACACTCTGGGAAAATAAATCAAGACAGTTAATGGTAATGTTAATAACATAAAATTTAATAAATGGATTTTAAAATAATAATAATAATAATAATAATAATAAATAACGATGATAATAATTAAACACCATCCAAAACCATTAAATTTTAAGTTAATAACTTTCTCGCTTACCTCGTGCATAGGATGGCACCCAAGCAAGATCGATCAACTAGAGGCATGGGGTGTAGTGCACCTATGCGGGAACCATCTGGCACCTAAATTTAGGGCCTTAGATATTAGACGCCTTGCACTAGTTGATAGGTGTTGTGGAGTAGCATCTACCATGACCACAGGAGACAAGAGAGGAAACACCATTAGGCAGAGGAGGAGCCGATAGGCGAGGACGTGCATTCAGAGCCACCTAGAACACAATACACCAAGGCAGGAGAGGTTAAGTAGCCCTTCCATTCATCACAAGAGGGAAGCCTTGTTCCGTCATAACCGCTCACATATTCTTGAGGGAGCATTCAAGGATAGGCGACCCCCTTCTCCTATTGGAATACATCACAAGGATTAAGATACAGGTAGTGTGATCAGGGATCTACTTTGCTTGTAGCCTCCCGCTTACACCAGCTCTACGGATGGCTTTAGGGCTAAGTTGTGGCTCCTTAGCTTAAATAGCTGTTTTAGCTTGCAATCTTAAGAGAGCAATGTCAAGGTAATGTTCAGCTATACACCTCCTCCGAGAGTGCAACAGGTGTTTGGTGGAGAAATGAGGAGCATAAGCTCCATCTGACTCGAGAGACAGTAACCTAGGAGATGTTCAAGGAGCGTTTCAAGGCTCGTTATATGTCAGAGAATTTCGTGTAGAAAAGGATCGATGAGTTTCATGACTTACGACAGGGATTTGGCACAATTGCACAGTATGAGAGTAGGATCTTGGATCTCCTACAGTATGTGGAATACCTACAAGATGAGAAATTGTAGGTTAACAGGTTTATTCGAGGCCTTAATGTAGAGTATAGCAGTAGTTAGGATGTTATCTCCTCCCACAACTTGAAAAGGCCATTGAGAAGGCCTACTTAGCTGAGGAGAATAGGACCAAGGCACAGGAGCATCGAGATAGAAACAAGAGAAAGTTTCAGGAGAGGATACATGCATTTCATAGTCAGAGGTCATGGGGTATTACACCACCCCATAGAGGAGGATTTTGGCCTCCGCTAGTAGCCATGAGGGCTCCACCACACCCGCAACGATAGACACAGCAGCAGGGCCACCCGCAGTAGGGGGATAGACAGACATAGGGATGTTAGAGGTGTTTCTAGAGGAGGTTTTGGTGGAGCTAGGTATATAGAGGCAAGGCACTCAACAGGCACATCTAGCTTACACACAACAGTCTGTTAGGGTTTGACTGACAGGATTAGTACACCAGAGCACAGGAGGGGCCCCATCTCAGAGGGGTACAAGAGGTTGTTTTATTTGTGGATCTCCAGATCACTATGTGTGCATGTGCCCACAAAAACCCAATACCATGGATGCACAGAGAGCTGCTAGATCCGAGCAGATGGTGGGTGATGTAGGATGCACTCATCGTGTATATGCAGCGGTTGACAACCACCAGGCTGAGCATCAGGCCATAGTCATTGAGACGACAGGTACTATCAGGGGTATTTCTGTCTCACTACTTTTTGATTCAAGTGCTTCAGATTCCTTTATATCACCTTCTATAGTGGACCAGTGTGGGCTAGTGGTGGCTAGCCAACCAGATAGTTGGCAGGTTGAGTTGGCCTCTGGGGCCAAACTCGCCGTGGAATCGTATGTGGAGAGTTGCGTACTTGATTTAGGATCCTTCTCCACTACTCTTAACCTCCGAGTTATCCCTCTAGGTTCCTATCAAGTAGTTTTGGGTATGGATTGGCTTGAGGCCCATCAAGCTAAGGTGGATTGTAGAAATAAGGTCATTAAGTGTCAGGATGATCTTGGGAGTGCAGTTGTGATATCAGGGATCCAGAGACCTATTTCCTTGCGCACGATATCGGCTAAGCAACTCAAGTGGAGCATGCGTAAGGGGTGTCAGTTGTTTTCTATCACCATCAGTGATCGATCTAAGAGCATTCCAGAGCATTCACCCTTAGATGATCATGCAATTTTGAGGGAGTATGGAGATTTTTTTCCAGGAGAGCTTCCAGGGTTACCACCCCGTAGAGAGGTAGATTTCACCATTGATTTAGTACCTGGATCAACACTAGTTTCTAGGGCACCTTATCGTATGACGACTCCAGAGCTTTAGGACCTCAAGATTCAGTTAGAGGAGTTGTTAGATAAGGGTCTCATTCACCCTAGTGTATCTCCTTGGGGAGTGCCAGTCATATTTGTGAAGAAGAAGGATGGTTCTCTCAGACTTTGTGTAGACTTCAGGCAGCTCAACAAAGTCACAATAAAGAACCATTATCCACTCCCTAGGATTGATGACTTGTTTGATCAAAAATGGGGAGCAAGAGTGTTCTCCAAAATTGATCTCAAGTCAGGATATCATCAGTTGCACATTTCAGATGTAGATATTTATAAGACAACTTTTCGCACACGTTATGGGAATTATGAGTTCATAGTGGTTCCATTTGGTTTGACCAATGCCCTAGCTGTCTTCATGAGCCCCATGAATGGAGTGTTCAAGACATTTCTAGATCGTTTTGTCTTAGTGTTCCTTGATGACATATTTATTTATTCTCGTTCCGAGGAGGAACACGAGGAGCATTTGAGACAGGTACTTCAAGTTTTGAGAGAGCAGAAGTTGTATGGGAACATGGAAAAATGTAGCTTCTTTCAGACAGAGATTCAGTACTTAGGCCATATCATTTTAGGTGAGGGTATCTTTGTAGATCCCTATAAGATATAGGCTATCTTGGACTGGCTAGTACCCACCTCAGTTACTGAGGTAAGAAGTTTCATGGGTTTGACAGGGTATTACCGCAGGTTTGTACAGGACTTTTCTAGGATTGCTCACCCTATCACTTATCTTCAGAGGAAAGGGAAGAAGTTTGATTGGTCAGAGAAGTGTGAGAAGGCCTTTCAGTTGCTTAAGGAAAGGTTAACCATGGTGCCCATCTTAGCAGTTCCAGACCCAACAGAGGATTTTGTTGTTTGTACCGATGCATCATTAGAGGCTTTGGGAGCAGTTCTTATGCAGGAGCGTCAGGTTATTGCCTTTGAGTCTCCTAAGCTCAAGGACTACGATCTTAATTATCCTACTCATGACTTGGAGCTTGTAGTAGTGGTCCATGCTCTTGTTCATTGGTGACATTTCCTTTTGGGTAGACCTTTCATGTTGAGGACAGACCACCGGAGTTTGCAGCATATCTTCTCACAGCTGAACCTCAACACTTGTCAAAGGTGTTAGATGGAGTTCCTATGTGAGTATGACATGGAGGTTCAGTACATCAAAGGGAAGGAAAATGTGGTTGTAGATGAACTTAGTAGACAATGACATGTGCTTGCTTATTTGAAACTTCAGTTAGATTTGAGAGGCAGGATTCTTGAGCACCTTCTAGAGAACAGGTTTTATGAGGGAGCTAGACAGATGTTGGAGTCATAGGGTTCTTTAAAGGGTAGATATCCTAGGTGTGTTTTAGAGGCAGATGGTTTACTTCAATTCCACAGGTGCATTTACGTGCCTAAGTCAGGTGATCTAAGTAGCTTCATCCTCATAGAGGCTCATCGAGCCCCATACATGGCACATCCAGGAGTGAAGAAAATGCATGCCGATTTGAGGGAGTTATATTATTGGCCAGGTCTTCGACAGGACATAACAGATTTTGTTGTATGATGCCTTGAGTGTCAGCGGGTTAAGGGAGAGCATTCACATCCCGTAGGACTTTTACACCCTCATGATATTCTCGAGTGGAAATGGGATGTGATCTCCATGGATTTCACAGTCAGACTCCCTATGTCTTCTTATCGTCATGACGTGGATAAGTTGACTAAGGTTGCGCATTTTTCACCAACCAAGGTCACCTATAATGCACAGGCCATTGCCAAAGTCTTTATGGAGGACATTGTTAGGTTTCATGGGATTCCGAAGATCATCATCAATGACAGGGATACCATCTACACTTCAGTTTTCTGGACTTATTTTCAGGCCGCTCTGGGTACTCAGATTAATTTCAGTTTAACTTATCATCCAGAGACATATAGGTAGATAGAGAGGGTTAATGAGGTGTTGGAGGACATGTTGAGAATGTATGTGATGGATCAGCAGAAGAAATGGGAAGATTATTTTCATTTAGTTGAGTTTGCTTACAACAACAGTTATCATAGTTCCATTGGTATGGCTCCTTACCAGGCCTTGTATGGATGACCTTGTAGGACACCTTTGAGTTGGGATAGACTAGATGACAGGATTATTCTGGGACCAGCCTACCTTCAGGATTTAGAGTAGTAGGTTGTGTTGATTAGACAACGTCTTGAGGAGGCCAGAGCACGCCAGAAGGTGTATGCAGACACTAAGAGGATTGATCGTCACTTCTCAGTGGGTGACAAGTTCTTCTTGAGGGTTCGTCCGCATAAGAGTCCGATCCATTATGGAAAGGGTTCTAAGCTATCGCCTCACTTTTTGGGGCCTTTTGATATTTTAGAGGTCATTGGTTGAATTGCCTATCGCCTAGATTTGCCACCACACCTTGCACGGGCCCACGATGTTTTTCATGTTTTTGTACTATGTAGATATGTACCTAATGCTTCTCATATTTTGGATTGGTCGGCATTACAGGTAGAGGAAGGAGGACAGTGGAGATTGGAGCCCATACACATATTGGAGCACTAGAGGTTGGCCCTTCAGGGTCGAGACTTGGACCATGTTAGAGTACAGTGGGACCGGTACGATGAAACAACAACTACCTAGGAGGATACGATACCTTTGAGAGCTAGATATCCCTATCTCTTTCAGTGACTTCCAGGACGAAGTCTAATTTTAGTAGAGGGGGATGTAGTGCCCACACTTTTTATAGCTCAGTAGCTTGATGTTTCTTTTCTCGTAGACATGTTTTGATAGATTTTTGTTATATCATGGACATTATATCAGAGATTTGATCTTATTAGACATATGTGGACATTCAGGCGTATAGCGTCAATTTAGCCTAAATTCTATGTTGTCGCATTTTCTTATGATGTCATGGATACTAATGGATATGATGTTGTGTTTGGAACATAATTATATTGAGGGATAATTGTTGCATGTGGAAATTCCATGGTTATATGTCACTTTATCATCTTGTCTAACTTTTGGAATATTGAGTATAATTGTGCATGTTGTCACATTTTGATTTCAGTAGGATGTTAGGTTAGTTTAGAACTTATTGATATTTTATTGTGTCATTGTTTTATATTTTATCAGATAGGTACAATTAATGTTTGCAACGAGTGTGTAGGTGACAGGTTTACAGGAGAACGTGGGACTCAGGCCAGCTACACAATCTTGCACAAGCAGCCCACGGGCTGATTCCTAGCCTTGATCATTGTGTGAAGCCTTAGCATAGGTGATTATTATTTTGGGCACTATGAGTGACCCCAATTTTTCTAATGTATTGTGCTTTAAATTATTAATTTTGTTTAGGGTTTCTAACGGAGTTGTAAACTTGTTTTGGGAATTAATAATCCCACTTTCATTAAAATTTTGATTTTGTTTAATGAGTCACTTAATCACAAGGATTTAGGGTCACATGTGAGACCCTTGGGTGGTCCCCACACCCTCTACCCTTGTGCCAAAAATGCAAAACCCGAAATTAGGTTATTTTGGGCATTTTTGGGGACCCTTTTTGAGCTTAGGAGTTCCCCTAACATAAAAATGAGCCCTTGGACCCTACCTAATGGGTAGGGGGGCTTATTTTCAAGGCTAGAGAAAGATTTCCCTCCCTTTTTACCTCTTGTTTGGTCACATCCATGTAAGGGGTGTGGATTGGAGTGCTTATTAAAAGTTTCACTAATTTTTTCTTGCTAACATTTGGGGGAATTTGGGAGAAGAAGGCAAAAAGAAAAATTTACCCTTTCTCTCTTTTGTTTTGGCATCTTTGACCTTGTAGAAGGAGAGGGGTGACACATGTCACCCCCTCATTTGTGAGGATTCTTGCTTGCTCCTCTTCAAATTCCCATTCATGGGAAAAGAGAGGGACTTTTTTTTGGAACTTCTTGCTTGGATGCTTGGGTGATTTGGAGCTTGTGATTTGCTTGAGTCAAGAGTGGAGAAACTTGAAGTTGGAAAGCTTTTTGGAGAGCTTTCTTTGAGGTAGGCTCTTATGTCATACTGTTGTGTTGATTTTCTTTTTAGTTGTTAGATTGGTTGCTTGAAATTGTTATTTGTTGTATGTAGATTTTGGTTGGTTGCTTGTTTTTATTCCCTCAATCATATGACATGATGGAGTTTGGAGTTATGGGGGAAGAGAGAGGCATTTTTCCTCTCTATCCTAAAGGCTTGATGGACAAGCCTTGTAAGGTCTTATTGTTTTCCCCTCAAATGGTTGAGGTGGGAAAGTTGATTCATTTGGCTTGAATCTCCTTCCCCATTCTTGGTAAGGAAACCTCTTTGGGGTTTGAAAATCCTTCCAAGAAGGACTTGGAGAAAGGGGTGGAGGGATAAGGAGGGTTTTTGATTGAATTTAGGAGCAATAAGGAGGTTATGGAGATTTTTGGCTTTGTGCAAGTAATTTTGAATATAAGTTTTGGAGAACTCTTCTCCTCTCTTCCCCACCTTGGAGGTAGAACATGGAATTCTCCTCCTTGTGAAACTTGGAGTCTTGATTTTTACTTGTTTTGTTTCCATGTGAATGTGTTTTGGTTGTTTCACCCTCTATCTTGTGCAAGTTTTGGTTAGTTGACCTCTTTCCCATGGGCTTGGGGGAGGCTAGCATGCATCCCAACCTTGGGAGATGCATGTAATGATGCCTATGGTTGGGTGGCAATCAAGCTTCTCCTCCTTGTATGTTTTTCTTGAAGGCATGGATGTTGGAGCTCAAGTTGATAGTTGGTGATTGTTGGAGATTATTGGTTTTCTCAAATCCTTGTAAAATATTTCTTGTGTTGTAACCTCTTGAGTATGGTATGAGGAAAAATTGTTCACCTTGTAAAATCTCTATTTTATTTTTTTGAAATTTGCAACCTCAAAATCTTGAGCCATTTTTGAGTTTGTAATCTACCTCAATACCTTGTAAAGAAAAATCTTGTGATAAATCTTCTTGGGTAGATATGTATTTGGGCATGTTCGTATGTGTGAAATTCAAATTTTGGAAATGAAATATTGCTTGGTTGTTTTCTTTAATATAAAAATTTGAAATTGTAATCTCCCTCGTGAAGGAAAACGTATTGATTGTGATTATCAATTTCTTGTGAACATATATATACTCTTCATGTTGAATATCCCTCTTGATTATAAGTCTGAAATGTTTATTTAGTTATTGCATTTGAAAGGAATATTAATACCTTGTGGAAAGTTTCATTTGTATAAACATCTGAGTAAATCTTTTAGCACTACTTGGAAAAGATTGTACCTCTTCTTATTCTTTTTGTAACAATATTGTATGGAGGAAGAGTAGATGAATTTTTTTTTAAGTTCCTTTTTTGTATCAATGATAAGGTTAAAATATGTTATTTATTTTAAGCTAAACTCAACTTTAATTATCTTTGTGCACACAAAAAAATAAAATAATAATAACCAGTTTTAAAATATATGTATATATAGTGATTGTGTAATCATTGTGTTGCTTTAAGTAACTTGTGCAGTTGTATATGTGTTTAATACAAATGTTTTTTTTTTAATTTTTCCTGAAATAAGAATATATATATATATATATATATATATATATATATATATATATAAAATTCAGTATCAATTTATATTACCTGAAATGAAAGCACATATATATTATATATAAATCATTTAATTAATAGTTTATATTTGATATATATATATTAAAAATTTCAATATATAATATATATTATCGATGTTATTATATATATACAATATTCACGTTTTTTTTTTATAAATAAAAAAAACAAAACACAATAGTGGTGGGGGTCCAAACCCCCCCACGCCTGTGCTGCTTTCCCCGGGGGCCGCTGTCCTCACACGCCACCGCCTGCGACTGCCCTTCCCTACCACTCCTTCCCCATGCGCGGCCGCCCCCATCAATACCTGTCCTGCCCCTTAGGTCCGCCGCCTTTCCCTCTCCCCTAACAAAACACAGCAAAATATATATATATATATATATATATATATATAAAGAGAGAGATTAAACTGATAAGTGAATAAAGTGAATAGGTAAATAAATATATAAACGAATAATTCATTTAAGTTCAAATGAAAGTATGAAATCAAGGTTACACAAAGACACAAAAAACAAAAAGAGAAATCTCTCTTGTTATGTGGTTTTCACAATAGAAGAAAACCCTCATAGTTGCTCCCCAACACCTGCACAAGAGAAAAGAAAGCAAAATGAGAAAAAAAAAAAGGGAAACAAGAGAAAGAGAGGAAAAAAGGCTTTAGAGGATTAGGGCAAAAATTTAGGGTTTTTTTCCTAATCAAGGGTCATGATTTACTTAATCCTAGGGTCCTTAAAAGACAATCTTCACTTTTGACTATGAGCAAATTTTGTGGGAATTAAACTATGTGAATAAGGAATGAAATTTTTAATTAAGAAAGGGTAGTTATTTTCTCATTTAGATAAATTTATTCAATGTGATATACTAATTTTAATGTGAGGAAATTATTAGAAGCTAAATAAATAAAATTAAATAGAAACAAATTAATACAAGCTAAATTAGGAATTCTTGGTTTGGTTCATTGTCCCAAGAATGTATAAAATAAACTTGTTTTAAAAATAGTAAAACCTTGTATCGTAATTTACAAGATCCAATTTTGCTTGGTAGACAATAAACTTGTTCAATCATGTCGTGATGATCTAGTAAGCTTCACAACCAAACTAGATTTCTACATATCCCTTTTTAATTGATAGGCTGAAGATGAGTTCCCTGTAAATGACTTGACCGCTCCCTTGTTTAATTAGATAAATTGTAATTTCTGGGGACTCGCAAAGTAACCTTCGTATCTCTGGAAAAGGGAGGTTAAGATTTCTTCGCGAACCTGGGTATGTGAGGTGTCACTTCAATCCTTGGATTTACCCTTAATGAACATTTGTGATCTTTTTGACACCCTTATAGGAGCCCTGTTACACTTTTTTGTAGTGATAGGAAGTTATTAAATCTAGAAAGTTGGCTTTCGTTTCGGACCGCCATTCGAAACCTAGAAAGAGAAATCATTTCCCGTCTTCGCAAGCCTCTAGTGTTTATACTAGACAATTACATGGAACATTCAGTTTAGAGAAAAGAACTCTTTTGGATAGTTTGGAAAAGCCATTTTGCAAGCCTCCAATCACAATTTGACGAGGTCAAACTGGACCAATTTTGACTTGTCGCTCTAGAAACCTGGTTGCCGTTTGAAAATGGTTTTTATGTTCTCAGTCCCGTCGACTCTGATGAATTCTCCTCACATATGGGGACTTGTAGTTAGTGTCTCGTGGCATGATCATCCATCGAACGTCAGTTTTGGATGCAGTTTTCTGAGCCCTCGAGCTAACTTTTGTTCAATTTGCACTGGGCCAACTATGACCAATGGCCCCAGAAAACTTTCTGCCAAACGCAAACCGTTCACTTTTTCCCAATTCCGTTAGTTGCTATGAATTCTTGGTATATCTGGGGACACATAGAAAGTTAATCATGGTGTGTGTCCTCATCAGAAGATAACTTTTGGAAGTGGTTTCTTAGCCTCCGAGCCCATTTTGAACTTTTTGTAGCTAGTGAGAAATTGTAAAAATAGAAAGCAGCGGGACCCTCGTAGGGTTGCCAAATCACCCTGGAAACTTTTAACACATGTAAATAATTGTATAAAACACTATAATGAAATTTTTTTTCTACATTAGAACTTTTGACAAAACGGTGTTTTCTCTCTCTACCCTTATTTTTCTCTCTCTTGGGTTACAAAAAGAAGCAAAACAAAATGTAATGAATACATGTCTCAAAACCTTTTTTTTATTGCAAAATTTAATTATTATCATATGTAAATGGGAAACTAAAAAATGATAATTTATGTTAGATTAGGGTGGATGCCATGCCAGCAATTTATCGTTGATATCTTGCTCACATGGTTTTTGCAGGATGAAAGAATGATGACATAAAGACGTTAAGTAATTCATTGTTTATTTTTGGTAATATATTGAAAGACTTATGGTTAAAATTGGTAGTATGTAAATGTCACTAGATGAATAAGTTCTTGAGAAATTGGTATTTCTTTCATGGATGTTATTTTGCTCCCAAATTGTTATGGTAAAAGTGGAATACAAATGTCAAAAGGAATTGAAATTTATACCTTGTAGTGAACTTTCTTTATGCTATTATTGGTTTAATAATTGGTGTTGTGTTTCTTACCTTGAAAATGTAATAAAGGAACCTAACCACAGCAGTCAACCCTAGTTCAAAATTTGTATATAACTAACCTGCCTATGTTAATCCCTTAGCATAGAAAACTGTGACCTTCAAACGATCCTTTACACTCGATGGAACATCCTAGTTTAGGCAGTTAAGATCCCAAGAAAGGGGTTTATTGTCTTAGTAGGTACGTTTAGCGACATCAACATAAACCAGACATATAGGAGCAACATAGTCAAACTTGATCTGGAGTAAGTAGAGCTAACTCTTCCTTCGTATCCTAATGGGCTGCCTTGTCTTCCAAAGATAGATTTAGAATTAAAGTTTTTGCATTGAATAAATTTCTTGCGGGATCCAGATGACATCATGGAGCTAGGGAAATAGTGGTTCTATCACTTAAAATTTTGTTAATGAATAGATCCTCTTAGCTATATGTATTATCTTTGGCTAGTGACAATATAGTGCTTTGATCTCTTATGAAGGGTTTAAAGGGTGAATATGTTTTGAACCTTAATCTAATCTATAATAGAGTGTAAAGCCCTAAGTGAAAATTGGAATCAAACTAAACCCTAGTGGATTAGGATGTTAACTTGTGGGTAGAAAACTATAATTTAACTCCTTGCATACGAAATTGATTTGAAAGATGTTGATTCTAGAGAACCTTAGAAACTGGAATCTTGTCCCTTAATCCCTTATTATGTCATTTTATGGAATTAAGGAATAAATAATATTTCTTATGCAGAATCGTGAAATGCAGAGACATGGGATCTTCATGAACATAGGTCACTTGTGGTTCAGGTGTAGTTTATAATGCTTCTAACCATGTACTTCCTTAAGATGTCAGATAAGTGCTTTCATAACTCTTTTGTTATAAAATGATGGTAATAATGTGATGTAAAAGTAGAGCATAGAAGAGAAAAAAAAAAGAGATTTGAGGTTAGGGTTACTGCCACTCTTGGAGTCCTTATAACTCAATTAAATATCTTTATGTGTTTTAAAGAATATGTATTGCCTTAGTGTGACCAAACTTCGAGAAAACAAAAGATATATAACTATAAATGGAAGTCAATAAGTTATTGAACTTTATTAACTATGGTAGCAAAATAACTATTCCGTGATCGAAGGATGTTCTTGGGAAAAAGCTATCTCGAATCTATGTCTTCCTTAATCCCAAGATTTCATCTTGACATCACGTTAGATTCTCTTGTGTAGCAAGGGTAAATTTTAAACATTAAAAAAACATTTGAGAAGCATATTCTTAACATAAGAACAAGATAATTGAGTACTTTATATGTGATTTGAATTGTTCCAAATAACCAAGTAAGTTATGGAAATTTCCGTGATGCATAAAGGAAGCCAACTTAAAATGGTTAAACTGTAAATTAAACATGGAATGAACTTAAGATTTTGTAGATGGAAAAAGGAGAAAGATATCCTTGCACAATAATGTTCTTAGAATGTTAATCGTAACTAAGATGTAATTAAAGAAATGATGTGTTGTGGGTTTTCCAATCTTGGAGTCATTTGTCTTGTGGTTGGGTCATTGCTAGTACTCATTCATTTGGAAAAGTGTGGTATAAACATGTATATGGTGTTGTCATGGGTCTATGTGATTTGATGACTTATGTAAGTGTCGTATATGTTGTTGAGTTTTCCTGACTTGGAGTCCTTGTGGCATTTTGTAATGAGAAATGTAAGTCAAAAATTTTTATCATGGTATTTTACTGTTGTAATTGTGGGTGTAAAATGTGGGCACTACAATATACACATATATATACATACATATGTATATATATACAAATGTATATATACACACATGTATATATATACATATATATATATATATATATATATATATATATGTGTGTGTGTGTGTGTGTGTGTGTGTGTGTGTGTTTGTGTCTATATATATGCAAACAACATCACAAGAATACTTAGAAGTAATTAATAATCAATAAATGGTTACACAATCATCATTACGAATTCAAATGATCAAATCAACACACAAATACCAACATCAAACATACAAGTAAGAGATTAAAAAATGTGTCAATTATCTCATACATGAAGTAAATGTAATTAATTAAAAACATACATGATAGGGTTTGTATCAATGTATTAGTTAGCTATGCAAAGGGAATTGAAAACTAATACCTCAATAGTTTCAAAACATGAATTAACTACAGAAAGATCATCATGTCAAGAGCTAAACAAGACTAAATACCAACATTATGCATTTAAAATTGAAATAGAAATCAAAATAATATGCTAAGCATTTGAATATCTACTCTTTATATCACCAACAACACTAAGTGAACCTAGATAGATCCATGTCAATAAAAGTTGATTGTTTGATCTTCAAGGGTTTGGGAATGGAAGCTCATCAAGTATGGCTACAAGACCATTTTGATTCTCTCCATATGACCCAAAAACATGGATGAATGAAATACAAGAATGAGGCTATTAGCTCAAATGAAATATGCTCTAAGATAAAATGCCTATAGATTAGCTATAAGAATGCAAGGTGTAAGAAGAAAGGTAGGAGGAGGGCCCTTTATATAGCCCAATGGATAAAATAATCTCTGCATCCCTTTACATGTGGGATAATAGAGAGGTTGGGTTAGTTATGGATAAGCATGGTTGAAAGGGTGTCAAGTCAACCTTAGGAGAGTTTATTTTTTCCTTTAGTGACTCATGGGGTTTGAGGGGATTTATTAATTAACCGAAGTGATTAATTAATAAGTGAGAAACCTTATAGAAGCTTTTTAGAAAAATAATTAGCATGATTTAGACTATGGGAGAAATTTAATCAAATAAATGATGATTTATTGATTTAATAGAAGATAAATATAATTAATTAATAATAATTAATTAGTCTAGATAGAAAGGGAGATTAATTAATGGAAGGTCATTAATTGGCATATTTGTTGGATGGAAGAGTTAATTAATTAATGTAATGTAACTAATTAACATTAATAGTAGTGAAAATGAGCATTTATTGATGATATGTCATCAATTTGCGAGAGAGGATATAATTATCATGATTTAAGTATTTAAATTGTTCGAGCTAAATTATAGGTGTCTACAGGGTCAACAAAATAAACATAAATCCATCATCTATATCATATATCAAAATATCAAGTTTTATACATCATGATCAAGTAAAAAATGTCAAATATAATTGGTCACTATGTATTAGGCTCATCAGATGATTCTGTATCCAAGTTCATATCTATAGCAAGGAATCTCAAATTGAATTGAATTAAGTCTATTCATGAGTGAAAATTCACTAGTCCAGGATATCACACTCTCTCTCTCTCTCTCTCTCTCTCCTGATAGATAGTTGGGCCTAATGTTTGGAGTTTTCCTTCTAGATATGCATCAAATGGTACAAGAGTTCAATAATTAATGCATCAATAGGAGGTGGAGGCCTATGTTTATATTTAATTTGCAACATCAAATGCACCAAATTATTCTCCACCTCGTCTTACTGAATAAACTCTTAAATAGAAGTTGTGGTTTCTCTTCCAACATGATAAAATAAAGGAGAAAATTATCCCACATCTTTAGTCACTTTCTTTAGCCACTCTCCCTCCTTGATCTCACCAAAATTTTGAGTAAGATAATGATTTTCAATTATGGAAGTCCAAAAATGAGTAACTATAAAAAATGAATAAAACCACAACATTGATAAGTTACACACACACACACACACGCACACACACACACACACACACACACACACACACACACACACACACACATCAAATATGAATACTAACAAGTGAAATGAACATTGATAAGTAATATTAATAAAAAAATTGAAGCAGAGAAAATAAAATCTTGTTAATATATTCAATCAACAAAAGAGATTCCCATAACAATATCACTTAGTTATGCAAAGAGGATCCCATGAACAAGACTATGAAGGCATAACACTTACAAATTGAAAAATAACATCATGAATGGGATCGTTATAATTATACCCTACTCATTAAACTCCAAGAAATGTCAATACAAGCATCAAACCCATCTAAGTTCATAAAATTCTTCCTTTTCTTACCTCTCACGAACCTTACCAGCTTCTTGCTTCACAAGTTCTAGGCACCAACTAGAAATTATTGTCTTGTAGCCTCTTGTACCCTCTCCATTAACTTGTAGCCTTTCCTTCCCTCAATTTTTTTTTAGAACCATCAAAAAAATGTACTAAAAGGAGTCCAACATCAAACTTAACTATACTTGTCCTAAACTTTCCTTCAATGTTCTTAAGAACGAACAATATGTAACAAAATTTCTGTCACAAGTAACTTCTTGTATGGTTTCCAAATTACTAAAAACCTTAAAACCCCACTTGAAAAATGATCTCAACATTTTATCTTTCAAATTTAATAACATAACTCTGCTCCTAGATCATACTTCCTTTGTAAAATAAATCCCACCGTTAGGCCTTGGACTATGATATCACACTGGGGTAACATAAAATAATATATAACTTGACATTTCCCATTTAAAACTTCAAAATTCCTTTTATATATCCCTTGAATATATCCCTTGACATTATTCGTATTAAATTTTCATGTGTTATCTCAATGATTAAGGCATTAAAAGATTACAAAACCTCATTGAAAATCCTTAGGTGGATACCTGTTGAAAACCTGGTATAGAAAAAAATTGGATAAAGGGGTCTATGTTTTTTTTTCAAATATATAATATCTCATCTTATATTTGTCTCATCATTATATTTGTCATCTTTTTACCCATAACTCGTGATTATTCTTTCTAGTTCTTGAATCTTATCATTCTTGCCACAGGTTTTTGTGCATGCAACTAGGATTATTTGTAAACAAATATCTTCTTAAGTTATGAAACACCTTGTTAACCTTTCTCCTAGGATCTCAATCTAACACTCACCAAATCCTTCGAATCCACTAGATTCAAAATTGTAAATGGTTCCTTATTCCTTTTCCATGCATGACTGAGACATACTATAACAAAGTAATATTATAACCACAAGGATGTTTTCGAACTAAAATATTTCCTTTTTCCTCTATGAATAAATATGAGGTTTCTCTAAGATTTTACAAACTTTATGACCATTCTTAATCTTGAGGCTTCAAGCTTTTTATATTCCTTACGTGAAAACTATCCTCAAGTGCTCTGATTAAGTTGAAGGACACAATGCTATAGTTTAACCTTACTCAAGAAAAATTCTTCACACAAATAATGAAGCCTCACAAGAACTACTAAAGACCACAAAGCTCAGTTTCTTTATCCCCTCCAACAAGTGCATGAAATGCTTCTTTACACAGGTTTTACTTAACAAAATATGACCAACATTATTGATTAATACTGTCATAATTTTCACCAACATACACTAACCCACACATAATGAAGTTTCACAAAAACATACAAAAGATGCTCCTCACAGGTCAGCTACGACCTCTCTATCAAACATGTATAAGGTCTCCACTAACATTCAACATACAAAAATGATTGACATTGTTACATACACATATAACACATCACCATTTTTTAGTCATTGAAGCTTCAAAAGGATTCTAATTCGAATGGGAGGGAATAAAATAGTTAGATTATCTTGCATCTTAACACAATCTCCTTCATCATCAGCTTAATCTTCCTTGGTTTATTAAGATTAGTTACAAGATATTTTATGATGTGAAATCACCTTTTTGGAGGTTTTCCTTCACTTAGAATGCATTAAGTCTACATGAAATAGCTTTTTTTAGGATTTATGACCCAAGAGAGGATATAATTACCACATATTTTAGGGCTTATGACCCTTCAGAGAGGATATAATTACTACATCTTGTCATCATTCCACCCTTACAAATATTAGGATCTCTAAGAATACACCAAAAAATATCATACCACACCAAAATTGACCTTATAATTTGAAATGGCATTTTAGGGGTGAAATGCCTCGTTTAAATTTTGAAAGGCCTAGACACAGACATAGACTAATAATTGACACCTAATGACCTCCAGGACTCATGAAAACATCTAACACACCAAATTAATGTCTTCATGGTTTATTGATAGGTATGGAGGGATGCTCCTACATTATATTCTAGGGGTAGGAAAATGTTAGACCTCATAGCTCTATTTTCTTCTTCTTCTTCTTATTTCTTTGCTTCTTCATCTTCACTCTGATTTGATCTTCATATTCAGCTGGTTCATTATATTTTTATACTTTCATGTTCCTTGCTTGGATCTCACAGTGTACTTGTTCTTCATAAGGGAAGTATGCTTCTCCATAGGCTTCTTCTTCTTCATTTTATTCTTCAATCTTCATATCTACCTCTTGAACATGTTATTGCTGCTCTTCTTTGATTACATCTAGTTAGCTATGACTTTTGTCTTCTTCCTCATTATTCACTTTCTCTTGCTCATCCATGTCATGATTTTATTCATTTTTCACCTCATTTTTTGGTCTATACCTTCATTTTCATTGTCATGTTCATTTGCCAAGGTTTCTCTAACTCTTATCTTAACTTTGACCCCATCTTATCCACTAATCCAACTCTACATGCTTGTGATATCTCTCTACGATCGATCCCTTGATCATACTAACTACTAAATTATTAACCTTAACTGATTCACAGTGAGCTTGAGATTGCCCACAAAATTCTTCCTCTATATTTTCTTCAATTTTGTCTTCTACCTCTTCATTCAAGGCATAATTTATTTCCTCTTATTCTTCTCCTTATGTACCTGCATTCACACATTCAAGGACATTATTAGATTTAAAACTTTGAGGTGATTTATCCCATTGAAAATATCCATCAACGATATCTTCCTCTTCATCACTCTATTTTTCATACACTATCTCCTTAACATCTTTTTCTTTTTTTTTCTCATTATCTTCTCTTCTTGTCTTATCTCTTCCTTCAACTGCTCTCTCTTTCTCTTCCTCACAAGTAGATATATGGGTCACTTATCTTTCTTATTGACCACTATTCCAACTGGTTCCTTTACCTCTCTCTGGCTTTCTATTATTTGCAACAACTGTTCGACATCCCTCTTCAATTCCTATATCTATTCTTACATCCTCAACTCCCCCCCCTCTCTCTCTCTCTTTCCAACTACTTCTTCATTTCCTTTTTTTTATTTTTCTTTCTCTCTTCTCTTGTTCTCTCTTGCCATGATTCAATAAATCTAGCAACCTATTAGCCATATCTTTTGCTCGTTCTCCTTCATATTCATCATCTATCACATCTGATTTCCAAGGCCTAACAAGCCTCACTTCCATAAAATCTCTTCTTTCTGACACCATCCTTGCCACTCTTCTCTAATGTTCTTGATCTCTTGTCTTCTCATGCATTTTTTTTGACTTAGTATCTTCTCACTATGCTACTAATTTCTTCATCCACTATGGAATTCTATATCCATGGTCCATGAATAATTTCAATATCTTCTCCTCACTCATCTTCACTTGTCCCTTCATTTACTACACACACTTCCACACATTGTTAGCCACAAAAGCATGTATTAAATCTCAAACAAAACTACAATACAAGCCACACTTTGATACCAAATGATATAGAGAGAATCACACTATCAATAGGATATCACTTTTTCAAGAGTTTTCATTCTCAACTACACCCCCTCTCTACATTGGAGGATCATTTACAAGCTTAAAGGCTAAAATCCTCAAACTGAGACAATATCACTTAAGGAAACTTACCATCTCAATATTTTGTTTCATCACAACTTCATATGCTTTATATAAAATATTTCCATCCATAAATATTTCACTCTTTACTCATACTCAATTTGTACTCACCTTGTTCATTCTTCACTAACACTCAATTTGTATTCACCTTGTTCATTCATAACTTCAAGTTTCTTGACTAGCCTCTTTAGCTCACCCTATAAATTTTGTGCTTTTTGGCTCCAAAAATGATCCCAAATCATTTAAAACTTATTCAAACTTAAATCCACCTAAGATAAATTAGAGAATGACTTCAAATAATCAAAACTCATTTCTTCACCATATTGTCAATTCTACCTTCTATATGCCCTTAAGACAATGCATTTTGGACCATTTAGGGATGGGTAAACCGGGAACACCCACTATAAGTTATTTCCCTCATTAGTTACCTTTGGCCACCCCCAAGGTGCATGTAAATTTTTAGGACCCAACTTTTTGAATTGTTCCCTCTACATCCAATTTTTCCTCTAGGCTTGAAACCTTCAACTTCTCTGCTTACTACTATTGTCATGCATATATTCATTTCTATGGATTTTTAATGCAAAATAAAGACATTTTAAAGTACCCATTAGATGGTTATATATATATCTAAAATTTCATTACCTAACTCTACTTCTAGATCATACTTCCTTTGTAAAATAACTCCCACCATTAGGCATTAAACTCTGATATCCCATAGGGGAAACACATTGTCATAGATAACTCAACATTCCCCTGTTAAAAATTAAACTTTCTTTTAATTCCCTTGAATATATACCTTAAAATTATTCCTATTTTAAGTTTCAAGTGTTATCTCATTAACTAAGGCATTCAAAGATACAACTAAAACCCTAGGTGGATACCCTGGGAACATGGTACAGAGAAAAATACAATAAAGTGATCTAAATTTTATTTTCAAAGATATGATCTCTCACCTTAGCTCTATCTCAATATTCTCTTTGTGATCCTTTTATAACTAACATGTGATTATCCTTCCAATCTTCAAGATTATCTTCTTTCCACAAGTTTATGTGAATGCAACTAGGATTATCAGTGAATAAATGTCTTCTTACCTTGTGAAATACCTTGTCAACCTTTCTCCTAGGATATCAAGCTAACACTCACAAAATCCTTTGAATCCAATAGATTTAAATGGTAAAGGGCTCCTTAATCCTTTCCCATGCATAACTGAGACACAATATAACAGAGTCTATTATAACCATAAGGGTGTTTTCAAACTAAAAGATGTATGGCTTCCTTTGTTAAAAATTTCCAGGTCTCTTTAAGGTTTTACCAACTTGATGACCATCCTTAACCTCTAAGCTTCAACCTCTACATAATCCTTACGTGAAAACTTCCTCAAGTGCTCTAATTAACTTGAAGGATACACTGCTACAGTAAAACCTTACTCAAGAAAAAGTCATCACACAAGCAATGAAGCCTCACAAGAACTAATACATCCATAAATTCAATGTTTTTATCCTCCTACAAGTATATGAAATGCTTCTTTACACATGTTTTCTTATCTACTAATACCCACACCACAGATCAAGACTTCATAGGTTACACCAACACACATTAACCCACACACAATGAAGTTTCACAAAAATTATAGAAGATGCTCCTCACAGGTCAGCCATGACCTTTCTATCAAACATGCATAAGGTCTCCACTAACATTCAAGATACAAAAATTCTTCACACAGTTACATACACACAACACATCACCATTTTTTTACTCATTAAAGCTTCACAAGGATTCTCATTCGAATGGGAATGGAGATAACAGTTACATTATCCTGATTATTACCCTCTCCATCATCATAAGCTCGATCTTCCTATTTTATCAGGCTAGTTACAACATATTCATGATGTGAATTCACCTCTTTGGAGGTTACTTTCACCTATAATACCTTAAGTATGCATGAAATAGCTCTTTTTAGGACTTATGACCCTAGAGAGGATCTAATTACCACATCTGGCCTCATTCCACCCTTACAAAGATTATAAGCTCTAAGAATACACCCAAAATGATCAAATCACACCAAAATTAACCTTAGAATTTGAATTAACATTTTGGAGGGAAAATTCCTCATTTGAATTTTTAATGTCCTAGACACCAACATATACAACTAAGTAACACACAATGACCTTTAAGAATTATTAACACATCTAACAGACCTAATTAATGTCTTCATGGTTTATTTATAGGTATAAAGGGATGCTCTTGGATCAAAACTATACATGGGATAGTTTCTAAAAGGAATAGGAAAATAGGGATATCCAATCCTGTAGTGAATCTCCATCAGAAGGATCACCCCAAGCTCTCAAATTAATAGTAACTAAAGGATCTAATAAATTATGACTTGCCATGCAGTATATGATGATTTTTATCCTACATAATCCACATTAGGAATGTGAATGACATAATCACATTCAAAATCATTGGTGCTAACAAGAAATATAGCTCTAGTATTTGTACCATCTCCTAGCCTCTAGGAACATCTATCTATAATCTTCCATCCTCTTAGCATTGGGGTAATGTATTGAACAATACCAAAATCCTAGGTAACTTGATCATACTCAAAATTTTCCATCACTTTTAGCGTCATATCCCTATGCCACATCTTAACCCTCACCCTTCACACCTGCATAAAATAATCTTCCCAATACCCATGACCTCTATATGGTCTATATACTATATCACCTAGTACAAGCTAATCTAATATGTGTTACACTCAGAAGTGCTTTGAAATATATCGTGGGGAACCAACCCATATCTTTATATTAGCATAAATCCTTATTCCACTCAACATAAGGCTCCATAGGTATCATCACAATAATATGATCATACACATAATGTATAATAAGGTCACCACCATAGTAATCTCCGTAGAAATGATACAAATCCCTATATAGGTGGACTAACATATTATGACCCTAATAAGATGGGTTCCTTCCCTCCTCAGTATAATAAATGAATTGAAACATCTTAGATGATATAACCAATTGATTTGTATCTATATACATAAAGGATCCCATCAAAACTCTTATAAACTTCCAAAAACATATAACACTAGACTGAACTATGTCACCCAACAATCTAAAATACTCACATTGTTTCAAGCCTTGATCCTTATCTAGAGACTAATGAAATGCATATGGGCCTCTCAATATTCTATATCATTATTAATTATCACATGAAGACCCAAAATGAGTAATCATATAAAAACCTCAAATGTCATGGTCATATCTCCAATGGGTAGCCAAAAAAATGCAAGTATTAAGGTCCCACCACTCATATAGTGTGGTCAACAAAAATAAATCATGGGGTATATGGTATAAACAACTCATCGCCCCTAATATTTCCGTGTTTGTCATGGTTTAGTCAGTAACATTGAGGCCCAAAAAATTACAATAGTTTGTATACATCTCAAATGACATAACTCCTATGAGTGAATATCAGTCTATAATACACAAACCACCAAAAAATAGAGAATTAGAGCTCAATTTATAAATGTAAGTAATATACCAATTCTCTATAACATACAATATGGATAAGAAACATCACAAAATTAACAAAAATGTAACTACGACAAAAATGACCATATCCAAGATGAAATTTTCAGTGAGAAGGATGAAATTATTTGAATTTAGGACATATTATTCACACCTCACAAACCTTCATTTAGGAAAAATTCATCCCATATGTGTACAAAAAATGTTACAAAAATTTGAAAAATCGTAGAACTCACTAAGTGTAGTGGCCCACCACTAGCTAAATGCTTACAAACATGGGTCATCAGGGAAGTATATGGACCTCAATGTATAGGCATGATCACTAGTCATATCTCAAATTATTAAACTCACTACGAGAACAAACGAATTTATAAAATCTAGTAATATCACTCTTACTTATATTGAAAGTGACATTAGATACCACTAAATTGGGGTTTACGCTAAACATTATTGGGTAAAACATGGAAACTGATAATATCTTTAAAACCACTTATCCATTTTTTACACCATTATTAGTGACATTAGGATCGTGATCTCACACTCTAATTAGTATAATTTTTATTTCACACACCTCCATGGAAATTTCTAGATTACATTGGCTATTTTAAGTCTATGCATTTAATGTTACTTAAACCGATAATGGTCTTTATGATACGAATCATGACTTCACCTTATATCATATGGGGGGAATCCAACATCACTCTCAAAATTTTCACTCTTTTACTTGCATTACATGCCATTCATGATAATCCACAATAATATTATTATGTGGTTATACTATACATTCTTATATGTTATAAACCCTAATCTAGGCTCGATGATATACACTGATTTTACTAATTTTGCAGCCTTGTGCCTTTAATATTACTCAATATGATACTGAGACATTATGAATTACTCTCTTATTTATACAGTTGGTCAATGCTGTCGTAATAGCCATTAGATCCTTAATTGAGACATGGATTGTACAATGTTATTTGACTGATTGGCTATATTCATCTTTCTTAGCATTCAATCACCACGATACATTCGCTCTTACTCCCTTATTTGTGTTACTTCCAACATGATTACGATATAATGTAGTACATGCTATCCTATATCCTACGTATTATATGATCTTTATACAAAACACCACAAGTCTTTACTACCCATGCATACTATATAAACCCAACACTAACCATACACATTGTGACATTATACTTAGCCCTTGTTTATATGGTATCATCATCTACAACCGTGTGCCTTATATTACTTATATTTTACATGATTTTCATGCTTTCATAATCTTGATACATATACTCAATCCCTTGTATCTATAGACCTTGTATTTATGGTCACCATGTGCACCAATGTCATTCTTAGCTATTATATGATTATATTACAATACAACATTACAAACTTCAAAATTTATCATACTATCACCTTACACAAAGGAACAAAATTGAAATCAGGTAATACCAAGCTCACATTAGACTATAGGCCCCTATGGTACTATCTTTGACATGAACAAATGATCATTCTCTCCATAAATGAGTATATGGATACTTCTATACTAGATCAATCAAATGCTACTCATTATCAATTACCTCACCCTTGGTTGGGGGAAACATTATATATTTTCAAAAATATACACATATACTTATGTTAACAAACTCTTTTGAGAATGATTTCTGAGACCAGGAACATATATAAAGACAAACACAATATTCTTAGTAATATGGACTTATGAGCATACAATCATGATTACATTGATTACTCTAGACCTATATTTTCTACAATGGAAAAATGAATTTTTTATATTGTTACATGCACATGGTTATTCACATTTTTTTATATGCTTATGACATGATTATCCATCATTTTCGTTACACATTTGACACTATTACGCATAATATTTCTATTTTGGAAAATATGTCCACAATTGATGCACCCTAATTATTCTTGATTATATGAATATCATTTAAAATATACAATGTCAATATAATCCATACATTCTATACTACATTAATTACATGAGTATACCCACATTTATTATTTGGAATCACAAAAATCTTATGAACTTTATCCAATTATGGCACATGACACATAAACCCAATATTATGTTTAGGTTGGTAAGATTCCTACAACATCTCACACCACCCCAAAACAAGGTGGAATATCATATGATTATTTCTATGAGTCAATGATCATGTACACCATCTCCAAATCATAGGGGTGAAAAATTTTTGAATTATGGATTATACTCCTCTTAAAAGAAAAATGATTTCATACGAAGTTATCAAGATTATGTACACTTGATCAAGTGAATCCATATACTCACATCAAAGCACAGTACAATCGATTTATGATCATACACTATTCTAATTATGAAAATATTTCTAATCATATACATATTTAATGGTACATACACATTGAGAAACTATTTTTGATCATGCAATACATTTAGTTTATTCGAATTTAGTCTTACCAATCCCATTACATTCTTTTTCTCTCTTCAATGGCTCGAAACTAATATATATCCCTCATAGTAACTCCATACTATAGGTTGGAATTCACAACATTGGCCCAAAAATATATATTGTCTTCAATTGGTTCAATGGCTCACTGCTTCATATTTCTATAGCTAAAAGATGGGTCTTGATTCATGCACACACACATAATCCTGGTATTTTTGTTTGTTATCTATGGCCAAGAAGAAAATGAGATGAGATCAAAAACATGATCCTTCAGGTGACACAATTGATGAGGACATAATGACATTTATATATTGAAACAAATGTTTCATACTATATTGAAAAAGAATTTTTATCATGTTTTTATCTACTTGTTTGTTATTTCAAAATATAAAATCATATGTTTGTATCATATATTTCATTTTATCAAAAGAATGATAATCTACCATGTCTTTTAGATGATTTTACAGATTAGAATATTTGTCTAAAGAGCACGTTGGAAAAATGATTGGATCAAAATATTTTACAAGACACACATAAAATATACTTTTTATTTAACCTTAAACCAACATTTTTAATTCTAGTTTAAAGTGGCAAAAAATTGTAGATACATAATATGGCACTAAGCCTTTTGATAATGATTTTTACATGATTTTTTGCATATGTTTACTTAACTCAAACAATTGAGATTAATTGGCACATTAACACTTGTGTGTAACTCAAATTATTTTGTAATGTATCATAAACACCTCTCTAGTTATCATTCATCCATTTTCTTGTCTTTTTGTGAATTACCACCTTATTTTCTGATCTAAGCTCATTAATATATGTTGAAGACATAATAAGCCTTTCTAGACAAATTCACTTGAACAATTTTGTCCTATAAATATGAATTCATCCTCCCTTAATTTTCACTCAAGATGATTTAGAAAAAATCTCTTCATGTCAATATTTTAGGTAACTTGATTTCAAATTTTAGTCAATTGTATACTAAAAGGTTTCGAATTCGAGGTATTATCAGTATATAAACATAAAACTAAAAACATTGTAAATATGTGACTCATTATACGATCAATACACTATGAAAACATCCAAGATATCTTTCACACTTATGTACAAAGTTGATTACACTTTTTTGTAAATCTGATGTACATCCATTGCATGCATTACCTCTTTTTCCATTGGGTCTAGAAAATGACACGTAATATTACATTTATTATCACTTGTTCGCACACACATACTAAGAGGAAGAACTACATCAATATGAGGCCTCTCCAGAGTAGTTATGTGTTAGAATATTTTAACTTAATGGGGGGTTAAGGACGCTTGAACAGTAAAAAATTACCCATTTTTTAGGGTTTTAAGAAAATGAGGAAGCTAGATTTTTGATAAAGAAGAATCCCTAATAAACTACATATGTGATATCACAAACAAATTGATACAAGACATTTATCCTAAAATATAAATAAATATTGTGTAAAATACGAAATCCATATCAAATCCACAGAGGAAAAAAACCATTCATATAGGAAAAATTCACTCATGTGACTTTATCTTACATGAGACTTCATCCCGCTTTTAGTTTTAGACCCCCAACATTTTAGGAAAATTCCACATACCCTAAACAACCCTCTTGTACACTTCCATATCATTATCACCCCATTTATTTAGAAAATTTGTGCAGTCCTCTCTAACCCTAGTTTATACTTTCTTAGTTGGATCATCTACGCAATTGAAAATTTTCATTAAAATATGGAAATGATTTAGAATTTGAATGTTTATTGTCATAGGTTGTAATATGATCTTATTTCGTCTTTGAAAAATTGTTTAATGCTTTCATTCGAATAAAATTTTGATATTTACCTTACAAATGTTACACATTTAAGCAAAATATCCTACAAAATCTTAGTGAAATGGATTATATGTTTAGTGTAATGAGGGAAATTCAATCTCAAAATCAATGTCTGAACATTTCACTGAGCATATTATTGAAGTTTATAATTATAGGGTGAATCATGAATACCACAACACTATCAATGATCAAACATATATTGAGAAAAATCCCATGCATTCTCATATGGTCATATCTCATATTTCTTTCAACACCATTCTAATTCATATTTCTCTTGATGTGTATTTTTATCTCACCTCTACACCTATTGTTGAATCTCATATTTTTTCTCCCTTGCTAACTTCTAAAATTCCTACAATTCCCCCTAATGCTTCATAATATTTTAGGGAGTCTTGGTTCAAATTATGGAAGTCCAAACATATATGTAACTCCCCATTCTTTATCCCAACAAGAACAATATTAACAACCCAAGTAAAGTGATGAAGTGGAAAGATAATAGGGAAATAAGCCCTTTTTAACTCTTGTTAATATGGTGTCAAAATAACAAGGATTATAGTTTCATTTTTTTTATTAATATGTGTTAACCACTTCTATGATACATGTTTTTGGGTTGGAAAAAAATAGGGCATGCATATGACAAAGCTATAATATCCATATACATTTTGAGTAGAGCGAAAAAATTTCTTCTTTCTTTTAGTGAGAAACACTTATTGATATTGATTTGAAAAAATTATTATTCTTTCTTGATATTTATCTTTTCAAAATATGTTGACCTTTTTTATTACTCCTAAAGTTTTATTTTGATGAATCGACCATTTTTGTTAAATAGTTACTCTAAGAAAATGATTTTTTCATAATTTTACTCCCTTTCAATCATATCACATCGTTTTCTTGGTCTTTGCTTTTGATTCTCTCTTATCCCTATTATGTAGTGGAATCCTTATTAGAGAAATCACTCTCCCCAAATTATATGTTTATGAAATTATTAAAATTTTCTAAGAAATTAACTACATTAGTTATCTATCACACTATGATAAAAAACCATATCAATGGTATATCTGTATTTTTAAACCCAAAATGATGAATCAAAAGGGACATAGACTCTACTAAATCATTGGATTCACCATTCTTTACTGCAGTAATAGAAAATTCAACATAATCCCAAAATATATTATGATAGTTCCTCAGATGATAATTCTTCACTTGTAATTGGTTATTTATTTTCTTATAACGATTTTGCATTACCTTGGGTTCTCAAAATATTTATATCCATTTATTCAATGAACTTCATACTTAGGAACAATTCTCACATTCCATGGTATTGTTTGTGTTTGGGAATTGTAGCTAGTATGATAATCGAAATGTTACTTTAGTTGGGTATATGAGGACCACCTTTTCATGTGAACCTAAAGAAGAATAGATACCATCAAAATAAAAAGTCTAGAAATCATTTGGAACCCATTTAAAATGTTTAGGGACATCAAAATATTCTTTTTTCATCATCTTATAGGTCACATTTCCAATTTATGTGTACAAGATATCAACTCTATGACCATATGAATTTTGTATGGTGTACTTATTTTTTAACTCGAGATCTAGATTTTTTTTTATACCTTAATAACAAAATCATTATGTGAGGTTAGTCCAATTGTATCTCCCCACCTAATTCCTTGTAGAAATTCAATTTTCATGACTTAACAAGTAATGATAGAATTTAGATAAAACCATTTTGTGGATCTCTCTTACAAGGTATCAACGAGTAACCATACTTCTAAATATTTGAGATACCAATAATTTCACATGCAACCATAAATGATGAGATATAATCATTTAGATGTTGTTTACCATCTCTATAAACTATGTGGAAATTATCACTAGAACTAATCAGTAGTTTATGGGGTTGTGTTGTGAAATTGGGTGGCCATATGATTTCTCCCCAAAGTAATGCAACAATGTTTTGAAATTTGGTATCCTATGATAAAGTATTCCTTAAAAGTGCCAAATCTCTAGTTACTTTAATTCTACCTTTTGATCAACTCCTTATTGGGCTAGAATGAGTAATTATAAATTTAGGAGTCTTTCTGTTACTTTTATAAGGAGTGACATTAAAAATGTGGTCCATGTTGGTGTAAGTCATTTTCCACTCACATGGCAAGTCATCTCACTTAGGTGAGGTCATAGGTCTAGGTGTCATAGGGGTTATGATAGATTCCTTACGCGTTAGTGCGTCATATGGGAGTTACTTTTATTCTAGGAATGTAAATCCCCTTCTCCACTTAAGGAGGCATGATTGCATGCACTGGGGGTTACATAACACCCCCTATTTGTACCCCTTCCCTTTTTCAGATCTATGTGGAATGATATGTTGTGACCCTTTCCAATCCTTGCATGAAAATTTTCATGGTTGATGCTCGCTCACTCATGGAACCTCATCACATTTCTGGATTGGAACTCGGTTGATGTTTGCAGTATCCCACAAATCTTCATGTTCTCATATTTTCACTTTCTTCGTCATGGTATCAGAGCACATGTTCTTGGGATCTTCATTACTCATCTATTTTTTCCCTCTTTCTCTCTATTCATGATTTGAAGATTTCATGCACAAACATTCTAATGGAAACTCCATTTGCGCATTAAATACATTAATTCAGTCTCTTTTCAGGTTTTAAAATATGGTTTGAGGTGCCTGGATCATGTGTTCATGTTTTTTTGAGGGTCAACAGTTTTTAGGATTTGTATGCATGTTGAGGAGCTTATTACAGGTTCCAGATACCAGATTTGAGGTTTTGTGCAGATTAAAAAAAAAAATTAGAGTTTAGAGTGTTGAATTTTTAGTTTTAAAGGAGGTGGAAAAGTGTTCTAGGCCCAACTCGGCCCCAACTTTTTGAATTCAAAACTGAGCCAGCCTCTCCAGCTCACTTCCCTTCTTTGTGACTCAATTTTTGTGTTTTCATTTGGTTTGGGTTGCTTTAATTGTTTATGTGTTTCACTCCTTGGCCCATTCTTCATGGTACCTTTTTTTTTTCTACTTGCGTCGCTTATTGCCTTGCATCCCTCACTAGTTTATCCTGAATTATCATCATCTTTACTCAGTGTGATGTTCAATGCTCTATTCCTATATTGAACTTCATGCAATATAATTTTCATTGTTGGAACATGTGCATTAGTTCACCTTAGCTTCTCGAGGAAGTTGTTTCCTTCATCCTTTACATTATGCCCTAGATCTGGGCTACCTCATTCAACGACTCCCACTTCTTTAATTATCTTCACACTTCTCTCACTTCCAGCCTAGAGAAAAATCATTCGTTACCTCTAGCTCATGACCTAACACCTCCACTTGTTGTTTTAACTTGGCATGTGGCCTTCCCTCGATCTGACGGTTCTCATCCCTGTATAACTTTGTAACCTCAGTTGTTGACTCGGTGCCCGTTATAGCTAACAAAACATGTCGATCCCAAATTGATGGTTTGATTGTGCGTTTACATGTCCTAGCTACATCTCTGGTAGCTCATTGTATGTGTCCCTCATCAACTCGGGCCTCTTGCCTCATCTTCACCCGAAAAGCAACTTAGACTCTGCCTCTGTGCTGACCTGCTTGGTGACCCTATCTCTCCCGATTTGCCAAGCCAACTTATCTGAGTCACCTCAACTAATCTTTCCCTTGAGCCCATAAAGCTCCCCACCAAATTTCCCACCAAGCCAGCTTAACCAACTCACTGAGTAGCTTAGCCGAGTTGCCGGCCTGGTCACTCCTTCGGGCCCTAGGAGTCCTCTTCCTCCTCCCTTTTTTTGATTTTTTTGTAATTTCCCCTCTTTTCAAAATTGTTTAAACAATTAAGGGGAAATTAATTAAAATTCATAATTGTAAGGGGGGAGGTAGTTATTTTTTGGGCCTCATGTATAGGGTTATTGGGCTTTTTCGGGCCTTTTTAAGGCTTATTTATTGTAGTGCTCCTCTTCTCTTACAAATAGTGAGCATGTCTAACACAACCTTGCGGTAAAAGATCCTTATTTTTTTATTAGAGATTCCTTCTTTCACAATGATCAATGTGTTTACCTTTGTTTTTTTTATGCCCTTTTGTGTTTTATTGCGTGTTGTTCCTTTTCTTCCAAATAGGACTCATTGCGACATCCACTCTAGCACAAATTTTCACCTACTACAAGGTGAGTGATCAATTTTCTAATTCACATGAACACAACTTATTGTAATCACACATTAATTATAAAGTGTCACAAATAGGGGGTTATTACTATTCTTAGGTGTTGTATTGCACACACATGAACTTTCAGCTGAGTTTGACATCTTGCGACCTTTATTATATCCACACTTGTGCATCTTACACTTCTTGCTTCCGCATCATGGAGGATATTCTTTCCAAACTTGAGCATCACAAGATCACTTTATATCCTCTACCACTTCTTCTTGGGAGAAAAACTATACATCATGGCGTACTTCTACGAAATTTTACTTTGGTCACGAAGGCCTTACTCCCTTTCTAAATGGGCCAGTTCTAACACCCAATAATTTTTTTTATCTTGAGGACTATATTGAAACATGTGTCCATGTTGTTGGTCACTTGATGTTGCATGTATTTGTACCTCTCCACCTTAATGTGGTAGAATTGGATCCTCCCCACACCATCTAGAGCATCTTTCAAACCTTATTTTGAGACCCTTTACATACTAACATTGTTTCTGTTACTGATATAGTTGCCTCCTCTTCTTCTTCATGTGACGATAGTTCCAATGACACATAATCACTTCATTCTATCCATGATGATGAGAATTGTGCTTCTATTTTTATGACAAGAGTGCTACTGAGGACTCCTCTCCTCCCTTCCCATCCTACATTGAGTAGTCACATTCTTATCCTCATACAATAATTTCATCTGCATCCTTTCCACTTCTAATGTGTGAGGCCTTTTCCACTCCTCTTCCTTCGTGAATGGATGACTCATACCTAATTGAGATGTAGTACATGGAGTTATTCATCATTCTATAGGTGTTTCAGAGGATTCCATCTCCTTTGTTGAGAGTGGCCCTTCTAAGAATCTTATCACTTCCACTTTTTAGAAGATCGTCTTTGATCCACCCCTATTTTTGGATCCTCCTTATATTTTGGAGGTTGTTGCATTGCCTTTAATTCACTTGGGAATCCTTTCGATGGATTTTCCTCTATATTACACTCTAATAGTTATATGCTTGTGGCATTACCTTATGTTGTTTTGCAATCCTTTTCTATACCTATGTCACATTTTTGTGGACCAGATTCGGAATTCTTTGTACTGCTGCATTCGACTTCCTTCTTGGAGTGGGTAGACTTCTAGTACACAATTTATACTCTTCATAAGGGTAGACACATATTTTGGTACTGGTGGTTATTCTTTATTCCATTGGACGATGACCACGTCATCAACACTCTTCTTAGAGACTTTCTAGATTTGTAGAGTTCAGATCCATCCATGGCTTCTTCTTCATTCCTCTTGTCTCCTTCTTTTCCTCTCTTCTTTTTGAGAGATTTCCATTTATTACATGGGTACCTTATCAGGCTCCTCAGTTGTTGAGATCCATTTGTGGCATCTTTCTTATATTTTTAGAGAGTTTTTTTAAACTCTTGTGGTGGATGTTTTTCCCACTGGATTTTCCTCCATTGCTTGAGATCCTTTTTTTCCATGGGTGCCTCATCAAGATTTGTTTCCAAGACCCATTTTTTATTTCTGACTTTATACCTCATCCTAAGTTACGATGAAGGGGGTGTTGGTGTAATTCATTTTCCACATCACGTGGTGAGTCATCTCACTTAGGTGAGGTCATAGGTCTAGGTGTCATAGGGGTTATGATAGATTCCTTACGCATCATTGTGTCATATGAGACTTACTTCTATTCCAGGAATGTAACTCCCCTTCTCCACTTAAGGAGGCATGATTGCATACACTGAGGGTTACACAACATCCCCTATTTGTACCCCTTCCCTTTTTCAGATATATGTGGAATGATATGTTGTGACCCTTTCTAATCCTTGCATACACATTTTCATGGTTTATGCTCACTCCCTCATGGAACCTTTTCACATTGCCAGATTGCAACTCGATTGATGTTCGCTTTATCCCATGAATATTTGTGTTGTCATGTTTTCACTTTATTTTCCATTCAGTGGATGCCAATTATTTTTTGGAAAAATATTTCGCATGTGGAAAAATAGGAAATTGAGAAACAGTGATGGGGAAAAGTCCATCCTTTATTATGAGGGGATGTTCCCTTTATTTAAAATAAGAAAATATGTTAAACTAATTATAGAACATATTTACACTAAACTATATTATAGGGGTTTCATATTGAATTTGAAAAAACGTGAAGTGTAAAGGGAGAGAGATAATGGAAAGAGATACACACAAATAATAACACAAACATATTATTGCTAAGTATAAGAAAACAAATCATAATAAGATTGAAAATCAAACATTAGAATGTTGTAGTGCATGAAAGGAATGAAACACATACATATATTTAACATAAAATAAATTTTATTACCAAATAAATACCAACAGACAAAGTTACTTAAATATCTTTGTAATGCAACAATATTTAGGTTTATGTGAAATCTTGCATTAAAAATTTATAAAATTAGCAAAATAAATACTTGTGAAACTACGATTTCACTCAAAATATAACACCACAATACAAAGCATGCCACATAAAATTAAAAATCCTACTTTTTGTTGTGCAATTCCAAGAAGGCATATCAATTTTCTAAAACATTGTGAAGGTTTGAACCTTATTGTAAAAATCCTAATTTGTTCCATGCAATGGTGGGAAACCTTATCTGGTATCATGTAATGTTTCAATGCTTCTTTAGACTCACATGGTACCAAGAATAATACTCTATGTTGTGGTACCTTTCCTAAATATTGCACCATCTTTTTTCCATAGTAGTATTTCATTAGCCCATTCCTTCACACACAAACTATATACCTTATATGCAAAAGTTGAATTCAATTTTGAAAATATTGTACATGATATTATAAATTGATATCAATGTTGCAAATCCTTATTTCATATCACATGACTTGTGATACATATAGTTTATGGTACCATGATAGAATCCTTTATCTTGTAAAATGTTTTGTTAACATTCATATAGTCAAGAGGAGAACATACAAGGGTTGATCAATTTTCTTTACCTAAGGAAAACCTGAATAACCTAGTAACCCTTGATATAATGCATATGATTACATGGAGGATACATGCAAACAAGTTGAGGATATCAATGGTGATATAGAGTGTATTGAGGAATATTTGAAAGGGTATATTTAGTTTAAAAAGTAATATTTATTTTCCCACCCGATTCTAGCCAAATTATAGAAATAAAATGGAATAGTAAGAAAATAGTGAGAGATCTATTGATGTAGGAATCTACTAATCAATTTGAAAATTGAGATAGTAAGTATTGTCGTAGAGCTTAATTTTTTTCATAAAAGAGTTAAGTTTATTTCTATAGCATATTAGAATATTTTGTGAGCTTAATTAATATAGGGCCTAGGAATGAAATTATCTGAGAATTTTTGTAGAGTCTATAAAAATACCATGATGGATGTGAAATATCTTTTGTGAAAAAGTATCTAATATTTCCTTATAATACATAAAATAATTATGTGTTACTTATCATTATGTTGTGCTTATTTGGTGAGATCTAACTCTGAATTATGGGTTGTGTGGTCTAGGCATCCCTTCATTAAGAACCATAACCATGACCACACTAATCTAGTATCATATCAAGGATTTTCATTCCCATTGATAAAATTGGTCTTGTGTCGAATATTTTAATTATTTGATGTATATGTGTGTGAATTCTTATCTATGTTAATTGTCATATATGTGGGTGTTAGTAGAAACTAATAATAGGAATCTTCCAACATTTTGGTTTTTAGTAGAAGGTGTAGGATTCAATATTTTTTATAACTCTGAGTCACGAGGAAGAGAGTAATGACACGTGATTATTATTCTTGTAAGATAATCCAAATTAGTTAGAGCTTCAAGACTTGTATGATTGAAAAAGATGATAAAAGGATTACAAACATTAATTCAGTTCATTTAAACTTCTCAACATAAAGGAGTGAGAAAAAAGATGAAAAATTGATATAAAAAACACAAAAAGATCATGTGAGGAATATGATGTTGATATTTACACAAGAGGATACATTCTAGTGAAAAAACATGAGAATTGATAACAATCCAAATTTGGATGTTTCTAGCTACTCTCAAAGATTATATTTGAAATATATCATTGAATGGATCAAAAAATAGAGAAATGAGAGGATTACAAACCTAGTTGGAGGTAATTAAAATGGATCAATCAAAATGAGTGGTGGTATAGATAACATGAGTGATTATGAACACATAAAATTATAACTTGATGACCAAGATGTTAATTAGAGCATGTTGATGTGCAGGAGGATAAATTCATGTAAGAAACCTCAAGAATTGGCATAAATTAAAATATGGATATTAAATTCATGTATCTGGAAGATATAATTTATTGAATACCTAAAATGGAGAAATGATTTCAGTATGAAGGCATATATGATCCCAAAAAGGAAATTTTTTCCTATACTAAGTTAAAGAGTCACTTATCTTTATGGTGGGAACATGTATATAATAAAATAATACATAGAGGAAAGGATAATATGATGAGTTGGGATAGGTTGGAATCAAAGTTAAAGGATAATTTTATGCCCATGGATAACTACTAATATTTGTTCAAACAACTACATAATTTGTGTCATAAAGAATTAAGTGTGAATAAATACATGGAAGAGTTCTATAGGATTACTATCTAACCGGGTCATTTGGAGGATGACATAGGAAACATATCGAGGTATGTTTGTGGATTAGACATTTCCATTCAACATGAGTTCATCATGATTATATTGATATCTTTAGAGGAGGCTTATCAACTTGCAAAGGTGGAAGAAAATTTATCGCATAAACAAAAGGTAATATGGTAGGGAAGGGAAAGTTCCCAAACAATGTGGAGGTTTATGTAATGATATGAAAAATTATGCACATAAAGGTGTGGTGAGATCCTAGTATAATAAGAATAATGTGTTGAAAAGTGGAGGTAGATCTTCCTTTTAAGTAAGAGGATATTGAGGATGCATATGATCTATCACAACATGTTTCTATAATGAAGAAACTAGGCATTTCGTGCTTGAATGTACATATGAAACACACAATAGTAGTGAGAGGAGGATTGAATCCAAAAAAATGTTGTGCAATATGTATATGTAGAGATAAGTGCATCAAATAGTTGTGAAGAGGAACTATAGTTCATAAAATATCTCATTATGAAGAGAGTATCAATGAATCAAATAAATATGGAAAATTCACGTGTACAAAGAAATAAAAAAATTTAGAACCATATACAATTCTAGGGGTAAGTTCTACAAACTCTTTATTGGCAGTGGTATTATAGATATTATTGTTTCTAATGAGATGGTCAACATATTTGTTTGAAGAGGTTAAAACACATGAATGCATATCATGTGTCTTGGTTTTTGAAAGGAAATAAGTTGCTTTTGAATGAGAAGTCTAATGTGAGAATAAAAATTGGTGCATATGAAATCCTATGTGATGTTGTGTCCATGTATGTATATCATTAGTTAGTTCGTCAATTTTGTCAGTTTGATAAAAGAACATGACATTATGGTCATAAAACTACTTACACTTTAGTGAAGGAGGGATGAAAGTACACTCTAAATTCTTTGAAGGATGCAAGTATATAGGTGGAGAGGAGTCTACAAGTATTATTGATTTCAAGGAATGATTTATTGAATCAATTTAAAAGGGATAATGAATATTTTGTTTTCATTTGAAGCTTGTCTAGAAAATAGGGGAAGACACAACAACACATAAAGGATAAATTTTACAAGAAGTGAAGGGGATGCTAAGTGAGTTTGAAGATATCATGTCATAGTATATTCTTGGTAGTTTACCACCAAAACACAATATAATTAATTATATGGATCTATTTCCAAGGTCTATCTATCAAACATGGCCAAATATAGGTTAACACTTATTAAGAATAAAGATATGATAAAGTAAGTGTAATTTTTAAAAATAAGGGGTTATTAAAAGAATATCTCAACCTATTTGCAATACCTATAATATTAGTGTTAAATAAAGGAGTTAAGTGGATGATGTACACTAATTATATGACCATAAAACATATTACCATCAATAGAGATTTCCATTATCATGCATTGATAATTTGTTGGACTATTTGAGTGGAGTGAGGAGCTTCACAAATATCAATGTGAAGAGTGGATATCACCAAATCAAGATGTGATCAAGCAATGAGTGGAAGATTTATTTCAAAACATAGGATTGTCTGTATGGGTGGTTGGTCATGGAATTTAGGTTAGCCATTACACTGAGCATGTTTATGCACCGAAATAACAAAGTGTTGAAGCCATTTTAAGAAATTTTTGTCATTGTATATTTGGATGACATTTTTATTGTGGAAAGATGTAAGAAGAATACTACAAACATTTACAAAATGTTTTAGATAATTTTCATGAAGATATGTTTTTGGTGAATTTAGATAAATGCAGTTTCATACATGATGAGTTGTTATATTTAGGATTTGTGATATCTTAAGAAGGGTTGAAGATGGATCCTAATAAGGTGTATGTTATAGTTGAGTGGCCTTCACCCAATAATGTGATTAAAAAAACAAATATTCCATGGTGTTAACAAATTCTAAAATACTTTCATCATAAGTTTTAATGATATTTACACATAGATCATAGAAATGATATGGGGAGATGAGAGATCATTTGCATGCACTGCACATGTACTCTATGTATTTTAGAAATTCAAAAGTAATTTTGTAAATCAAATAATTTTGGAATTTATTGATTTAAATAAAGTAGGAGTTGTAACAAGCCAATATTGTAGTCCCAAAAAATATTTTAGTGAGAAGATAAAAGACTCAAGAAGGAAGTATTTAGTTTATGAGCAAGGGTCTTGTATCATAGTCACATATTTGAACAAGTGGAGGCACTATTTATTTCCCAAAGCTTTTATGTTTTACACATACCACCAAACACTAAAATTCATAAATAATTAAGGGAAATTGAATCAAATACACATGAAATGGGTTGATTTCTCATAGAGTTACTCATTTTTCTTGAAATACAGAAGTGGGAAGTAAAATATAGTTGGAGCCGTGTTGAGTAGAAGATGCATATTGGCAAGTGAGATGCAAGGGGAAATATTATAGTTTGAGGCCATGAAGGAAATATATGTAGAAAATCAGGACTCTGGGATGCATGTAAGGAAATAGTGAGTGATAATCAAATTCCTTGGTTAAATTATTTTTTGCAATGACTATTTTTTTAAGGGAGCATGATTATGTGGACCATGAATATTAATGAGGGAAAAATAGATCTAAGATAATAAATTCGTAGGATTATCAAGTCACTTTGAGATAGATAAGACCTTGGTGTAGATAAGTGAAATATTCTATTGGATGTGGATGCATATAAATGTGTGCAAATTTATATAGATATGTAGAGTATGCCAATTAGCAAAGGGGAAGTTTAAGAATGTAGGGTTATATAAACCACTACTAGTACCTAAGAAACCTTGGGATCATATATGTATGGATTTTGTATTGGGGTCACCTAGAAAGTAGAAGGGTCATAATTATACATCTATTTTTATGGAGATATTCTAAAAGATGGTTCATTTCATTGCTTTTAAGAAAATCAATGATGCTACATATATAACTACTTTGTTTTTTAGGAAAGTTGTGAGACTCCATGGATTTTTTCATAGTATTTTTTTGACAAGTATACTAAGTTTGTAAGTCATTTTTGGCACTTGCATTATGAAAATATATAAACACAAAGTTGTATTTTAGTTTTCCATATCACCTATAGATAAATGGATAGACAAAAGTTGTCAACTAGACCCTTAGTAATTTTTTGTGATGTTTGGTTAGAGAGAAGGAAGGGGCATGTGATTAAATCCTCACACAATAAGATATCACTTATAGAAACTCTATAAAAATAATTTTATGGGATAAATCTAATAGGATTTTTTAGAGTTGTGATATTTTCTGTAAGAAAGAGTAAGAAACACAGAGTTTTAAGGTTTTTGCACACTACATGAAGGAGGTGTACAAGAAAGTGTATATAAAACTAGAGAATATCAATGCATAATATAGATAATTTGAAAATTTTAGGTGGTGAGAATTAGAGTTTTAGTTTGGAGACATGTTTCATGCGTACCTATAAATATAAAGGATCCTAATAGGAACATATGATAAACTCAAGAGGAAGAAAATTGGGCCATGCAAAGTCCTAAATAATTTTTTGAAGAATTCATATGAGATAGAGTTATAAGAGGAAATAAAATTTCAAATATACTCAATGTAGTAGATATATACCCATACATTGGAGGGCATACTAGTCATGAAGTAGACTGCATAGAAGTATATTGGAGGTAGTAAATACCGGAATAAAAGTGTGAAGAAATTAAATATATGCTAGAGGAATGTGTAACAAAGGAAAAATATAGGAAATAATAAAAATAATGTTTGATAAAAGAGGAGTGTAAAAATATGAGGATGTGTCTTATCTTAATGAAAAAAAGATTACTAGACTAGATTGTTCCATTGTATATCTTATCTAACCTTGATCAAGAGATCAAATTTATTTTTACCTAGGGTTTATGACGCAAGAGCATTTAGGTTCACGTGAAATCTTGCATTCATAGAAAACATTTATATATAACTAAATATATACTTGTGTAATCATAATTTCACTTGAAATTCCATGCAAATTTGCAAAGCATGTCATACAGAGCTAAAAACCCTAATCCACGAGGCAAAATACTATGAAGGCCAATTAATTTCATGAAAACTTTCAAATGTTTGACCCTGACCACACAAATATTACTTCATGCCATACCAAAAAATCATATCAAGTGTAAATTAATGTGGCAATACCTTTTTTATCCTCGCGCGATGACACAGAAATTCTCTAAGCCGCAATGAATTATCTGGTTCTTGTATAAAATTATTGTTTTTACTACATGGTAAATGGATATTTATCATATTATAGTATCTAATCAACTACTCTCACTACTTCTCACCTATAGAGTGTGATATTTTATCATACTAATACAAGACCTTTATATGATTATCTTATTGATAGGATCATGGGATAGTTATCTTATGCTCTATCATACTCTAAAGAACATTATGAAAACCATTTTACATAGTTTCCTTTTGTATTATTGCACTCTTTTTTTTTTTTGACAATTTTAAAATTTTATTTTCCTAAAATAACTTATTCCAATGACACCTAGTTTCAAGTTTGCACATACTCATTACCCAATAGTGTAAAACATATTTGGGTTCAATGTGATTATTTAGGGAACTATATGTACTTATAATCCTCCCCATTATTCTACTTTGAAGCCTATGAACCTTGGAATCTTATATGTTTTCAATCTTTATATAATTTGTGTAATTATTCAAAAAACCTAAAAACTATCAAATATTAAAAAATATAAAAACATTCAAATGTTATAAAATTGAACTCTATGATGTACTACATAGACTTAGAAATTATTGTCATCATACTCTTATCACTTTAAATATTTATTCCTATAAATAATTTCTTTTATGATATACACGAGTTAACTACAAGGCATACAAACTAGACATCACTATAGAGACACATATGCTAGATGAATATTTAGTGTTATACCTAGGGAAAACCTTTTCTACATTGGGGACATGATTATACTAGGGCATAGTCACACAAAGTGTTTAGGTTATAATTTTTTATCAATCTAACGAATTGGTGATTTAAATTCACATTCATGATGTATTTCAGTATTTTATACTTTCTGGCACGTGTTTTAATATGGATATCATGCCATGTTGTTACTTGTGGATAAAATTTATTTATTATGTGGGTGGACATTACTTGTTCTATGATTACTAGTTTAGTTATTGATTATGACATATTTTATACTTTGTCAAATTTTCATGTTTACTTCTACATTGATTTTTTATTACATGAGTTCTTGATTAATATGCCATTTTTACGCTTTATGTTTCATTTATTACTACATGACCCATGAATCCTCTATGATCTTATGTGATTGTATGATTCATGAATACTCCATGATCTTGTGTGACTACATTGATTTATTTTTCTATGTGCTTGTATGAATCTTATCAGATTTTTCACCAGAATATTTAATAAAGAATGATTGTAAACATGTAGATACATAAATTTTAAGAATGATATAACAAGTAATGAAATATGAAAATTAACTCACAAAATAATAATGGTTCAAAATTAGGAACCTCTCAATAGCTCAAGTGGTGTGTACAAACAGGAGTGTTGTGTAACTCATCCATGAGAATATTCCTATAATAGGAAGGGAAGTTACACTCCAGAATAGGAATGTAACTCCTATGAAACATTATGACATGTAAGACATGTCATAATAAATCCTATAACACTCAGTATACCTAACAAAGATAAGTTACTAAGGGTGAGGATTTATTCCAAGTAAATAAATATGAAGAAAATAATATACTACACTAACATCCCCCTTAATTGTAACTTGGGAGGGTGAAAAAGAAAAGGTGAATCCCAAAAAAATGATGAGGTACCCACATACAATGTAACTCTCACAAAGTGGAGTAAAAGGAGAAAACCCAATGGGAAAAAATCCCCCAAGAGAGACAAAGAAGAGAAGGCAGGACTAAAAATACCCACTCAAAGCTATAACTATCGGAAACCACCATGTATCTTGTAAAGAAGCCTCATAGACTGCATGTGGATTAGAAGCAGATACAATGAATAGTGGATCACCATGGAAGATGAATGAAGCTTCCAAGTTCCTGATGGATATCCAACCAAGGTATGGTTCCTAGCCAAGGAACTATACTCCTCATGTAACATCGAAGTTTTAAACTACACCATAAAGGGATGATGAGAGTGAAGTAACAAAAAAGAAGGAATGTAGTAGGCCCTGTAATTGTGTAGAAGACTTCCTAATGCCTGATGAGTACTAAATCAAAATTATTGATCCTTAAAAATTTTGTGGTGGATCAAGAAATAACTCATCAAAATTTAAAAGGTGATAAGTAGATGGTGAAGGTGAGTCCCCATCACTATTGCATTCATCTGTGCTAGAAGAGATGTCCTCATCATTATAAAATTTCTCAAAATTAAGAGTATCATCAAGTACATGTGAATCTAAAGGATGGAAAAAGTGAGAGAAGGAATATAGCTGAGTTTGAAGATCGATTAAACCCACTAAAATGATAGTGTCGTGTGTAACTCTCTAACATACACTAAATATGGAGTTCACCCAACTCGCATGCCTTAACCAAGGTGAGTAATCTGATAGACCGATAGGTGATTTATTGAAAATGATGGGATACTTAGAACATTATTTAATGTTCCTCTAATCACTTCAACAAACCCTCTCCTAAAAACCTGAGTAGGAGTATCGTTACCTAGTCAAATGGTAGACATGTCACATGGCTACAAGGAAGTGATCTCGACTTGTGAAGAATCCATATTATGTGGTACCACAAAATCAATAACCCATGTAGGATTCAAAGGTACTAATGTAATTAGGGATATCCCCCTTTATCTTATCCTTTCCTAATTCTTTCTCTTTCCCTTTTCCATTTTCATTTTCCTTGGAAGATTTGTGAGTAGATGAAGATGGTTTGATAGACTTAGGTACACCTATGTTGTTCTTCTCAAGAATAATAGTAAAGAGGTCAATATGCTTCTTTAAACATTTAATTTCATCATGATTGTGTGTGCAATACCCACCTTTGATCTTATCTTTCTTAAGCTTAACACTGGAAGAGGAATTTCTAGAATTTGATTTGGTGGTGGGTTGATCCTTCTTGTTCTCATGATCATTGTTCTATTTCTTCTCTTTTGAAGCCTTCTATATGTCATGCCCTGAAAGTAGATCATGTGATTTATTATAATTTAATGCACCCATATGAATCATCTTATCTTGTTCCTGAGTTAAGAAAACAATAAACTCATCATAGGAGGGCACTTTCCATTGTGCTCCAAGTGAACTTTTGGTTGCATGGAAGGTAGAGATGAAAATATAATAGTTAGGACCTAGTTTGGAGATGAAAAAAAAGAATAATTTATGAGTCTTTTTTTCCAATTCCACGTTCTTTTAGTTGCATTCTCACATATTTGAACTTGTTGAATTATACCTGAAGTGTGTCAAAACTACTAGGACTAAGATTAATTAGCTAATTTTCTAGTTCTTGCCCACACATCCTTGGGTGTTTGTTAGTAGTTATATAAACATGTAGATCCAATGACATATAAAGGCACAAGAAACCTTATGCTTCATCACACTTCTCAAACCATTTCTCTTTATCTACAAATGTTGTTAGTTTAGTTTGAAAACCCATAGTTATCTTATAAATCTTCTTGTTTCATAAAGCAAGTGAAATGGAAGTCTTCTATTCATAATAGTTGAAGGGAGTAAGAAAAATAATTGAATTGGGATCCATTTGTAGATTTGAGTGTGTTTTGCAGAATAAAATAATGAATGCAAAAAGAATGAATCACAATATTTTTTATATCCCCTGAACTTATTAAATTTTCAATTTTACAAGACAAAAGAATTCCTCCTATGTGTAGAGATCAGAAAAAATCACACTTTAAAAAAAATGCACCTCAAAAGGAACTATCAACTGAAAATTATAGAAATTAAGAATTTTTTGCCTAATTAAACACCTTGGAAATCCCAAAATGTACTAATTCAAATTTTTTGTCTTGCTCAACACTTCAAAAAACCTAAAAAAACACTGGTTAGGGTAGACTTGTTGAACAACTTCATAGGCCTGAAATAGGCTGTTGGGTTTTTTTTCCTTACTAGACACCTTTAAAAACCTGAAAAATTACGTCAGATTTTTTTACCTTGTTTAAAACCTCCCGAAATCCAACACACACTGTCAGGTTTTACAACTTGAAATTCAACTCCCAAAACCCGCCATTGAAATTTTACATCCACGTGCACATCACGAGGTTTTACACTTGTCAAGCACCTTCGAAAACCCAAAATAGAATTTTGGGGTTTTGGACTTATCGAGCAAGTCACAAATCTAAAAATATGTTCAATAAGGGTGGGAACCTAAAAGGTATTAGACAAGTATTGAAACCTAAACTATATCAAATAGGTTTTAGAACCTGAAGCATGTCAAGAAGGTTGATAAACCCGAAACATTGAGATTTTACCAATGGTCGAAGGTTTGACCACAATGTGTAAATTTTTGTGTTTATGTGTCCAAATGTCCAAAAAAACATGAAAACCTGAAATATTGGGCATTGACTGGTGTTCATAGTTTTGACCGTAGATGGTAATTTTGTGTTAAAGTGTTTAGATGTTGTAGACAAAAAAATCACACACTTTAGGTATCTATCTATTCTTGATCACATACTACTATTTATATGATTTATAAGTAAGAAAAGTACTAATTAACCCATGTCTTTAGCCATCTTTCTTTGATTTATGTTGCCACTTTTGGTCTTTCACTCTTACTTTCCTAGTCAGACTTCTTACACTTTGGCATTTCTCATCTTGGACACCAGTGACCAGCCAGGATGCAAGCAATAGGTGCCCCTGACCTCTTTATACTTTACTCACATCTTGTAGGTCCTTTCTATCCATTTGGGAATCTTATCTTTTTGGTAGTCAAAATTTTTGGGGTTAATTATGAAATTCAAGCAAAGGAATCATATAAGTATAAAGTTATGTAGCCATAATAAAGGACCAAGCACTAAACATTAGCTATCACCACTTAAGCTTGCATCCAAAGGATATTCTAGATCATTTTAAGCATCCATTATAGCATCCATTCAAGGGCAAGGGACTACATTCTTTGGCATACAATTCATAGGAGGGGAAGTTCATTCTATTCCATGCACACATCTTCTATATCTAGCTATTTGCTTGTTATCAAGCACGACATGCACAAGAGCCACATGGGACATGATTCTTCACACACACACATAACTACATTGGGTTTGTAATGTAGTAAAACACCTCAATCATAAGATCACTTGTTTGATAGATGAGGATAGTCTAACCCCTCATTTGAATTATTTTCTTTTTGAGATTTGATGCACTTTTGAGGGTTTTACAGGTCAATTCTTTATTGCAGGTTATCAGTGACATTGGTGATCATCATGTGACCTACTAATGACAATAAGTGAAGGACAACAAACACCTTGTGACCAGAAAAAGATGGTTTTTATAATATTTTGGTAGTCACAGGCACCTGATACTGGTCTATAGTGTGCATAAGTGCCCCCTCGCCCATTCTACGCACCCTAGTCCAACATATTCCTCCATCTATGTAACTTTCTAGGTTTTATTATGAAATTTTGCACTTCGTATTTATTAGTTAATCACTTTGGTACAACCCAAGATTAATTATGAAACAACTAAGTCATTTTATCTCCTCTTTGTACTTAGGGTTTTTAAATCTTAATTGCTTATTTGATTGGGTCTATTCTATACTTATTTGCATATTAATTTACTGCTACATTACAATTAGAATTAGGAATCTACTTATTCAATATTTGCATAGTCAGATGTCTCAAAAATCTGGAACATTGGGTCAGTATTTTTGACTTGTAAAACACCCTGAAAAACCTAAAATGCACTAGGGTAGGTTTTTTGACTTGAAAAACAACTTGAAAATTCCAAAAATGCACAAACGGTGAGGAAAAAGTAGGGAAAATTTTATATCTTAAAATATCCTTAAAAAACCCCTAATTTATTTTAACAAATCCTGAGGTTTTTGATTTTTTTTTGAAACACCCCAGAATTTTCGTAGACACTTAATAGTGAAATTAACCAAATTTGCACATAAACTTGTCAAATTAAAAAAAATGAATAATACCTCAATTAATGAAAATAGACAAGTGTTTTACCAACATCTCTTTGATACAATATTGAATTTTTCCCCAAAATCTCTGATATAGAATGCTTACACACATGTAGTTTCATGAATTCCAAGAATGATCTAACAAGTAATGCAATATCAAATTAAATCACAAAAGAAGAATGGTGCAAAATCAAGAACCTCTCATTAAATCATGTGGTGTGTATAAATAAGAGTGTTGTGTAACTCCTCCATGAAAATATTCCTAGAATAGGAAGGGGAGTTACACTTTAGAATAGGAATGTAACCCCTATGACATACTATGACATGTAAGGCATTTCATAGTAACTCCTATGATGCTTAGTACACCTAAGCAAGATGAGTCACCAAGGGTGAAGATTTATTCCAAGTAACTAAATAAGAGGAAAATAATATCCTACACCAAAAACTCTTGTGTGCTATATGATTTCTATGTGATTGTTACCGATATCATTTTTTTTAGTTATTATGTAATTAAGTTGTCATACCATATGATTTTTTAAAATGTTTTGGGTAGGCCCTGTCATCTCCTGTGTCATCATGTCATGTCATGTGTGTCAAAGAAAACTTCATGTCATGTCATTTACCAACATAATTCTATTAAATTCATTATTATTTTCTGACTGATTATATATTTAGAATTATAGCAATACTCACATGTATGAGTATCCCTTGAATTACACATTTTATGCATGCTCTATAATTTTTTTTTAATTATTGGTAAACAGTTTTGAAGGGACTATACCCTGTTTACATAGAGGGCCTAAAAGCCAGATAAAACATGAAGAGGTTCCACAAAAAAGGAATCAACATCCAAAATAGGTGTTAAAGCCAACAGTAACTGAAAGAGAGTTACTAAAGAAAAACAAAACAGAGCATGCGCTGCAAAAAAGTAGCCAAAAAACAACAAAAAGTATGATGAAAAGTAGCATCTGCAACGAAGACCTCCTTTACTTCTTGGAAGCTATGTTAATTATGGACTTAATATTTTGCAATGAGGTGAAAAAGAGCCACTGTTGTCATGTGTGTGGGGTCCTTAACATCCAACTTTGCTATGGTTTGACTGCTTTCCTTGTCTGTTCCCCAAAGAGTGTCCGGGATCTCACTAAGCACAGAAACGCTGACGAACATGGTGTTCAAGGAAATCATTGATTGCATTAAAAAATTGCCATGTTGTGATCATGGCGATCCTTTTCTCTCCCCAGACGATTGTCCAAGGAGTTTAGATTTTTGTAGATGTCCTCAACTTGCTTATTGCCAAGGTCAGTATCCTCATCCATCTTCCTTTTTCCTTTTTGATTGTCTGAATGTTACACTTCTTCTTTCAATTGCATCATTTTCATTTTCCAAAGCTTCCAGCCTTTGGGAAGTAATTTTTCCCTCTTTTTGTAAGGTCTCTTCTTGGCCTGCACTGCTGATGTGAAATAAGTTTTGGACATCTTCTAAATCCTGATTGCTGCGAAGAACTCTACCCGAAACAGGGGTGTCCAATTTGGGCTTCTTATGGTTCTTTGTTTTAGGCTTGGTCATGGTGGAAGAGATGGGGGTGGGGGGGTAGTGGTGGTAGGAAAGAGCGGAACGGTGCTGGGGGATGATGGGAGACTGGGGTATTTGGAAATACAGAGCTTATGCATGCTCTATAATTAATATATCATGATTATGGATAATTATTCAACCATATGTTGTATTTTTGGTTATATATATAAAATGCATTTAACCACTTTTTTTAGATGAATGATCTCACCTTGAAAAGGAGGCATACATTTGGATTGTTCAAAATTGCACAAAAAAAATTAGTTGAGAGAACATAGATTGAATTATATTAGTGAAATTTGTACATAGCTCAAATAAGATTATTTTCAATAGTTTGTCTTATATACTAAATTAACACTTGGCCTTAATAACCCAAAAATTTTAAATTGACCTCCACAACCTAAAAATTTGAAATCTTAACAATCTATAAAATTTAATCTATCCTTGATAACCCTCATAGTCATAATTGGCCTCAACTACCCACAAAGTTGAATTTGGTCTCAATAGTCCAAATAATTTATCTTCTATACTCATACTATTGACAAGGCTATTAAGATAGAAATATTTCAACACACTTAACATGGGGAAAATCCCCATGGAAATATTCATATTTGATCATATTATGGATGTAATTTGGCATAACCAATTAGTTATAGTCATTCTTGTGGACATTTTACTTTATTAAAAAATCAATACAAAATTTTTCAAATTTCAATTTACAAATCTATATATAACATTATTGAGTATTAATCTACACATATTTTACATGTTATTGTAGGTTTTATGTTGATCAGAGAGGAAATGCAAGATTTTATATTATCATTACTATTATTGAGATTCACAAAGTTTGTATCTTCTTTTAAATAAGCATTTTTCAATATTAGACTAAAAGGGTGGAAATTATAGTACCTAAAATTTGGTTTTGACCACTAGGCAATATGCAATTTGGAAATTATTCTACTAAAATTTTCATCTCCAGATTATTTGATGTAAAACATACACTTTATTTCTCTATCCCACACATATATCTACTAGAAAAAAAACCTCTCTATCCCATATCCTTATAAATCATTACCCATGCTATCTAAAATTTGTCTAAATCTCCAATTGTCTTAGGTGATTTTTGTCACTCCCTAGACATGTTCATCGAATTAGAATTTTTTTATGTACCTATCCACCTCCTATTAACCTCTCCCCTTGCTTCTAAATGGTCACATTTTAAAAATTTTGTTTTGGCTTAGTTAGCCCAGAAAATAATTTTTGTTTAGTTGAGTAGGAAAACAAACAAAGCCCACTTGTAGATATAAACGCACCTTATGCCATTAGGGGAAATCAATACATAATTTTTTTTTAATAAATTCAAGATAAGGCATTGTAAAACATTAATCCCTTAGAGCACATCACCACAATAGTAAGCTAAAAATCTAAATTCATTTATATTATTTCCCTAGATAAAGTGTAGAGATAATCCAATTTTAAGTGTACATTATCATGTTTGAGGGACTATTCAATCATTTTACATTATATATGTTCTACCACATCTCATCATAGGTTTAAGGATATACATGGGTTTGATACCTCTTTGAAGTAGTGTTATGTAGCACTTTACGCATCTCATTAGTGGGTATCCGGTTGAGGCATTCAAACCCAATCTATACTAATCCATTTTTAGGTAAAAGAACATAAGATTAGGGTTTAAATAAAGAAGGGTATATATCTGATCCAACCAAAAAAATCACAAAGTTTTAGATATAAAAATTAGAAGTGAAAACATAAAATAAATTCCATAGGAAAAATGAACAAGTAGAAATATGTAGAGGACATGTTCATAGTTCTTTAGGAAAGTTTAATAAGATACTATCCAAACTTATATGAACCCCATAAAAAATAATGTTATCAAATAATGTAATTTATTGAGAAGATTTATGACATTTGATCCACTTCTATACAAAATCTAAGTACTCTACCACACCTTATGTCCTCATATTTTGGTTCCTCTCTAGCCCTATATAAAAATTTATCAACTATAATAGGCATATCAATTGAAAAATCAAGTGTATCATAATATAGTATTGCTAATGCTATTTATTAGGATAGTGAATTATAATTATTCATTAGTATATTAATTTAAGCATAAAAAACATAATTACATATAATAGATATTCACAATATACATCTGTATCAAATTTATTTGATGGGTGGTATGGATGGGTCAAGATCATGATGTAAATGTAAAAAATATAATGTTACATTCAAGTAAATTTTTGAGGATGTTAATATAATAATCTAAGTTTCCTTCACTTAGAGAAAAAGGACAAATTTGTCACTTGATTGTGATCAAGGATAATTTTAGTGGAAAATTTTCATCAATTCAGAAATATTCAGGTTTATAAAATTTACATTTGGAGATTTGGGATGTACTAGTACATAACACCAGGCTAAACATCAAATCCCATTCAACTAAATGGTAGATCTTTTATGCTCACATTTCTTCACGTAAATAGAATCAATGTAAGGAGATTTTCATTTCTCAGTTAGCGATCAAAAGTCATATTGCAACCGTATGACTACATTCTAAAATCATATGAATGATTTTCTCCTCGAGTCATCTACCAACGACCATAAATTTCTTCAAACATTCCCTAAATAGTCTACAAGTGCTCATTATAATCCATTTCATATATCAATTACAATTTCTTCTTTTATAGGTAAGATGGCCTTTGGTGATATTAGTGAGAGGGAATTCTAATTAAAAAGAAAAAATAACATGTTATGTAATTTATCTAGCTAAAATAATTCCACCCAACTGTCATCCACTCCAAATGCAAGTGCTAAATGATTAATATAACGTTTCTATTTATTTTCAATAAATTTGACTTTAAGTTTTAAGGATAATAGCAAAATCCTTTTGCATGTAGAACCCCCCACTGATAATGGTAATCCTCATGAAAGAAGTAATCACAATAACATGTCACCAAATGAATATATTATTAATGATGACATGCCACCATTCAAAGACATTCATAAGGACATGTATCCAATATAGAACATTCAAGATGATGAGATGCGACTACCATAAGCTATTTCTAGTCCTCATCAAACACCAGGAAAAGTAGTTGGATAATTGGAAGGTATTTAAAGTTTGACTAAGTAACAAAATATCCATTTAGTGAACTGGTAGAGCCAAAAATAGTCATGATACTCCAACGAAATGTATATGTAAAATATGTATTTGGAAACTAGGAAATGACCACAGAATACAACTTAAGTTTGACACAATTGAGAAATGTTGTGGAAAAATATATGTATTAGCAAAGAAAAAAGATGAAAAAAAGAGAAAAAATATATGGAAAAAATGCAAAATAATGCATGCATATAAGATATACATCTGAGTATGAAAATTATTAGAAACACCTACAACATCTTGTTGAGAAAGGGGGGACAATTACAACCAAATTTGGAAAATTTATGCACTCCAATCTACATGCCAAAAATAAATAGTTATTTAGTGTATACCAAATTATAAAAAGGTAGACCTATTCATGATTTTTTAGATTATAGGATTTTGTTTCAACATAATGGGTTTCATGACATTCCATAATTAAATTAGTCAGATAGAAGTTCTTGGAAAACGGTGAAATGTATAGCAATGATTGAGGAGGATTTGAAAGAAGAAGTAACAGATACAAAGTTGATCTCATTATCTATTAATGAGGTCACATAAGTTGAAAAGCACATAATTGGTTTTCATGTATGTTTACAATTTTTAGAATCATTTAAGGTAACCTCATCTATTAGTTTTTCATAAAATGGTCAAAATTTGCAAATGTTAAAAATCTTTACAAATTGGTTATTTATAATTTTAGGGATATAGTTGGGATGTAATTTTATGCAATAGCTACCAAGTTGGTGTGTATTGGTGTTGATGTTGCATCAATAATGCGGGGGTATATAAATGGTATTTCTATTTAAATATAAATAATAGCTACCCCATTTATAATTCCTATTCATTACACTACTCAAAGGATGGATCTTGCATATAAAATTGTTAGCACATTTGATAATGTTTTAAAAATGGAAGAGATTATCTATAATTTACATACTTATATGTCATGAAATCTAAAAATATGTTTAGAGTTTCCAAAAAAAGGATTGAAGAATGGTTAAAATGTGCTAAAATATGCTGATACAAGATGGATTTCCATGTATAATCCTCGATGCATATTTTTTAAAGAATATTGTTACCAAGTTTAATATTTAAATATTATAAGATAGTTGACATGGAAAAATATTTTTTGTACCATTTAATAAATTTGGAAACATTACTAACATTATGTGGTACTCTGCCCATGTAGAAGGAAATAAATTGTTTATTGAAAACATGCTCAAGAGAGATCCATATATATTTTTGAATTCATACAATTGAAAAAATGAGTATGTCAATCTCTAGATATGGTATACATGTCATGAGAAAATTTTAAGGGACCTATGGCATAGTATCATCATTTGAAGAGACATAAATTGAGCTAATTTCACAAATCATGATCAAGAGGTCAAGAGAGAGAATATGATGAAGATAGAAGACCCTAAGGGGTCATCAAATTTGAATGTTGATAAATATTATTCTTTCCCTCCATTTTTCATTTCAAAATTCCAAAACTTGCAAAAGAGAAATATGAGAATGTAAATGGTCTTATAGGCTTTCAAGGTGTGAGGTAGCTTAGATATGACATGATAATACTTAAAGTGAGTATGAGATAATAAATGTTTTCAAAGAATGTAAAATGTATTATACATGGGCATGTGAAAGGATATCATGAGTCATCAAGGAGGTAGTTAAATTATTAGTAAAAGAGAGAGGATGAGTTTAAACTGAGCAAGAATCATTCAAATCTCTCATTCCTTGAGGAAGAGGAAAAGAGGAGGTCTAAGGAATATCAAATTTTGTATGAAAGTACTTATTTGTAATAGGATATCATTTTTTTGGGTTTGAATCTCTAGTTTTGGCATGAAACCTAGTTTTGATCCTTTTGAAGAGTCTCTGAGTTGAAGTGCATGACAAGTGAATTTTTATTTCTCCTCATATATGCATTGAAGTTTTATTGAAATCCATCTTAGAATATCATTCAAATAATTCAGATCTTGATTGCTTTATTATAAGTAGGAAGGGTAAAATTCTGAGACTATGTATGATAATAGAAAGTTTGTATTTTGTTTTATTGTGTTTGAATTGAGACTTGGTATTATATACCATGAAAATAATAAACAAGGGTAGATGTTATTAGAGTTCCTTTTCAAATATTGGGTTATATGCATGGTACTATAGACTTATTTACAAAGTGCATGTCAACAATACTGTGACTGTGTTTTATGTGTGTGTAAAAACCTTGATTTACTTTGATTTCAAAAGGGATATAATCACTAATGAAAAATATAGGAAATATTGGAATACGTTTATCCAAGGCATGGTTGATAATTATACAAGAAATGAGCATTGAATTTGAAGGTAGAAAACCTTAGTACAGATTGAAACCTTGATTTTTCTCAATGATCACAGTAAAGAAACAAGTGGAGGCTTAAGGATTTAGAAAGAATGATGCTTTTCTAAGAGAAAAAACCTTTGAATTATGTCTAAACCAAACGTAGGACCAAATTTTAGGTCTTGAAAACAAATCCTCTTCATTTTATAAGAAAAACATGCTTCTCATGCTATACTGTGGTTTACAGTCAGTGTAATGCTATGGTTTGAGATTTGGAGGTGAAATTGAATGTTTCTAAGTCTGAAATTTTGTGGAAATAATGTTCAAAGAGTCTTTGAAGGGATTCTAAAATAAATTTATCCTTTCACTGGTTGAAATTGATTATTTTCTTGACAGTCTTCCACCAAAAATAGTTAACAGAGTTTGAAGTCTAATTTGAGAGCCCAGTTTACAAAGGAAATAGATGTTAGGATTAGTGTTCAATGTTGAAATTTTACACACACTTAGAAATTGAAAATGGGTTACTAAAAATTTTATACTTGAATTGAAAAGCCTCTTGAAAGTAAAAATAAGCCCGACAGTATGGAAGGGTAGGGCTAGTAGAAGTTTCTTGCAATAGGAAGAACAAAGTGGATTTGTGGGAGCAGAGAAAGGAGGTAGAGTTTGGAATTTCCTAAACACCTTAAGGGCTCGAAGGGTCATTAGAATGTGTGATTTTTTTATTATTAGTATGAAAATATATGTTCAATCATGATCTGCACAAAGCACTTACTCTTTAGGACATTTGGGACAATCTTAAGAAGATTATAAGGAAGGTGTGAGCTTGTTCTTATTCTAACATATGTAATTCTTATTAATGCAAGATTTAGTATGTGAAGAAGGGTATGGAGGATAAAGGAGGTCAATGAATGAAAAATTCCAAATTTTCCTATCGGGAAGCCAACACCAAGGAGCTAGAATGTGGAAATTAGAGGTAAGATAAGATAGATGAATATTTGCAAGGTTTTGGGGTATTTTATTAGTTGATTGGGCATGAACATACATTGTTAGAATAATGTGGAGTATCAGGAGAGTTTTTATTTTCTTGAAAGACCAAATTTTGGCAATTTGAGCCATTCTAGACCTAAAACAAGACCTTCAAAGTAGTGAACTAAAGTGTATCAATGTTTTGGCTGCTAATAACGTGGTGATTGCATGGAAATATTATGGAGCTCTGCAACAACCTACATTGAGTATTTCACAAATTTTAATAGATATTAAGGATCCTAAATCTAATTGAAATTTGATATCATGGATTATCTTTGTATCATTATTAATGAGATGGAGATTCCAATGGACAATTTCCACCAATGAGTCGATTTTGTAGGAGTAAAAATTGAAGAAGTGCTTGTAACACATATTCTATATGATATTGTTATATTTAAAATGTGGATAAAATTGAGATATATTTTTAAAATATTATCTAATGAGACTAGAGATCATTTTAAAATGGATAAGTTTCTTGAGGACATGAGAGTGTTGAATCCCATTTTTTGGAACACTAATGATGGTGAAGAAATAATAAGTAATTTATTTCTCAAATACATGGGTAGTCTCATTTACTAATGTCCTAGTCAACACATTTTGGACTTACAATTATTGATCAATATTGGTATCTAATTGAACCAACAAGAAATGGTGTTATTACACAACTATGGAAAAAAATGATCCTAACAACATCCTACAAGAAACTATTAGTGAATATTTATGATTATATGAATTGTTTCAAAAAATAATTTTTGGCTCATTGGAATATGAAAGAGTATTTAATATATTAGACTTTTAAATTGAGATTTTGAAACAAAGGATAAAAATCTAGAGACTTGTTTGAGATTGTATGTTTCACGTTATCATGTGGGATTGTTTCCTTATCAAAGAGATCTAGAAATTTGGAGTTCTCTTACTAAAAATAAGATGCATCACTAATACAACAACCAATTGAGATGATGTAAATATAGAGACTAAATATTCCAATGAGATGTTACATAAGTATGTTAGCTATGAAGAATGGGTTATCAAAGGTTTGTTTCAGCTACCTGAGTTTTAGTTCGATATTTATTTGAAATAGTATTTTTGGAAAAAAAAATCATATAATTGGTTTTATCGGTTGTCCTATGTGGACTATCATGCCCAACTCTGAAGAGTAGAAAAATAATCATCGGAAGGAATAAAAGTTTGGTATATCTTTTTTTGAGTAGTTAAAAGGATTTCAAGTTGTGAATTGGGATTAAATTTAACATTACTATATTTTATCCCAAGGTCAGACTCAAGCTCCAGTAAAAATTTTAACGATGGGAGAGAAAAATTCCTTCTTGTTTCAATTTTATTGAAATATATTTTAATGAATTTACTTCATTAATTTTCGAGAACTAACTCTCTCCCTTCAGTTAATTCAATTTCTCTATTTTAAATAAGATTAATTGGTCAAAATAACTTTCCCTTGAATCAATTAAATTTACTAAAACCATTTAACTTTTGTAAATTAATTTTAATCTTTACAAAACATTAACCAGAGCCCCCAACGTTTAATTAAATTCAGTATAAAAAATTAACAAGTACTTAGTAGATTATTGTTTTAAAATATTTATTAAGATGGGTGAGAAATGGAGCATCAATTTCTTACCCTTAGATCAAATCTATTTATACCCTTAGATCTTAGGGAAACATAGGAAACCCTATATTTCTCTACAACCTCTTATATTAGGTTTTATTAATTGAGAAAATTCTTTCTCTCTTCCATTTTTTCTGCAGATTTTTACTCTTAGAGATTTCATGGCATGGAAATGGAGATGATCTTCTCCATTCAGATCCAACACTCTCAAGGATACATTTTTCTTCCAAAACTTCTATTTGTTTTTTCATCTCCAACTGGTTTTCATAGAGTTTTTTATATCATTTACAACAACAATCTATTTTAATATTTGTTTTTATATATATATATATATATATATTTAAACACTTATATAGACCTTTGTATAAAAATTATTATTTTTGAATGTAGATGAAAAACTACACAACTTGCATCCTTTACCTAGGCAGTCATGGGCGCCCATAATAACTCAAGCAATGTGTGTGTGTGTGTGTGTGTGTGTGTGTGTGTGTGTGTGTGTGTGTGTGTGTGTGTGTGTGTGTGTTTATGTGCGTATGTGTGTGTGGGTAAGTGCAGTAAGTTGGGGGACAAAAACGTGGACATCAAATCCCAAATTTTATGAACCGTGATCGTGGTTTATAAACCATGATCATGGTATTAAAAACCGCGATCACGGTCTATTTTGCCAGACTTGGGAAATTCTGAACCTAAAAGTGTGATCTGTCATCACCAATCCGGCACTATGATAATTCTTCACCGGGAACTCCTCATGCTATGATTATTTACTAATGCACAGCCTTTAGTTTAATGGATGTAATCTGGAAACAAAACAACAACATAACACAAGAATACCATCGACTATGATAAGACAGAATGATGACAAATCTGAAATATCAAAGTAAATTATAATATTAACATGAAATTGTTACAATCTCACCCATGAGGTACTTCAAGTGTTATTGACTTCACTTGCCTTTCACCAAGACTATGGGAGAAACTTTACAATTACACCTCTTAATGGCTTCTTCAACACACCTTTAAACTAATGGCTTCCTTTGCACATTTCCTACAATATTTCTCACTGCTTCCTTCTATGCTAAATGAGGGGGGTGGCCTCTCTATTTATAGAACTTCCATGCTTATCCATATTATCTCTAAGATAGGATAAGAAATCCACTCTGACAAATCATATTCCATACCTTAACTCTTATCTATACATGTAAGCTTATCTTTTAAGATAAGATAAACCTTATCATTTTACATGGCTTCCACATTTTTAGACTTTTTACAAATAAAATACACAAAATATTTATGACCTCACTCCTTGTCCTTATTATCAATATAATATTTCTAATTCCTAATCATGTAGACCTTACTTCTCTAATTACCCAAACTTTGACATTTTAACATTACCGGACCACTTACGACAAATATTTACTTTTTACAACATTCATATTGTACTTTTACTGTTACCGTACTCCACATTATTGGCGGCACCATATTGACGGTGCCGTTATCTTCTATCAGACGTTACTACTAATTATACTTAACAACATCCTATTCCTAGAAATTACGGAGGAAAATTTTAGTGTCGACATCTTCCCCCTTCCTAGCTTCTACGCCGTCCTCGGAGTAGACTATTCTGGTGCTTGGAAAATCTTCAACTTGTCGTGGTTGACCCATTTCGTAATGGGAGTGCCATCTAATTCCTCCAGTTAGTACGTACCATTTTCATGCACAACTGCTATTTTGTAGGGCCCCATCCATTTTGGAAGAAATTTTCTGTCTTCTTTTTTTGTATCTGGAATCATATACTAGAACCAAGTCATTCACATGAAAGGGAGACCAACGGATCTTTTGATCAAAGTATTCCTTCTACTTCATTTTCTTCTTATGGCTTGTATCCTTTAATATTTCCCTCATTTCCTCTAGCAAATGAAAATGTACCAACCTTTCTTTTACTGAATCACTTTCATCCATCCTTTCATTTTTCATAACTCTCACAGTGGGAATATCAAACTCAATAGGAAGAACTGGATCAATGCCATAGGCCAACTGAAATGGGGAGTATCCTGTCGCTGACTTTGATGTTGCCCTATATGCCCACAATGCTGCATGAATCATTTTATCCCACTTATGTCCTGTAAGGCTACATCTTTTGCTAGAATTTGACACAACACAAAATTTGTTCGTTCCACCTGTCCATTTATACTTGGCTTGTATGTTGTTGCCTTCCTGTGCTTAATAGAAAATTTATTGACTAGGGCTTCTACTACCTCATTAATGAATTGGATTCCTTGATCTGTTACAATTTCTAATGGACAACCAAATCTTGTGACAATGCGTTCATATATGAACCTTGTCACCTCATCCATGGAAGCTATTTTTAATGGCCTAGCTTCAACCCACTTGGTTAAATAATCTGTGGCAACTACAATATACTTATTTTGGCGTGAGGTAGTTGGAAGTGGACCTATAATGTCTATTCCCCACTTTTCAAAGGGGTCAAGTGGAAGAATAGGGCATAATGGAGCTGATGAAGTCTTACGGTTACCATGTGTTTGACAAATATCACATGTCTTACAATAATTATAACAATCTTTAAAAAAAGTGGGCCAGTGATAACCTGCATCCAAGATCCTTCTTACTGTAAGTTGTCCAGAGAAGTGCCCTCCACATGTACCACTGTGGAATTCTTCTAGCAGTTCCTTCCCTTAATCACATCCAACTGCCCTCTTGTACTGTCCATCAGGTCCTATTCAAAATAATACTCCATGCAGAATAGAATATGGATGATTGGCTTGAGTAATCTTTCTCTTAGTCTTTGCATTGGCACCATCAGGAAACTTGAATTCATTCAGATAATTCCAAATATCTATGTATTCACTAGGGATTGTGTCAAGGGATAACAATGCTACATCGGGGAAATCATCATCATCACAAGATGATCCTAAACCATCATAGGCTCGAGAGAGTGCATCTGCATTGACATGCTTCTTTCCTGGCCTATCTATAATATCAAATTCAAATTCTTGTAGCAAAATTATCCATCTTGCTATCCTCCCTGATGGGTTAGGCTTATTTACAATATATTTTAGAGCCTGATGATTTGTTACAACTAGAAATTTTTTCCCTAGCAAGTAATTTCTAAACTTCTTTACAGCAAAAATGATAGCCATAGCCTCTTTTTCAGTTACAGTATAACTTACCTCAGCACTACTCATTTTTCTGCTCCTAAAGTAAATTGGATGTTCATTCCCATTTTCGTCCTTTTGGCTCAAAGTACTTCCTAGTGCTACATCTGAGGCATCAGTGTACACAATAAATGGCTTGCTCTAATCTGGATTCTTCAAAACAGGTGAAGACACCAGGGCTTCCTTCAGTTGTCCAAAAGCTTCATGCGCCTTATTTCCTGGTTCATAAGTAACATCCTTCTTCAAGAACTGGGTTACTGGCTGCGCAATCTTTGAGAAATTCTTGATGAACCTTCTATAGTAACCCACATGGCCTAAAAATGATCTCAACTTACTTCTATTCATAGGAAATGGTAAATCTTTGATTTTTGAAACTTTATCAGGATCAGTACCAATACCATCTCTGGATACAACATGCCCTAACAAAACACATTTAGAACATCCAAAGACACACTTTGTAGGGTTTAGTGAGGCTTGTGCTTCATCTAACCTTTGAAATCCTATCTCCATCTGGTGTAGGTGGTCCAACTTGCTCCCATAGATGCAAAAATCATCCAGAAATACTCTGATGAAGGTCCCAATGTAAGGTTCGAACACCCTATTCATCAAACGTTGGAATGTTGCTAGAGCATTACACAACCCAAAAGGCATAACTATATAAGTAAACGTTCCCCAAGGAGTGGTGAACGTGGTCTTCAGCTGATCTTTCTCTGCTATACGAACTTGGTTGTAGCCGCTATATCCATCAGCAAAACTATAGCACTCCTTGACAGCTACTTCGTCCAAGATCTGATCTGAAAATGGAAGAGGGTAATGATCCTTCTTTGTTGCCTTATTGAGCTTCCTGTAATCAACACAAATGCGTAGCTTCCCATTATTTTTTATTGAGATCACAATGGGAGAAACTCATTCTGAATTCTCCACAGCAAATATAAATCCTGCATCAAGCAACTTATCTATTTCTTCTTTTACAGTCTTGGAAAAATTAGGATTCATTCTATATGGCATTTAATTTATGGGCTTAGCACCATCTACCAGCTCAATAGAATGTTCTACCCAACTTACTTGATGGAGTTCCTTGTAATCAAAAGTGAATATGTGTATGTACCTTTGAAAGAGTTGGAGGTAGGATTCCTTCTCACTTTCCATCACAACATCACCAATCTTTATTTGTTGGAGACGATCATCAACTTCTTCTTCAGATAATTTTATGGGGTCATGAGTTGGTGTGACTGGAAGGATATCCATGACTGAAACATCAACCTCACTTTCTTCATATTCAGTGTCCACTTCACTGGTACTAGAGTAATCAGAGGATGTCCAATCATCAGTTTCATCACTTGAATCGACAGGTTCTGCCTTATGATGCTGAGGGATCACGTTTATTTTCACCCTCTCTCTACCACGTCCAAGTGTCATGAAGCCTTCATTCCAGTAGTTTCTTGCATGAACTCTCCTTAGCCATGGTCTTCCTAGCAACATTGGGTACACAACAGTACCATTTTTCATCACCTAAAAGTCTACCACACATACAACACCCATAACAGATATTGCCACATTTGAAACTACACCTTCTGGTTTAGTTTTTCCTTTATTTAATGACCTTAACATAAGTGTTGAAGGGCGATAAATTTTTAAACCCAACATATTCATTATAGACTCAGTCATTACATTAACTGCATCACCTCCATCAACTAAGACATCATGAATTGAAATACCATTACATAATACCTCAGCTTGTGGAGCATAGGGATCTGCCTCTGCCTCCAAAATAGGGACCTCAACCTCCTTTCTTTGTCGAGCATTGAGTCCACTTCGCAGCTCCTGCCTCTTCTCAGAAGACATAGCCGAGAGTTGACCATATGTAATATTTACAGGCCTTTTGGACAGATCTTCCAATTAGGAGTATGGTCCTTGCCACTATGAAATCAGAAAATCCTGCACACCCAACTTTTTTCTCCTATGTTTCTTACTAGTTTCTCCTTTCATCTTCTTAGGATCATTTCCATCTTGAATATCTTTTTCTTTCTTTCTTTTTGTTACAAACACATCTACTTCATTATTTCTTCTCTTATCTACTACATCAAAAGAATTCACAGGTGCTTTTCCTTTATCATTATCTCCTTTACCAAATGTAGAAGCTCTATCTGGACAATTATACTTATAATGACCCTTTTTATAACAGCCATAACATACAACTTCAGAAATATTTCTTTTTGGACCTCTATCTCCTCCCTGAGAACTAAATTCTTTTCCTTGAAGAAGATTAATAGTTAACTGACCCATCTTTTTGAGCAGATCTTCATACTCAGTAGATGTACTAGGAGAAATATTTGTGCTCACCGGGAGTGGTTGTGGATTCTGGACCAAAGGTGCTAGTGTAGGCTCTACTTTAGCAACAATTTCTTTGGGCTCCTCTTCCATGCTTTCTTCTTGCCTTCTTGCAATCTCCTTTGCTTGTTCAATGGTAGCTGGGCGGTCATACTTCACTCGTTGTCTAATTTCTGGCTTCATCCCAAGAATGAAGTGCTTACATAGGATATTATCCACGCCATTCATCAACCCATCCACTAATCCTTCCTTCCGGATCTGGGCATCGAGCTTCCTCCTTAGCTCTAGAACACGAGCATGATAATCCCTTATCTTCTTCTTCTCTCCTTGGGATAGCTTTGTGATCTCGATCAGGAGATCTGCATATTTCTGTTGTTCACCAAATTCTTCAAAAAAACTTTTAGTTAATAAATCCCATGAATTTTTCACATTATCACCTAGTGTTTCAAACCACCTAAGTGTTAAACCATCCAAAAAGGTAGGAAAAAATTCAGTCCATTGTTCCCTTCTTATAAGGCCATACAAATACAAGATCGTTTAAACTCTTGAATGAAAGAAGAAGCATCTTCATTAGATTGAGCTGAAAAAACAGGAATCTTTCCCATTTTCGAAAGTAACCACCGTGAAATAACAACCCACAAGTACAATCAACAAGACTTATGTGCACAAATAATTGGAATCACTATACTAGAAAGTGACTTTACACCTTTCTACAGTAAAATAGAAATGACCATGGTAAGTGTGGTAAAAATTGACTTACTGCGGTAAAAATTGACTTACTGCGGTAAAAACTGACTTTACTGTGGTAAACACTATTCACAGTAAAAAGCGAAGTTACTACGGTAAATACTATTCACGGTAAAAAGTGACTTTACTGTGATAAATACTATTCACAGCAAAAATGAATTTATCATGGTAACTACTATTCATGGTAAAAATGACTTTACCATGGTAACTACTATGCACAATAAAAATAAGGTTACCCTCCAATTGATTTTTGACTAAGTAGGAATATCTCTCTAGAAAATCCACCAACGAGGAATGGTCCCGGCAACGGAACCAAAATGTCATCACCAATCCAGCACTATGATAATTCTTCACCAGGAACTCCTCGTGCTATGATTATTTACTAATGCATAGCCTTTAGTTTGGTGGATGTAATCTGGAAACAAAACAACAACATAACACAAGAATACCATCGACTATGATAAGACGGAATGATGACAAATCTGAAATATCAAAGTAAATTATAATATTAACATGAAATTGTTACAATCTCACCCATGAGGTACTTCAAGTGTTATTGACTTCACTTGCCTTTCACCAAGACTATGGGAGAAACTTTACAATTACACCTCTTAATGGCTTCTTCAACACACCTTTAAACTGATGGCTTCCTTTGCACACTTCCTACAATATTTCTCACTACTTCCTTTTATGCTAAATGAGGGGGGTGGCCTCTCTATTTATAGAACTTCCAGGCTTATCCATCTTATATCTAAGATAGGATAAGAAATCCACTCTGACGAATCATATTCCATACCTTAACTCTTATCTGTACATGTAAGCTTATCTTTTAAGATAAGATAAACCTTATCATTTTACATGGCTTCCACATTTTTAGACTTTTTACAAATAAAATACACAAAATATTTATGACCTCACTCCTTGTCCTTATTATCAATATAATATTTCTAATTCCTAATCATGTAGACCCTACTTCTCTAATTACCCAAACTTTGACATTTTAACATTACCGGACCACTTACGACAAATATTTACTTTTTACAACATTCCTATTATACTTTGACTGTTACCGTACTCCACATTATTGGCGGCACCGTACTGATGGTGCCGTTATCTTCTATCAGACGCTACTACTAATTATACTTAACAACATCCTATTCCTAGAAATTACAGAGGAAAATTTTAGTGTCGACAGATCACACTTTATAAACCACACTCGCACTTTATAAACTACGCTCACGCTTTTTAAACTGTGCTCACACTTTATAAAAACCATGATTTTGCTTTATAAAGCATTCTTGCGCTTTATAAAAAGTGCGATTGTGGTTCTCTAATACCAAAAAAATAACTGCGACCCCAATTTTTCCCACCATTTTAGAACCGCGATCGTGGTTTATAAACTTCAATCGTGGTTCTTACTGGATCATCAAATCTGACCCTCAAGGCTCGAGAAATCTTTTTTTTCTGAACCATAGCTTGGGGAGGTCATTATGGCATGTGAAAGGCCAAAAACTTTAAATTTTCTCTTCCACGAACTCGAACCATGCGAAAAAATAAAAAAAAGTCTCAAAAATGGTACCATCGCGTAGGGAAGACTATTAGCTTCGTATAAATATTAATTTTAAAGTAAATAGAATAAGATAAATATCATTTTATAATTTTTTACCAACAATAGGTCTTTAAGACACTTTTTCCCATGAATGTTCATGTCTATGTTTAAGACTGCAACTTTTGTTTCACTTATTAGAATGTGATAAAAACTATACCATCCCAAGCATGGAAAAATTATATACAGTTTTAATTAAATGTATTTGATTTCAATATGTTTTGATGTAGTTATGGCGAGCAAACGGAAAGTGCTCTGTTTTCTAAAAAAATTCAGACCACTTTCACAGAAAAAATCATAAAAAAAAATATTCCTAAAAAAAATACAAAATAAAATCCATCCCGAGATAGATAGCAGTATCTAACTTTTCATGTAAGGGAAAAAAACAAGTTTTGGTCATCCAAATCATGGGCAAACAAACTAAAATCATATAGGTGTTCTAAAAAAAAATAAGTCATAGAATTTGGAGTGTTTAATATAGCTAAACTTGTATGCTTTTTTTTAAATTAGTAGTTTAGAAACTAGATTCTAGATGTTATGATTCATATTTATATATATTTTTCCAATTTTGAGTGTGCATATTGCTAATAATCCCTACAAGTTAATATTTTGTTTTTTTTTGCAATATGATGTCCACTTATGACCCCTTTTTGGTCTGCCAACTCGTTGCACTTACCTGTGTGTGTGTGTGTGTGCAGCTAGGGTAGGAGGCGGATAAGGTGTTGCGGTCAGGGTATAACCATGTTAATACGACGCTCCATTGATTTAGCTTAATATTTAACACAACATAAAATACACACACACACACTTCTTAATTAGATTAACATATAAATCCATCATTTCTACAAGAGATTTATTATTTAGGAGAGATAAGGTTTGCAAGAAAAATAATTATATAAAAAACAACAAATGCTATATTTCATATTCATAAATCTAAAGGAGTATATATATATATGAGTAAGTAACAAAACTTGAGAAAAAGTTTATTCCTAGTGGTATAAAAGAATTAAATTTGCATATAGCTTGAAATAAATTTTTAAGAGAAAGATAATAACTTAAAGTATTTACAGGGTTTTCTACATGTAAAAACAATCATTGTTTTATTTCACAAAATTATTCACACACACACACACACACACACACACACACACACACACACACACACACACACACACACACACACACACACACACACACACACACATGTATGTATGTATGAGAGTAAGAAAAGGCTCATTTCTTTACTCACCTAACTCTTACAATTAATTTAGAAATGAAATTTCAAGGATAAGAATCCCTTCACGAAGTATGTGTAAATATGGTATAAAACTTCTTTAACCCTTTTCAATAGAATATTGACTTTCCAACCTCTTCAAATTTACGTGCACCTTCTGCCATGCACGAGCCTACTCTAGATGTTGTCTAATCAAAACAACTTTTTGCTCTACATCCTACAAATGGGATAGTCCTAGAAGTATCATGTCCTCAAGCCTATCCCAACTCAATGGTGTCCTGAAGGGTCTACCATACATGGCCTCATATGTTTCCATACCAATTGATTTGTGAAAACTATTGTTGTATGTAAACTCAACCATGTAAAGGTAATCCTATCATTTTCTCTGTTGGTCCATCACATACATCCTCAACATATCCTCCAACATCTTATTCACCCTCTTTGTCTGACCATCTATCTGTGGGTGATTTGTGAAATTGAAGTTGAGTTGAGTGCCCAATGTTGTCTAAAAGGTAGTCTAGAATTTTGATGTATAGATCGTGTCTTGATCAGAAAGAATCATCCTTCAAATACCATGCAATTACATAATTTTTTCAAGGTGCACTCTAGCAATCACAACTACATTATATGTTGTCTTCGTGGGGGAGAAATGGGCGACTTTGGTCACCTTTTCCACCATCACCATGATGGCATCATGCTGGTAGGAGGACATAGGGAGACCAATAATAAATTCCATAAATACTACATCCCACTAACACTCTGGAATTGTGTGGGGATAAAGAAGACCATAAACCTCTAATGAAGAACCAAAATACCTACCCACCAATGGGATTTGTAACTGAACCCTATTTTTGGCACCCTCATAAAAACTATCCCTTAGTAGGTGTTGCAAAATAATATCCCTAAGATCCAACCGAACGGTCAATGTACAAAGATCATGTTGCTTCCTACTTAAAGAATCAATGAAAAATTCTCCTTCCCCTTGATATACTAGACATCTATTTCATACTCAATAGAAACTCCATCTAATGAAGTTTTCTAACGTTGAGGTTAGGATTAGTGAAAATTTGTTGAAGGCTCCTGTGATTAGTCCTCAAAACAAAATGCCTCCAACGATGCAAGGCATGTATCACCGTTGCAAGCTCAAGATCATGTGTGGGGTAGTTAAGATCACAATCCTTGATCTTTCAAGACTCATAAGCGATGAAACATACACCTTACATATGAACATACCTAAGTCCCTCCAAGGAAGAATCTATGCAAACAAAAAAATCCACAAAAGGATCTAGAACTGCCAAAAAGGGTGTGGAAGTGATGTGCTCCTTGAACATATAAAAGGCTTGCTTGCACCTCTCAGAAAAAAAACTTCTTCCCTTTTCACTAAAGGTAAGTGATTGGATTTGAAATCTATGAAAAGTCTAGAAATAACCTACAATAATATCCAACTAACCCCATGAAACTCCTAACCTTAGTGAACAAAGTGGGGGCAAGTCAATCCATAATCACTTGAATCATCGAAGGATCTACAAAGATACCTTCTCCTATAATAATATTACCCAAATATTGTATCTCAATCTGAATTAAGGAACACTTGTCCAGGTTCCCAAAAATATGATGCTCACAAAATACCTGTAAAACATGTCTCAGTTGTACATCATGCTCCTCTATTGTGTAAGAGTAGATCAAAATGTCATTCAAGAAGATCAACACAAAATGATCCAAGAACATTCTGAAGACTCTATTCATGAGACACATGAACAATTATAGGGCATTAGTGAGCCTAGAAGGAACTACTATGAACTCATAGTGTCCATAACAAGTCTTGAACACCATCTTGTGGATATCTACCTTTGTTATGTGGCGTTAATGGTACCTAGATTTGAGATCAATATTAGAGAACACCTTGGATACCTTAATCTAATTAAATAGGCCATTAATCCTAGATAAAAGATAATGGTTCTTCACCATTTACCTTGTTCAGTTGTCTAAAATACCTATAAATATAAAGGGACTTGTCCTTCTTCATGAAGATAATGGGTACACCCTAAGGTGACACACTAGGACAAGTAAGTCAATTCTCCAATAAGTCCTCCAACTAAATCTTGAGGTTCATGAAGCTTAGGTGCCGTCATCTAATAATGCACTCAAGAATTGGGAACTATGTCAGGTACTAGATCAATGGTGAATTCTACCTCACGACGTGGTGGCATCCCAAGAAGCTCCCTGGGAAACACATAGACAAACTCTCTCAAAAGTGGGTAATAATCTATGGGTGATATCTCGGGGTCTCCTCAAATCTATCACTCAATGTGATGACAAACATATGACATTAATGATGCATACATTGTTTAAGATGCATAGCAGAAATCATATATATGTATATATGTATTTGAACTTTGGAAATGACAGTTATGCTACCCAAGTCATCTCTAAAATCTATGGTCTTGAGTTTACAATCTAACTTTTCATAATGAGCATCAAGCCAATCCATGCCCAAAACTACCTCATACCATCTGAATGGTAAGATAGAAAGGTCACAAGTGGTGGAAAACACCCATAAGTCTAATACACAACTCTCCACATAGATGTCTATGAGGATCTTGGCCCTAGTGGGGAACTCTACTTGACATCAGTCTGGCTATCTAGCTTTCACAAAACCATATTGATCCACAATTGAAGGTGAAATAAAATAATCTGAAGCACCAGAGTCAAACAAATATCTAACTACGACATCTTTTATCACATTTTAAACCTCAATAATTGTGACCTGATGTTCATCCTAGAGATCATCTATGGTGGCTTAGACTTGATGAGTGTTCCCTACGTCATCTAATGTCTACTCATCTATAGAACTAGGTGGAATATCTAAATGTACTATACAAGGGTAGTTATGAGTATAATCATCAAGTTCTCCACAAACAAAACATCCCCACCCTGGTGTAGAGCCACATGTACTGTGTTGTACTAATCCTATGGGCCCTACCCTGGCTGACTATTTAGTCCTAATGGCATGTCTCTACTAACCACACTATCCTCTATCTCTAAAATTCCCTAGACCTAACCTAAATTACCTCTTTGAACATCTTGTGGTGTCCTAGGTCCCTGATAATGGGTCTTGTTCTTTTCTCTAGACTCTTAGGCCTTGCTCCTATTCTCCTCTACTAAATATGCCTTATCCACTATCTATGCAAGGGAATTAGGAGACAAAATCCTAACTGCACCTTCCAAGTTTGCATTCAATCCTTTGATGAAATGGTTCACCTGCAATTTCTCCTCTTAGAGATAGTCCCCATGATGTAGTAGGTCTAGAAAGTGACTCTCATACTGCACTACTATGCCACCATCCTGACAAGGGTCATGAAACTCATCAATCCTCCTCTACACAAAGTGAATAGACATATAATGTGCTCGAAATTTCTCCTTGAACAATTTGTTAGAGTAGGTATTTACCTTAGCTCATGTTCACCTAGGTACTTTAGCTTACCTTTATTTACTTTGATTTACTTCAGCCCCCTTTAGTTTTATTTGTGTGGCAAAGGAAACAACATTTTACTTTGTTTTAGTGGCACCTAAAATAAATAACAGAGTAAAATATTAACTAGTCTTGTAACTTTTGATCAGTCACTTGGTTTTGAGTGCCATTTTTTGTAAAGGTGCTTGTTTTTTTTGTGCTCTTTCCATTGGAAATATTTATTTTGAGACTTGCACTATAATTATAAAGTGCCAAGATATGGGGGAGTGCCTGTAATCAATTTTGGATGCAACTATTCGGTTGAGCCTCGACATTCTAAATTTTTGGGAGTTGCAGTTTGCAGCGTATCATGAGATCTTTGAGAATGACATGCTTTTATCTTAAGTATGTGGACTTCAAGAGGATATTTTCAAATTTGTAGAAGAAAATAGATCGCTCAAGAAGCAAAATTCTCTTCTACAATCACTCATTCACGACAAGGATACAATAATACACTCCCTACAGAATAAATTTGCTAGCCTTCAGGCATCACCATCATATTGTGGACAACCATATCTAGTGACTCCTAGTCCACTATGACAGCTATTTCTCCTGCACCCATTGACATTGATCTCTCAGTCTTTGAGTTATATTATCCTCACTCATTGCATGCAAAATAAACCTGTAAGGCTAAGTTACTGCATGCTAACTTCCTACATCTGTGCCTATTACAGTACCACATGTTGTGTCTCCTACTTCTGATCACGTTGCATGGCTTTTTTAAGAAGCATACCACTGCATTCAATTCTCGCATGCTCCATTCTATGGGTCTCACTAGCGGAGTCATTGACAGACATTCATAGGGTATTGTTTCCTCTATTCCACATGTTAAGTGGAATTCTCGTCATGACATTGGTTTTCGATCAGATACTTCATGTAGGATCACACATTGACAGAGCTCCTTTTTTTGTTTGCTCGACTCTTTCTGAGGATCATGAGTCAACACATGAGTTTTGAACCTTCACTCAGGCTTGAAAAACCTGAGATTTCAGCTGTTAGACATGATCAACCTGACACACATTCTGATGTTCTTTTGCATGCACCCATTGTGCATTTTGCACCAAGTCATATGCAGGCATCTTCTTCATCCATCTATGCTGATTTGGGATGGATATCTGCTAACTCCGTGGCGGCGAAATAGGAATTCATAGAAGACTCTACAGGCATGGCTCCTCCACCATTAGGCCTCTTATTCCACTTTATATACCTTATGCATTGTGATGCTTCTTGTTTTGAGCATTTTTAGTAGGTGTAGTGTATCACTCTTATTTGTTGAGAGATTTTGTATCTATATTTTTGACACTTTTGGCATGTTGACAATATCGTCTTATGGGGGATCTATTCTGGTGCATTCCAGTGTTATTTTTTCAGTGTCTCGAGTAGTTGTTTTGACAATCATACATATTTGTAGGAATCACATCACCCAGTCAGCAGTATGGGAGGGTGTGGTGTTGATCCTACTTCTTCGAAAATTTCATGTCCTTGCCTTGTTACCTTGGCTTTTCTTGGATAGTGACACTCTGGAGTTTGTGTCCTTGCCTTGTTGCTTTGGTTATTGTTCTTGGATCATGGCACACCTATTTTCAGCACTTGATTGACCATTATGTTTGGTGTTTTTTTGCACTTTCGACATCACTCCATTAACAGTCTCCTTGTATGGAGCTATTCTGGTGGAGCCCAGTGTCAGTTGTTTTTGAGTTTTGTGATCGAGCAGTGGATTCAGACCATAATGCACACCAAACTTCTTCAGCATTGTATGATTTTTTTGAGTTGAGCTTCTTGGGATGCCTTGGAGTGGGTTTTTACTCTATTTACTTTGTTGATTACTGGTTTTGGGTACCTTGTGGTGTCCCTTTTATCCCAATTATTGTACATGAGTACCTCATCAGGCCTAGTTGCTGGGACTCATACGTATGGACATGCCACTTCTATTTTGGCCCCTAGCTTCACTTGAGGGGGGTGTTAGAGTAGGTATTTACCTTAGCTCATGTTCACCTAGGTACTTTATTTACCTTTATTGTATTTATCCTCACCCACTATATGTGTGTGGATATTTCTTTTATCTTATTTAGATATTAGGAGATATTATCTAGTTATTAGGTATAGTTCTCTTCCTTGAGTCTATGGTATTGACTATATCCTTGATGTCTAGTTCTATCCTAAATCTATGGTCTTGACTAGTTCTTTGATGACTAGTTATTTCCCCTTGAATTTATGGCTTGATCTACGACCTTAACTGGTTCTTAGATTGTTATTCCTTGCCTATTTAAGTAAGGCCTATTCTCAATGTATTGCATTAAGTTCCATAATAATATATGATAGTGCTTCTCATTTGTTTGAAAAGGTTTATGTAAAGTTATTCTAGCGAATTACTTTTATCTTATTGATCGTGGTGTTTAATTAGCATCAGTGTTCTTGGCTTGGCACGATCTGGTTATCATTCCTTTCACAATTCCCAAGTGATTGTATCATGTGAGAGATGGAGCTTCCGCTCCTTTGATATCCACCAGATTCCTATTATGTCTCGTAAGATCATGAATAACTAGTCTTGTCTTGATGTTACTCTTGAAAACTTGAAGGAAAAAACAACTTTCTAAGCTAAGAAATCATGCCTCTACACTGAAACTATTCGTATGAACCTCCCAAAGTGGGTGGCTGCAGCCTAAGGAGATCTTTGATAATGCATGTTGATGTTGAACTACGAGTACGTGGATCTTCCCAATACCTCCAATTTTTGGTTATAATGGTCTCACAAGTAATAACACCCTATTTGGTGATGGTGTCCTAGTGACACCCATTTAGTGACTCCTACACTATGACACACCCCTATCCAAAGGTTCTCTCGAGTTATGATTATCTCACCCATTGCATCAATATAAACTAAGAATAAGAAGCAAGATAACCCTACTCGTGTTATGGTCCCTTTATTCTCTATTAAAGCACGTTGGGCTCTACAACATTTTTTTACATGGGTAAATGGTAACAAATCTCTCATCATCTGGGGAAGGATATGAAGAATCTGTGGCCCAAAATTTGTGGTAGGTTGGTCCACGTGAGGAAAACTAGGTGGTGATGAGGGTGGTGATCCATGCAAACCATATCCTCTACCTCTAGCTATTCCAAATGCTCTCCCTCTTCTAGGCATCCTAAAACCACACAAGGATGAAATTAGATCACTATCTAAGGTGAAGTTTTTACATTTTAAATCAAGTTTTTAATTTTTTTGGTCAAATATCGTGTTATAGTCAAGATTAGGGTTTTTCACTTCTCTAGATGACAATTTGTAGGAAAAAGTATATGAGTGGGGTTGAGAATTTGAAAATTTAATTAATCCCTTTTATAAACCATAACAATAAAATAAAAAATAGAGCTCCTAGTGTTGGAACCAGCTCTGATACCAATTTCATGCCCAAATTCGACGAGCTAAAAAGGAAACACTGCAAGGAAACAAAAGTTTGGGATAATGTTTTTCAAGTAGTTAAAAGGAGTTCGAGTTATCAATTAGGATTAAATTTAACATTATTATATTTTATCCCAAGTTCAGGGTCAAACACCCGTAAAAATTTTAATGATGGGAGGATAAAATTCCCTTTTGTTTTGATTTTCTAAAATATATTTTAATGAATTTACTTCATTAATTTTTGAGAACTAACTCTCTCCCTTGAGTTAATTCAATTTCTCTATTTTAAATAAGTTTAATTGGTCAAAACAAATTTCCCCCGAATTAATTAAATTTACTTAAACCATATAACTTCCGTAAATTAATTTTATTTTAAAATGTTTATTAAGATGGATGGGAAATGGAGCATCCATTTCCCACCCTTAGATCAAATCTATTTCTACCCTTAGATCTTAGGGAAACTTAGGATAGATTTTGGTATGACCTCTTATATTAGGTTTTATTCAAAGAGAAAATTCTTTTCCCTCTTCCATTTTGTTTGTAGGTTATTACTCTTGAAGATTTCATGGAGGTTGCATGGAATAGAAATGGAGATGATATTCTCCATTCATATCCCAAAATCTCAAGGATACATTTTGCTTCTCAAACTTCTATTTGGTTTTTTCATCTCCAACTAGTTTTCATGGATTTTTTTATATCACTTGTAGAAAAAAATACATTTTGATATCTGGTTCAAAATTTAAATGCAAGTCCCATTCTAGGATATATATATATATATATATATATATATATATATATATATATATATATATATATATATATAATTTTTAAATGTAGAAGAGAAACTACACAGGTCGCGGCCTACACCTAGGAATCCATGGGCATCCATTAAAAACTTGAACAATGAGTACATGCACACACATAATGGTATGCGACTAGGGTAGAAAGCAGATAAGGTAATGTGGTCAGGGTATGGGCATGTTAGTATGGCCCTCCATTGATTTAGCTTAATATTTAACACAAAAACATGCAAAACATCACACACACACACACACACAAACTTATTAATTAGATTAATGTATAAATCCATCATTTTCTACAAGTATATATTTTCTATTTAGGAGAGAAATAAAGATTGTGGAAAAAATAATTATATAAAAATAACAAATGTTACATTTCATATTCATGAATCTAAAGGAGTATATTCATGTGTGTGTGGGGGTGTGTGTAACTAAACTTGAGAAAAATTTTATTCCCAAAGCTATAAAATAATTAAATTTGCATATAACTTGAAATAAACCAGTAAGATAAATAAAACAACTTAAAGTATTTATAGGTTTTTCTACATGTAAAAATAGTCATTGTTTTATTTCACAAAAGTATTCATACACACACACATGCACACATCTATGTTTGTGTGTGAGAGAGAGAGAGAGAGAAGCTTATTTATTTAATCAACTAACTCTTACAATTAATTTAGATATGGAATTGCAAGGATAAGAATCCCTTCACTGGGTATGTGCAAATCTGGTATACAACTTCTTCAATCCCTTTCAAAAGAAACTTCCAAAATAACTATGATTCCTTTTACAATATCACATATACAAGTATGTTTATAACCATTCAAAGGAATTAAGAAAACAACCTTTTACAAGATTAATCCCAACTTTCTCGTTGTCTACTTAAATTCATAATTTTAACACATTGCATCTTGAATACCTCTATTCTAGCATTATCTATTATCTATTAATCCATTATATCACCCCCATTGCAAATAATAATGAAAGGAAACAAAACAACAACTAACTTCTTTAATTTCACACTAAAAATGAACCTTAAGATTTCGATTCTCTTCTAAATAATGAAGCCTTATTTGGAGTAAACAAATAAAACATTTAAATAAAAATAAAAGTGTACAAGCCTCTCCAAAAGAGGGAATAACTTTCCAAAATTTTAAACAATATTCCATAACCAAACAACCCAAAAAACTCTTCTCTTGCAAGCTCCAAGTTCTTCAAATCTGCAGAGCTTAGTTGACCACTACCAGCGATATGCATCATTATATGCCCAAAAATCAAGTGATGGGTATATTATCCTCCCTTCAATCCCATAGGATAGAGGATATTATTCTTAAGTTGGCACAAGGGTTTTTACACACTCATAAAAAAATACAAAACACAATCCCTCAAAAATAATATCATGACAATCAAAGTAATGAGTACCATTCTCCTCTTTTTTCCATAGGGAGAGGGTAATAATCCATATAAGATAATAGGTGCTTCAAATTTGAATAAAAAATATAATAATTAACATGCCTCCAAAACTACTTATTCCTCCATGAAGCTTATATCTCCCAAGCTCCTCTTTGTTAAGGCTTTCCAAACCCATTCCCTACTTGGCTTCCTTAATCAAGGATGGGAGAGGCTCTTTCCACCATAGTAAGGAGGCTCCCATTGGACATAGGAGAGAGAAATTACCCAAGGATGAAGACTCCATTCAATATCCTTCATAATGTCCAAAAATACCCAAACCTATATGTGTGGATGGAAAAAAAAATAAACAACAATTTTAACCACCCCAAGAGACACAAAATTACAACAATTCAATCAAAATTCAAAGGGATTTTCTATGATAGAATCCTACCTTACAATCCAAGACAAAAAATTATGAGTCTCTCCAAGCTCCAATTCAATCCAAAATGCAAGTCCAAGATCCAATCCAAGAAAGAATAAATATTCCCCAAATTAAAATTTAGAACAAGACCAAAAACGAATGGAACCCCAATCCCTCCAAATTTGGAGGATTAATAAGAAACTCACCACCAACAAGCAAGCCAATGGGAAGAGGCCTAAGTGGCATCTATTCATCATCCTACTAGATGATATGTCACTCCTCCCACCACCAACAAGCAAGCCAATGGGAAGAGGCCTAAGTGGCATCTATTCATCATCCTACTAGATGATATGTCACTCCTGTCCACCCACCAAACCCAAGGCAAAAATAAATGGAGCAATGAAGGGAATTTCAAAAACCCAAGGTAATCATTCACCCAATTGAGTTGAATCCCACTGACCTCAAGTGGACTTGGAAAACACAAAATCATAAAGGAAAAAAAGGTGAATAAATGCACATAGGAAAGTGGTAAGGACCCCTTTGCATTGAAAATATTCTACCCTATCTATATACACTTAAAATCCGCTTATGCAATGCTTTAATGCTATGATTGCACTAATTATCCTTTTTCTCGTTATTTCTATAATAATTAGTGCTTTTCTGCTAATTAGCTAACATTCCTCTTCATATTCATTAATTAATGACCTTTTGTTAATTAATTATCCTTCCTATCATTAAGTATGTCAATTAACGACCTTTTGTTAATTAATATCCGCTTCTACTTGGGTTAATTAATTATTATTATTAATTAATTATGCTCGCAACTCTAAATAATACAGTACCATTTATTGGATCAAATTCCTCTCTTACATCCTGCAAATCATATTATTTTTCCTCTAATTAGCTTCTATAATCTTACATATACTTATTAATTAATCACCTTTAATTAATTAAAAACTTCCCCCAACTCCCATGACTTACTAATGACAAATTAAACTCTTCTAAATCAAGATTACCTTTTATAAAACAACCTTATCCATTCCTAATCTTGTTTTACCTTTAGCCCACATTCATCAATTTACTAGCCTTGCCTCTTCAGACAAGCTATATAAAGAAACCTCTTTCTTACCTTTCTTCTAGCACCATTCTTTGAATAGTGAAAACTATAAGCATTTTGATCTTGAGTCATTCTCCATTGTTGAAAATAGCTTCTCCATCTTGCATCCTTTCACTCAAAATTGAGTAATATGGGAAGATCCAAAATGACCTTGTAGCCATTCTTGGTGAGATTTCATTCTCAATCTTTGAGATCAAGTAATAATCCACTTTGATTGTGTATTTTCTTCATAGGTTCATAGTTAAGTTAGCAAACATAGAGAGTAGGAAATAGCTTAGCATGTAATTTCATTTATGCATTGAAGAAGCATTTCCTTTAAGCTCTTATCTTGATGGTTCATTATTTAATTAGCATTTTTATTTTGAAGCTATGTAGATATTAGTTTTAATTTATATCCTAGTTAATTATACATGAGAACATATGGCACAACCCGGTGGGACTTACTCCATTGTCTTTTTGCAATTAATTTCAAGTTTTTTGTAGTTAAGTTTCAATTTTGGTTACTAACCCTCTTTTGCACATGTTGATCTAACTAGTTTTTCTTAACTTGTTTTGTTGATTTTGTATGTGTTGAGTCTAACCCTTGTAGGTATAAAGGATGCGAAGTGTTGTATAAAATTGGATTTTGATGGGAAATTTTTAAGATTTTCTCCATGTTTTCATGTTTAAGAGCTTCATTTTTCAACATTCTACATGTTAGTTTTGTCAATTTCTTGAAAATATTAAATTCCTTGAGCATGCAGGTTAGTGTTTGATAGTGATGAGTCCTATATTTACATATTAATGTGGTAGGTTACTCTTAAAATTGAATCTTGGTGAGAAAATTTCAAGTGTTTTCTCCATGTTTTCGTTTTTAGAGCTTACTTTTTCAACATTTCTACATGCTAGTTTGTCAATTTCCTCTAAAAAAATTAAATTCTTGAGCATGCAGGTTAGTGTTTGATAGTGTTGAATTTTCTATTCATATATTAATGTGATGGGTTATTATCAAAATTGAATCTTGGCTGGAAGAATTTTACCATTTTTGCAGATTAAGAGACATTTTTTTCATATTTTTTGAGTACATGTTAAATGCATACCCGTGAGCATAAGAGCATATGTGTAACCCATATTCCGAAGGCCATAACTTTTTCTCTCAAACTCAAAATGACTCATTTTCTTTTTTGCGTTGGAAATGTATTGAAGTGAACTATGCAATGAAAACATAAATTTGAGATTTATACTTAAAAAATATGTATTTTCCCTTTATTATAAAATTGGTCATTTTCTAACATGTCTAATGTTTTGAAGAATGTCGTATTTCCATGTTTTACGTGATTTAGACCAAATCTTGTGTAAAATATTCTCTTGCACCTTTTGGTGATATTGAGAATAAAAAATAACTTTTATTTATATATTTTTAATATTTGGATTAATTTAGAAATTTGATTATTCATTTTCCTTAAGGGGGTGAACCTTTTACAAAGCTTTTCTTTATGGTCCTTTGATTTGAAGTTTTCCATTTCTGTCTAGTTGGGATAAATTTTGTGTATGGTCTTCCCTTGCACCTTAGGGTGATCTTGAGAATAAAAAAAACATTAGTCTTCATTTTATAACATTTGTTTATTGCAAACTTCATCTTTAATTTTTGGTTTAAGGGAATGAACATTTATCAACATTTTTATATGGTTCATTAATTACAAAGCTTTCCTTTACTTTTTTGTTGGATTATTTGTTGTGTATGTTCTTCTCTTGCATCCTTGGATGATCTTGAGAATAAAAATAAACTCTTAATCTTATTTTAAATAATGTGATTTGTTTGGAGAACTACTAACACTTGAGTACAAGACCTAAAAACGCTTGTCAAAGAAAGGAGTTCGAAACACACTTTTCTAACTACACGTGTGTTGCAGGTTTCCAAATGGCGAATGACTAAACCACATTAAGTCTAAAAGATTAAAAAAATCACCACATTTCAAATTACTTGATTTACACGTTCGGATAAGGGTACACCCCATTCACTTAAAACTAGGACATAACCCCTTTAGCATAAGCCTTAAGCTACAACAATGAGGGTGGTACAAGGAACCCCAAAGCAGTCCATGTAAGAGGGAACCTTGTGGAAAAAATGGGAAGTGCTCCACACACCTACTTGACTAGTATACACATGAGATTTAGAGACAAAATTATTTGTATCGTGACCCCAGTGAGAGTATACGATAGACGCATTTGTTTCCCACTGTGCTTGAAAGGGGTAAAGTAAATTCGAGATAATCCTTAGGAAAATTTGGCAAACCGAGCTCGCTCTTAGATAACTTTTGACACCTAGTTTAGTGAACCACCTAAGAAGTTATCTTTGACCAGGATCCAAATTTGACCATTTCAAAACCAATTTTATTTGAGAGCCATTATTCATCGCGAAATGTGTGAAGCGTTACTTTTTTTAGTTTTTCACTCACCATAAGGTGAGGTGAAACTCTTCCGAAGTGAGGCCGACATTTTTCACCCCCAATTGATCTACTTCCTTCACTTTATTTTGTCACTTTTTTGATTAGAAGAAGAGTGGCTACCCTTGTGTTTCTAATTGATTGTATTCGTCACTTTTGTGTCCATTTACGCTCATCCATGTTTGTGGCTGAGTTATTAAATGTCTAAAGTGTGTGGAGATGTTTTCATATCATTGGTATCCTTTTTTATCTTGATACCCAAGTCAATATCGTCATCTTAGTTAGGTTGGATTCATCACCTTGACACTCCTTTGAATTGTTATCTTGTTTATATCGTGTCGCTACAATTTTGGTAGTTACATCTTGTTTCTTGTAAACTTGACCTAAATATCTATATTGTGATGTTACGCTATATACACTTTAGCAATTCCTAGGTATACTCTAGATTTGGTTTGATTTCAATTACTACCTAGATTTTGAAAAGTGTTGAGAGTTACCACTTGTGTATGTTATATCAATATCATCTTGATATTAATTACCTTACTTTTTTGCAAAGTTTGGTTAACATATCTAGGTGGTATTGTTGTGTCATTCACAATCGTAGCTGCCGCTTTTTGGGATATAGGTCTTGATTGGACTCAAGATCACCTTTAGTATACTTTGTTTCAGGATCGCATTAAATTTTTGTTATTACTTATGCCTTGTTCATTTCTTTGAACTTGACATAAGTGGTGAAATTTTTTTAATCATCTTGAAATACCAACTATCATTTAGAAACAGACTTAGGAAGTAATTTGATGATTGATTAGTTTAAAAAAAACCTTCCGTGATTTTGTCTTGTGATTATTCATCATTTTGATTTATCCATTTATGACAATTACTTTGATCCATTGATTCTTTATCATTCATTATTCTTTGGTCATTAATTTTTCTTTGTGTTTTGAACTTGCGTGATTGTTCCTTGTGTTTATCAGCTTTATAAACTCATTTCTAGGACACTCCTTTGGGTCTTTAATCCTCTTGATCTTCTTGTTTTTGCCTAAATTAATGATCAGCTTTGAACATATCTTTCAAACCATGGCAAAAACATTTCCTATCAAACAAATTTTGCATCAATCGAACATTCAAAATATTTCCTTTGTATCCTTTATGTTGCTAAAATTTTGATCAATCCTTTGACATTTACACCTCCAAACCTTATTGGATTATCAATCTTGAGTCATCATGATGTATGTTTTCCTTAGCTTCCCTTTTGGAAAATCACACAAACATCCCCATCTTTATGAAATGTCTAGTTGGTTTTTGTTAATATTTCCCAAATCAACATGAAACCTTCTTCACTTTGAAGAATTTTTATCATACAATCTAGGTCTATACCTTTGAACCCAACACACGCCGAAAATGAATGGTTTATCACAAGGTATTTTATACATATGATAATAAGGAATCAAAGTTTCAGATTTCACATCAAAATATGCCCATCATGACCAAACCTTGTTTGGTTCTTCATGCTAAAGAACTCATCCGGGTAACCCATTCCCCACCTTCATCTCATAGTCGGTGGTATGGTTTGGACACTTTGTCATGCCCCACCTCGGGACACTGGAAAATAGACTAAATTTATTTTTTTGAAGTAGCGAACTAAAGCTCTATTTAGCTCTTTCCATTAACCCTTAATTCTTATTAATTAATAATCCCTCATGGTAGCTTAAGAAATTAATTCAATTTTATTTTATTTTAGCTTTTGTTATATTACACACATTTAATTTATTATTATTATTATTATTATTTTATATATATTCGCTTTAATAACTTCACCACATGGAAAGATAATTATTCATCCTTAGGTAAAGTTATCCCCCAAAACATATATTGACCTATATTTCCCCTTTTTATTTAAAATACCATTTCCACCCAAAACCCATGACTTAAAGTGAGTAGGGTTTTATTTGAGCCCTAGGATTAAACAATCCTCAACCCTAGATCAAAAGTGTGCCCTAAACTTCCTTATCTCTTCTCTTTTTTATCTCTTTCTTTTCATTTTGGATTTGTTTCTTGTTGCAGGTTGTTGGAGTACTATGAGGATTTTTCTTTTATTATGAAACCAGCATTGCATATTGTTTTTGAGAGATTCAAACCATCACAAGAGGGGTTTCTTTATCTTTTTTTGGTTGATACACATACATTTATATAAACTTTCTCTTTATATATATATATATATTCTTTCTTTTATTGAATAAGGAGGGGGTGGCTGATTGCAGAGGGCAGAGGAGGTTGTTGTAGTGTGCGATGGGGATGGACGTGGAAGATGGCAAGGGGGGGAAATAGGCATGGAGTGAGAAGGGCGTCTGGCGTGGGGGTCGGGGGGTGTGTTGGGAGTGGTGGCACAGTTGCAGGGTAGGGACAGTGGCCCATTTGGAGACAATACGGGGGTGGGGGAGGGCTCGGACCCTCCCCCTCACGTTTTTCTTTGATTTGATTTTTTTTATATTTTTCAAAAAAATAAAACACACACACACATATATATATACATACTATTATTGTTTAGATAAATGTATATTATTATCAATTTTTTGTTATTTCATTTATATATATATATAAACAAAGTTTTACAATAGATATATTTCAATATTCAAAAATAGATCTGCACTTTAAAACCCACATTGATAAAGCAGTTTAAACTAGGATGGTATTTTATTTTTAAAAATGAATAAGATCATTTTATACACAAAAAATATATAATAATGATCTCAACTTATATAATAATATATTTTAACACTACTATCTTGATGAAAAAGGGAAACTAGAAAAAAATGTCATCTATTTGCTCTTTATTAAATTTTGTTACAAAAAGAAACAATAAAAACATATAAATATATATATATATATATATATATATATTGAAAAGGTAGTGCTACATGTTTTAGTTCAGATTTCTATTACAAAAGAGACTTTCTACAAGGTTTTAGTATTTCTTTCAAATGTAATAACTAAATAAACTTTTCAGATTTATAAACAAGGGGAAGATATTCACCATGAAGTGTATATATATGTTTACAAGAAAGACATATGTTTAAAATTCTATACATTTTCTTTCAAAAAAGAGATCACATATCTCAGATTTTCATATTTAAGAAAAAACAATAATTAAAATATTTCCTTTTTAATATTTGAAGTCCATATATACCAACATACACAAATACATATCCACCCAAGAAGATTTATCACAAAAAAATTTATACAAGACTTTGAAGTAGATTACTTAGCTCAAAAATGGCTCAAGATTTCAAGAATGCAAATTACAAAATAGAAATTTTACAAGGAGTACAAGTCTTCCACAAGCCATACTCAAGTGGTTACAATACAAGAAATGTTTCACAAAGATTAGAGAAGACAAATAAAAACTCTCAATATCTCCAACTTCCAACTTTGAGCTCCAACCTTCATGCCTTCAAGAAAACCAACAAGGAGAAAGAGCTTGTTTGCCACCCAACCATAGGCATCATTACATGCCTCTCCCAAGGTTGGGATGCATGCTAGCCTACCCCAAGGCCATGGGAAAGAGGGAAACTAACCACAACTTGCACAAGATTAAGGGTGAACAACAAAGATACAAACACACAAAAATAAGGTCAAAATTCAAGACAAGACTCTAAATTTTACAAGGTGAAAAAGAGGAGAACGCAAGTTCTACCTCTAAAACCAAATGGGGAAGAGAGGAGAGGAGTTCTCCAAAAGTTGTTACCAAGATTATAAGCATAATAACAAGACCTCCATACCCTCCTTATTGCTCCTATATCATTTAAACCCTCCTTATTCCTCCACCCTTTCTCCAAGTCCTTCTTGGAAGGATTTTCAAACCCCAAAGGGGTTTCCTTACCAAGAATGGGGAAGGAGATTCAAGCCAAATGAATCAACTTCCCCACCTCAACCATTTGAGGGGAAACATTAAGACCCTACAAGGCTTTTCCATTAAATCCTTGAGGATTGAGAGGGAAAAATTCCTCTCTCTTCCCCCACAAACTCCAAAACTCCATCATGTCATATGATGGAGGGAGTAAAACAAGCATTAACCAATAACCAAAATCCACATGCAACAATAACAAATTCAAGTAGGAAATCTAACAACTAAGATAAATACAACACATGCAATAAGACATAAGAGCCTACCTCAAAGAAAGCTCTCCAAAAAGCTTTCCAACTTCCAATTTCTCCACTCCTTGATTCGAAGCAACTTCTAGCTCCAAATCACCCAAGCATCAAAGCAAAAAGCTTCCAAAAAAAAGGTTCTCTTCTTTTCCCATGAAGGGGAATTTGAAGAGGAGCAAGCAAAAATCCTCACAAATGAGGGGGTGACATGTGTCACCCCTCTCCTCCTTCAAGGTCAAAGATGCCAAAACAAAAGAGAGAAAGGGTAAAATTCCTTTTAGCCCTCTTCTCCCAAATTACTCTAAATGTTAACAAGACAAAATTTAGTGCAACTTTTAACAAGCACTCCAATCCACACCCCTTACATGGATGTGACCAAACAAGAGGCAAAAAGGGAGGGAAAACTCCCTCTAGCCTTGGAAATAAGCCCCCTACCCATTAGGTAGGGTCCAAGGGCTCATTTTTATGTTAAGGGAACTCCCAAACAAAAAAGGGGTCCCTAAAAATGCCCAAAATAACCCAATTTCGGGTTTGGCAAGATTATGCACATGGTTAGAGGGTGTGGGGACCACCCCTAAGGGTTCACATTTGACCCTAAACCCCCAAAATTAATTACACCATTAATCAAACAATAGAACTTAATGAAAGTGGGATCATTAACTCCCAAAAACAAGTTTACAACACAACCAATTACCCTAAGAAAGATTAATAATTACAAGACATATTACATTACAAAAGAGGATCACCCATGGTGTCCAAAACAATAATTCTAACGCTAAGGCCTCAAGTAATAAACATGGCTAGGGCTTAGCCTGTGGGCTGCTTGTGCAAAATTACGTAGCTGGCTTGAATCCCATGTTCTCTTGTAAACCTGTCACCTGCACACTCATTGCACACATTAACGGTTTAAACCGTACCTGTTCCGATAAAATATAAATTAACTACTGAGTAAGATATCAATGAGTTCTAAACTAGCATATCATCTTTCTGAAATCAAAATGTGACAACGTGCACAATCATACTCAATTCTACCATAAGTTAGTCACAATAATAAAATGACATGTATCCATAGAATCTCAACATGCAACAACTAGAGTATCCATCAATATAATTACGTTCCAAAAACAACATCATATCCATTAGTATCCAAGACATCATATGATAATGCGACAACATAGAAATTAAGCTAAATTGGCGCCATATGCCAAAATGTCCATACATGTCTAATAAGATCAAATATCTAAATATAATGTCCAAAATATAACAATCCCTGTTGAAACATGTCAATGAGTAAGGAAAAACAAGTAACTAAGCTATAAAAATGTGGGCACTACATCCCCCTCTACTAAAATTAGACTTCCTCCTAGAAGTCACTGAAAGAGATAGGGATATCTAGCCCTCAAAGGTGTCGCATCCTCCCAGGTAGCTGTTGTCTCATCATATCGGTCCCACTGTACTCTAACCTGGTCCAAGTCTCGACCCCGAAGGGCCAACCTCTAGTGCTCTAGAATGTGTATGGGCTCCAGTCTCCACTTTCCTCCATCCTCTACCTATAATGCCGACCAATCCAAAACATGAGAAACATCTGGTACATATCTACGTAGTACAGAAACATGAAATACATCGTGGGCTTGTGCAAGGCGTGGTGGCAAAGCTAGGCGATAGGCAACTAGGACCGATGACCTCTAAAATATCAAAAGGCCCCACAAAACGAGGTGATAGCTTAGAACCCTTTCCATAACGGATCGGACTCTTATGCGGATGAACTATCAAGAAGACTTTGTCACCCACTGAGAAGTGACGATCAATCCTCTTGGTGTTTGCATATGCCTTCTGGCGTGCTCGGGGCCTACTCAAGACGCTGTCTAATCAGCACAACCTACTGCTCTAAATCCTCAAGGTAAGCTGGTCCTAGAATAATCATGTCATCTAGTTTGTCCTAACTCAAAGGTGTCCTACAAGGTCATCCATACAAAGCCTGGTAAGGAGCCATACCAATGGAACTATGATAGTTGTTGTTGTAGGAAAACTCAACTAAATGCAAATAATCTTCCCATTTCTTCTGCTGGTCCATCACATACATCCTCAACATGTCCTCCAGTACCTGATTAACTCTCTCTATCTGTCCATCTGTCTCTGGATGATATGCTGAGCTGAAATTAATCTGAGTACCCAGAGCGGTCTGAAAGGAAGTCCAGAAAACTGAAGTGTAAATGGTATCCCTGTCATTGATGATGGTCTTTGGAATCCCATGCAACCTAATAATGTCCTCCATAAATACTTTGGCAATGGCCTGTGCATTATAGGTGACCTTGGTTGGTGAGAAGTGTGCAACCTTGGTCAACTTATCCACAGTGACCATAATGGCATCATGATGATAAGAAGACATAGGAAGTCTGACTATGAAATCCATGGAAATCACATCCCATTTCCACTCGGGAATATCATGAGGATGTAAAAGTCCTGTGGGATGAGAATGCTCTACCTTGACCCTCTATCACTCAAGGCAACATGCAACAAAATCTGCTATGTCCCGTCGAAGACCTGGCCAATAATATAACTCCCTCAGATCGGCATGCATTTTCTTCACTCCTGGTTGTGCCACATATGGGGCTCGATGAGCCTCTATGAGGATGAAGCTACGCAGATCACCTGACTTAGGCACATAGATGCACCTGTGGAACCGAAGAAAACCATCTACCTCTAAAACACACCCAGAATATCTGCCCTCTAATGAACCCTGTGACTCCAACATCTGTCTGGCTCCCTCATAAAATTTATCCTCTGGAAGGTGCTCAAGAATCCTTGCCTCTCAAATCTAACTGAAGTGTCAAAGAAGCAAGCACATGTCGTCGTCTACTAAGTGCATCTGCAACAACATTTTCCTTCCCTTTGATATACTGAACCTCCATGTCATACTCACATAGGAACTCCATCCAATGTCATTGACGAGCGTTGAGGTTTGGCTATGAGAAGATATGCTGCAAACTTCGATGATCTGTCCTCAAAATGAAAGGTCTACCCAAAAGGAAATGTCACCATCGCACTAGAGCATGAACAACTACTGCAAGCTCCAAGTCATGAGTAGGATAATTAAGCTCGTAGTCCTTGAGTTTACGAGACTCAAAAGCAATAACCTGATGCTCCTGCATAAGAACTGCTCCCAAACCCTCTAGTGATGCATCAGTACAAACAAAAAAATCCTCTGTTGGGTCTGGAACTGCTAAGATGGGCACTATGGTTAACCTTTCCTTAAGCAACTGAAAGGCCTGCTCACACTTTTCCGACCAATCAAACTTCTTCCCTTTCCTCTGAAGAGAAGTGATAGGGTGAGAAATCCTAGAAAATTCCTATACAAACCTGTGGTAATACCCTGCTAAACCCATGAAACTCCTTACCTCAGTAACTGATATGGGTGCTGGCCAGTCCATGATAGCCTATATCTTAGAGGGATCTATGGAGATACCCTCACCTGATATGATATGACCCAAGTACTGAATCTCTGTTCTGAAAGAAACTACATTTTTCCAAGTTCCCATACAACTTCTGCTCTCTCAAAACCTGAAGTACCTACCTCAAATGCTCCTCATGTTCCTCCTCAGAACGAGAATAAATCAATATGTCATCAAGGAACACTAAAACAAAGTGATCCAAAAATGTCCTGAATACTCCATTCATGAGGCTCATGAAGACAACTGGGGCATTGGTCAAACCAAATGGAACAACTATGAACTCATAATGCCCGTAACGTGTGCGAAACGACTGTCTTATGAATGTCTGCATCTGATATGCACAACTGATGGTACCCTGACTTGAGATCGATTTTGGAGAACACTCTCGCTCCCTGCATCTGATAAAACAAGTCATCAATCCTAGGGAGTGGATAACGGTTCTTTATTGTGACCTTATTGAGCTGTCTGAAGTCTACACAAAGTCTGAGAGAACCATCCTTCTTCTTCACAAATATGACTGGAGCTCCCCAAGGAGATACACTAGGGCGAATGAGACCCTTATCTAATAACTCCTCTAACTGAATCTTGAGCTCATGAAGCTCTGGAGTTCATCATCTGATAAGGTGCCCTAGAAACTGGTGCAAATCCAGGTACTAAATCAATGGTGAAATCTACCTCTCTACGGGGTGGTAACCCTGGAAGCTCACCTGGAAACACATGTGCATACTCCCTCATAAACTGCATGGTCATCTAAGGGTGAGTGCTCTGAAGTGCTCTCTGATTGATCACTGATGGTGATAGAAAATAACTGACAACCCTTACGCATGCTTCGCTTGAGTTTCTTAGCTGATATCATGCGCAAGGAGATAGGCCTCTGCATCCCTGATATCACAACTACACTTCCAAGATCATCCTGACACTCAATGACCTTATTTCTACAATCCACCTTAGCTTGATGAGCCTCGAGCCAATCCATACCAAAAAACTACCTGATAGGAACCTAGAGGGATAACTCGGAGGTCAAGAGTAGTGGAGAAGGCTCCTAAATCAAGTATGCAACTCTCCACATATGAGTCCATGACGAGTTTGGCCCTAGAGGCCAACTCAACCTGCCAACTATCTGGTTGCCTAGCCACCACTACCCCACACTGGTCCACTATAGAAGGTGATATAAAAGAATCTGAAGCACCTGAATCAAAAAGTACTGAGACAGAAATACCCCTGATAATACCTATCGTCTCAATGACTGTGGCCTGGTGCTCATCCTGACAGTTGTCAACCGTTGCATATACATGATGAGCACTTCCTACATCACCCACCGTCTACTCAGATCTAGCATCTCTCTATGCATCCATAGTATTGGGTTTGTGCGGGCACATGCACACATAGTGATTAGGAGATCCACAAATAAAACATCCTCCTGTACCCCTCTGAGATGGGGTCCCTCCTGTACTCTAGTGTACTGATCCTACCGGTCCAACCCTAACTGACTATTGTGTGCTAGCTAGCTGTGCCTGCTGAGTACCCTGCCTCCTATCCCTAGCTCCACCAAAACCACCTCTAGATCCACCTCTCTGAAATCCCTGTGTCTGTCTAGCCCCCTACTGCGGGTGGCCCTGCTACTGTGTCTGTCACTGCTAGGTGCGGTGGAGCCCTCGTGGCTGCTGGTGGAGGCTAAAAATCCTCCTCTAGGGGGTGGTCCAGTACCCCATGACCTCTGACTCTGAAAGGCCTGTATCCTCTCCTGAAACTTGCTCTTGTTTCTATCTCAGTGCTCCTGTGCCTTGGTCCTGTTCTCCTCAGCTAAGTAGGCCTTCTCAACGGCCTTCTCAAGTGTGGGAGGAGATAACATCCTAACTGCTCCTGCTATATCTGCATTAAGGCCTCGAATAAACCTGTTAACCTGTAATTTCTCATCTTGCAGGTAGTCCACATACTGTAGAAGATCCAGGAACCTGCTCTCATACTGTGCTACTGTGTCAGATCCTTGTCGTAAGTCGTGAAACTCATCGATCCTCTTCTGCACGAAATTATCTAACATATAACGAGCCCTGAATCACTCCTCGAACATCTCCTAGGTCACTGTCTCTCAAGTCAGATGGAGCTTCCGCTCCTCATTCCTCCACCAAATTCCTGCTGCATCTCGGAGAAGGTGTATAGTGAACCTTGCCTTGACGTTGCTCTTGTAAGAGTGCAAGCCAAAGCAACTATCCAAGCTAAGGAGCCATGACTCAGCCCCAAAGCCATCTGTAGAGCCAGTGTAAGTGGGCGGCTGCAAGTGAAGAAGATCCCTGATCACACTACCTGTATCTCAATCCTGGCGATGTAGTCCAACAGGCGAAAGGGGGTCACCTATCCTCAAATGGTCCCTCGAGACTGTGTGAGCAGCTACGACAGAACGAGGCTACCCTCTCATGATGAATGGAAGGGCTACGTGACCTCTCCCGCCTCGGTGTATCGTGCTCTAGCGGCTCTGAATGTGCATCCTCACCTATCGGCTCCTCGTCTCCCAATGGTATCTCCTCTCTCGCCTCCTGCGGTGGTGGTAGACGTTGCTCCACAATGCCTATCAGCTAGTGTAGGACCTCTAATATCTGACGCCCCAATTTGGGTGCCGGCTGCTCCCGCGTAGGTGCACTATGCCCCAAACCTCTAGCTGATCGTCCCCTCTTGGGTGCCATCCTGTGCACGAGGTGAGTGAAGAAGTTATTAATTTAAAATTTAATGGTTGCAGGTTGATTTTTAACTATTTATTTTTATTCATTTATTCAATTTAATGTTATTAAAATTACCATTAACTATCTTAATTAGTTACCCAGAGTGTCCACGTGTGTGAACCTCCACTCTGATACCAAATGTCGTGCCCCTGGCTCGGGACACCGGAAAACAGACCAAAGGTAGCGAACTAAAATTTAGGGTAATTTCCAAAAAAAATTAAAGTGCTTAATTAAATGTACTAATCCATGGACCTTGCTTAACCCATTCTTGATAATAACTAATTTTATTCTAATTTAATTTACACTACATTTAAATAATTACTAGTCTAAACCCGTCTTTATATTATAATATATTTATACTAATTAAATAGTAAGTTTACACCACTTCTAATTTACTTAATTCTCTCACACCCCTTTTATTTAATTAATCATGCCACAATCCTCTTATTAAATTTATTCCTACCATACACCCCCTTTTTATTTAAACAGATTATCATTTCCCACAAAATTATCCATGACTTAAAGTGTGTAGGGTCACTTATATGGACCCTAGGATTAAATCAATCTTGCAACCCTAGATCTAAAATCCCTTTTACCCTAACTTCTTTATCTATTTCCTTTCTTTTCATTTGAATTTTCTTTCTTATGTTCTCTTCTCTCTTTTTGGATTCTTTTTTAATTCTTGTTTTGTGCAGGTTTGGAAGGAGGAACTATGGAGTTTGATTCTTTCCCTTTTGTTTGTAAACCATTGCATATTGTATTTTTGTTATGATTTCAAACAATACAATTATGGAGTTTATGTTCTCTTTTTGTTTTTTATAAACCCTATACTGTAAAATTATGTTGTATGAATGTATATGTATACACGCACACACACACACATATATATCCATATATATATATTATATATGGTATATATATATATATATATATATAGTGATATATAATATATATATATAGGGTTATTATGTATGTATGTAACGTGGATTGTATGTATGTAAGTGCTTGGACAGGCGGATACTGTGGAGGAGGAAGGGTGTACAGAGCGGTATATATCTATATATGGAGGAGGTGGTCATGTGTGTGCGGGTGTGACATACACACACACACACACACAGGGCAGGCATTGTGGGGGATAAAAAGGGCACGTAGTTTTTTTTGTTTTATTTTGGTTTCTGTAAGGGATGGTGGCGATGGGAGGGACGCGGCACGAGGGGCTGGGTTGTGGGTACAGGAGGGTGGGGCGTAGGGTGCAGGCGCAGGGATGGAGTGGGTGCAGGGGGGGCAGCGGCCCAATGGTGTGGACAGCGCAGGGGTGGGGGGGTTCGGCCCCCCAACCAATATATATTTTTTTTTTGTTTGTTAATTTTTTGTTTATAAAATTCAAAATGTATTTATTTTTTAATTTTTGTTTTTATTATATAAATTTATAAAATTATATATATATATATATATATATATATATATATGTGTATGTATATGTATATATATATATATAAATAAATCACCTATTTTAAATGTATATATTTCATATATTTAAAAAACAATTAGCTAAGACTATATTTATATAATACATTGATATATAAGCAAAAACACACTAACTTTTACAATTATTTTATTTCAATATATCAAAGAATAAACTGTGCTTTAAAAACCCACTACATTGTATAAAGCAGTTTAAACTAGGATATTTTATTTTTAATGTTGAATAAGAATCATTTTTACACAAAAATACTATAATAATGGGGATCTAACTTATATTTGACAGCATATTTAAATTTTACTATCTTGATGAAAAAGGGAAACTACTTAACATTTTCAATCTATTTCTCATCCTATTCAACATTGTTACAAAAAGAAACAATAAGAAGTGATTCTTTCTTTTGAAAAGGTAGTGCTACATGTTTTAGTTCAGATTTCTTATACAAATGAGACTTTCTACAAGGTATTAGTATTTCTTTTCAAATGCAATAACTAAATAAACTTTTCAGATTTATAAACAAGGGGAAATATTCAACATGAAGTGTATATATATGTTCACAAGAAAGACATATTTTCAAATCTATACATTTTCTTTCAAAAAGGGAGATTACATATCAAATTTTCATATTTAAGAAAAACAACAAATACAATATTTCCTTTTCAAGATTTTAAGTTCACATATACCAACATAAACAAATACATATCCACCCAAGAAGATTTATCACAAGATTTTTACAAGACTTTGAAGTAGATTACTTAGCTCAAAAATGGCTCAAGATTTCAAGAATGCAAATTACAAAATAGAAATTTTACAAGGAGTACAAGTCTTCCACAAGCCATACTCAAGTGGTTACAATACAAGAAATGTTTCACAAAGATTAGAGAAGACAAAGAAAAACTCTCAATATCTCCAACTTCCAACTTTGAGCTCCAACCTTCATGCCTTCAAGAAAACCAACAAGGAGAAAGAGCTTGTTTGCCACCCAACCATAGGCATCATTACATGCCTCTCCCAAGGTTGGGATGCATGCTAGCCTCCCCCAAGCCCATGGGAAAGAGGACAACTAACCACAACTTGCACAAGAGTGAGGGTGAACTAACAATGATACAACCACACAAAAATAAACAAAAAATAAAACAAGACTCAAAATTTTACAAGGTGAAAAAGAGGAGAACCCAAGTTCTACCTCTAAAACCAATGGGGAAGAGAGGAGAGGAGTTCTCCAAAATTTGTTACCAAGATTATAAGCACAATAACAAGACCTCCATACCCTCCTTATTGCTCCTATATCATTTAAACCCTCCTTATTCCTCCACCCTTTCTCCAAGTCCTTCTTGGAAGGATTTTCAAACCCCAAAGGGGTTTCCTTACCAAGAATGGGGAAGGAGATTCAAGCCAAATGAATCAACTTCCCCACCTCAACCATTTGAGGGGAAAACACTAAGACCCTACAAGGCTTGTCCATCAAGCCTTGAGGATTGAGAGGGAAAAATCCCTCTCTCTTCCCCCACAAACTCCAAAACTCCATCATGCCATATGATGGAGGGAGTAAAACAAGCAAACAACAACCAAAATCCACATGCAACAATAACAAATTCAAGTAGTCCAATCTAACAACTAAGATGAATACAACACATGCAATAAGACATAAGAGCCTACCTCAAAGAAAGCTCTCCAAAAAGTCTTTCCAACTTCAAACTTCTCCACTCCTTGACCCAAGCAACTTCTAGCTCCAAATCACCCAAGCATCCAAGCAAAAAGTTCCCAAAAAAAGGTTCTCTTCTTTTCCCATGAAGGGGAATTTGAAGAGGAGCAAGCAAAAATCCTCACAAATGAGGGGGTGACATGTGTCACCCCTCTCCTCCTTCAAGGTCAAAGATGCCAAAACAAAAGAGAGAAAGGGTAAAATGCCTTTTAGCCCTCTTCTCCCAAATTACTCTAAATGTTAACAAGACAAAACTAGTGCAACTTTTAACAAGCACTCCAATCCACACCCCTTACATGGATGTGACCAAACAAGAGGCAAAAAGGGAGGGAAAACTCCCTCTAGCCTTGGAAATAAGCCCCCCTACCCATTAGGTAGGGTCCAAGGGCTCATTTTTATGTTAAGGGAACTCCCAAACTAAAAAGGGGTCCCTAAAAATGCCCAAAATAACCCAATTTCGGGTTTGGCAAGATTAGGCACATGGTTAGAGGGTGTGGGGACCACCCCAAGGGTTCACATGTGACCCTAAACCCCCAAAATTAAGTACATCATTAAACAAAAATCAAAACTTAATGAAAGTGGGATCATTAACTCCCAAAAACAAGTTTACAACACAACCAATTACCCTAAGCAAGATTAATAATTACAAGACATATTACATTACAAAAGAGGGTCACCCATGGTGTCCAAAACAATAATTCTAACGCTAAGGCCTCAAGCAATAAACATGGCTAGGGCTTAGCCCGTGGGCTGCTTGTGCAAGATTGTGTAGCTGGCTTGAATCCCACGTTCTCCTGTAAACCTGTCACCTGCACACTCATTGCACACATTAACCGTACATGTCTGATAAAATATAAATTAACTACTCAGTAAGATATCAATGAGTTCTAAACTAGCATATCATCTTTCTGGAATCAAAATGCGACAACGTGCACAATTATACTCAATTCACCATAAGTTAGTCACAATGATAAAATGACATGTATCCATAGAATCTCAACATGCAACAAATAAGTATCCATCAATATAATTACGTTCCAAAAACAACATCATATCCATTAGTATCCAAGACATCATATGATAATGCAACAACATAGAAATTAAGCTAAATTGGTGCTATACGCCTAAATGTCCATACATGTCTAATAAGATCAAATCTCTAATATAATGTTCAAAATATAACAAATCTCTGCTCAAAACATGTCTATGAGTAAGGAAACAACAAGTAACTGAGCTATAAAATGTGGGCACTACACCTCGCAGTACAGGATATCCTTTCTACACACTCTCTCTCATCATAGATTCTAGGTCCAAATATGTTCCTTTTACACTTCTTAATATTTCCATTACAAATCTTTCCTACTATATACATGCTATTGATTTACATGCAAAATACTTTTGACATATATACATGTGTATTCGACTACTTGATAGTTGTAGTCCTCCCTGTAGGTTTGTCTGTAGGACTAAGCAAGCACTCATACAACAACAATGATGTCAACAGTCCCCAATATTATGTGATAGCACACGTGATACTAACCATACAGGTACATCACACACATCAGAAACTACATACGTCATTAGTGCCCTCCCCTTCACTCTCAGGACCACGTTTTATCAATTTTACATCATTTTGTTTCCACGTTCCACTATTTTTTCATTCCATGCTTTGTCAAAGTCATTTTATTCAATCATATAACTTGACTCCTTCATCACAGTCTATACGAACATTCGAATATGAAATCCTCCTATTCATACTCCATTATGTTAGCTTATAGTGAAACATATACTCACCAATTCATAAAGTGGGAGATCTTCTGCTAGTCATGAGACATCTAGCCCAAACTTTACTTCATCTATTTAGTCCCAGTCTTCATACTACTATTCATATGGTTTTTTAGTTAAGATATAGTACTAAGTCTTCCACCCATGTCCTTTGGACCTTTTTTCTTTGCTTTCTATCGTCATATGGTCTGACCTTCAACACAGACTTTCCCAATTAATTTCTTTTATAATGTTTGGACCAATCATTTTACCTTTAACTAGGGCATCCATGAATACTAGGGTCCCTCTAACAAATTACAAGCAAGGATTCTCTTTAGACCTTTTCACATGTGTTCGCCACTATTAGTGGGGAAAAGGGTTCACCATTTGAGCTTTTATCAAAAAATAGAGGGAAGAGCCTAAGAGCATGAAAATTGATCCTTAGATCTTATTCTTCCATCCTCACATTCTTCATTCTGTGTTTGAATAATACATGGGTCTAGTATTGCAGTAATGGCACCATCTTCTCATCACCCAATTCTTCTTTACAGGATCACAATTCCTCAATCATCAATCCACACTTTGGGTCATCGCCAAGTATTCCATCACCTTCTTTTATATATGGTCCACCTCCAAGTAGCCCTTCATCATCTACTTGTGGGTCTCTTCCTAGGTAGCCCATTACCTTATATTCAAGGGCCACGTCTAAGTAGCACCCTTATCTTCTATATATGGGACACCTTCAGGTATCCCCTCAGATTCTATTCTTAGGTCGCCTCCTAGTATCCCCTTCTGGCCTCTATAGTCTAGGGCCACATCCAAGTAGCCTTCCATCTTTTGTTTAATGGCTCATCCTCCTAGTATCCCATCTTCTTCAATTCTTGGACCATATCATTTTTGTCTGTCACATTATGCTATCAATAAGATTGTGGCAGGTAGCCCACCGTCATGACACTCTCATCAATTCTAAACATCCACATTCTTCTCCCATTTCTCGGGATCATACAAGTCAAGCATTAGCTTATAAGAAACCCAAACAGGTTCTTTATGAAGTTAAGATCAAAACTACGAAGAGATCCAAAACTCCCAACAACTCAAACGATTCTAAAATTAAAAAGCAAACAGCGATTCTAGAATGCACACCAACATCATCCAATCAAGTATGGTGCAAAGTGCTATAAACCTATGGATAGGGAACTCAAGCTCCCACATGCGAAACCCATGTTTGAAAGACAAATCACAATCATTTGTTGAATATGATCTCACCATTTATACATCAAGATCTGGAGATAATATCACTCTTGATAATTTCTAAACGTGCCTAGTGTCCCTTATCAAGGAAATCGTGAACATCATTTTTAAAAATCCTATCATGATAGAATGACATGGTTGGTCACAATTTCCCAAAACTTTATTAAAAAAATCATTTTAAACAATTCCTAAAAATACAAAAAAATGAGAAAAACATTAAAAATCAATGGTACAAAGATCAAACTTGCAATTAGGTATTGCATACGCATGGATGTTCTTTCTTCCCTTTCTTTCATATTCCTCTACAAGTTGCATCCACAATTTTCATCCCTTCATGATGATATTTTGGTTATCTTATTTTGGTACAATTTTGTGACATTTATCTCTATGGTAATTGTTTGATCTTGGTCTTTCATCACCTTGTTAAATTTGAAGAATGACTGACCTCTTAGAGATCCTATCACAATTCTACATATAATAAACTTACTTGTGAAGAATTTTTGGGACATATTTTTTCACACTAGCTAATGCCATCATCACAATCACTTCCACATCCTTACATCAAGCCATAGTGGTTCTTAACCCCTTGTCAAACAAGAGAGCTGAAATAAGTTTTCAGAAATTTAAAAAGAATGCAAAATCAATCAATCAAAAAGCAAAAGCTAAATAGAGCAAATTTATATATAACTCTCTCTTAGGGTATTTCCAATAATATCTACCGGGGCTATGGACGTCTAACTAGAAGTAGAGAAATGCATTGTGATTAGAATCAAATGCATCTAAATTCGAGGGCTATGGATGTTTTGCTGACATGCAGAGAAATGTAAGACTCTCCTTCCATAATCCATTCACAAATCACCTTTCAAACTAAATCATTCCTATAACATTAAGCTAGTGTCTTCACTTAATTGTCTATCAACTCTTTCCTTCAAGAGGTAATTCATTTCCACGTGCACACATGGATCTCGATGAGTAAACATGATTAATATGTTACCAAGTGTTTCTTTTTGGACATTAATTCAAACTTTTGCTTTAGCATGGATGTCTTGTCTCATGATTTTGTCTTGGGATAATCACTTTTTCATCAATCACGAATTCTAAATATTTTCATAGCATCCTTTGTTCTTCAAAAATCATTAGTAGAACATCCATGTGTATAAGATTCTTTTTTTCCATGTTTGTAGGATCACTTTTTTCCCCTTTTAATAATAATAATTTTCTACTTCTTTTCTCTCATGTGTTTATTTTTTAGCTTACATTGGGGGAATCCTTGCTCCCTAATGATTACTAACCTATTTTATATACAGCCTTGATCCCCCTTCAACGAATAGTGAAGATTTTTCCTTTGAATACTCCCACCTAATCGTGATGAGGCATTTTCACATCTTCACTTTCTTGATGTCATACACGTGGGAAAGTTTACCCTTATACATCTCATCTATCGCTAGGGGAATCCACAGCTTATTTGTCTTCTATTCATAGTTTCAGATGACATTCATTATTGTTAAGCATATGCAAATATGTTTCTAAATCAAAATTTAAAAAACAATAAAAATCATCCTACAAAATATCAGTTCTTTGGTTCTCGCATGTTCTTGTGCAGCAACTTCACAGGATCATCTTGATCTACCTCTATTAACAAAGTTGGTTTGCTTACTATGTCTTGTATCTCTAAAGCGAAATGAGTGTGTCATTGGTACTGTTTCATAGTGCACGATTTCTTTTCATATTAACCCAAGTGTCCTTCGTTATTCCCCTTTCCATGTATCCTTGCTTGGGGCACCATATTTTAACCCTTGTGTGTTAATTTTCACATTGGTCGGAATCAAATCTTGATAACAAAACCATTGCATTATGTTTCTCTATTAGGTTAGTTTGTTTACTTTCTCTGTATTACATTTCATTATGTATATTGCAAGGAGTTAGTCGTCATATTTTACTTTATCGTATTGCATTGTATTTTGTATGTTGCATGGAGTTGGTAAGTTTTTCAGTTAATGGAAGCAATTATTTGTATTATGGCTTTTCATGTCATACTACACTTTTGTTCATTCATTTTTAATAAGGACCGATGACGTTGATCATAAGAAAAATGATGAAATAAATCCTTACGGATGCATTTTTACATCGGCAAGATGATAATTATATCCATCTCTTTTCATCTTCATTTTTCTTCCATATCACTCTCCTTTTATCAACTTAAGGTTTTCTTCAAAAGAAACTTGGCGCAATAGGGATTAATTATTCTACTTCTTCTATTATGTTCTTTCATCTTTTCGTTATTGTCGATTAATGTCTTTCATCACACCATGACACTTGAGGGGGCATCCTTCAATCTATTAATTTTTTCTTCTCTCTTTAAAATTTGTATTTGTTTGTACTTGTCTACTATTTTTGAAGTGGCATCACTTACACCACCCCAAAGAGAGGCAATATGTAGACACCTAAAATCCGTGCTTACGTAAGCTTTAATGCTAAGATTGCACTATTTATCCTCTTTTTCATCGTTTCCATAATAATTAGCGCTTTTCCACTAATTAGCTAACATTCCTCTTCATATTCGTTAATTAACGAACTTTTGTTAATTAATTAACCTTCGTCTCATTAAGGATGTCAATTAATGACCTTTCGTTAATTAAGATCCGCTTATACTTGGGTTAATTAATTATTATTAATTAATTACGATCATAACTATATATCAATAAATTACAATTTATTGGATCAAATTTCTCTCTTACATCTTGTAAATCATACTAATTTTCCTCTGATTAGCTTCTATAAGCTTACCTTTACCTATTAATTAATCACCTTTGATTAATTAAAACATCTCCCTAACTCCCATGGCTTATTAATGACAAATTAAACTCTTCTAAATCAATATTACCTTTTATAAAGCAACCTTATCCATTCCTAATCATGTTTGTACCTTTATCCCACATTCATCAATTTGTTATCCTTGCCTCTTCAAACAAGCCATATAAAGAACCCTCATTCTTACCTTTCTTCTTGCACCATGCTTTGAATAGTGAAAACTATAAGCATTTTGATCTTGAGTCATTCTCCATTGTTGGAAATAGCTTCTCCATCTTGCATCCTGTCACTCAAAATTGAGTAATATGGGAAGATCCAAAATTGACCTTGTAGCCATTCTTGGTGAGATTCCATTCTCAATCTTTGAGATCAAGTAACAATCCACTTTGATTGCTTATGCTCTTCATAGGTTCATAGTTTAAGTTAGCAATCACAGAAAGTAGGAAATAGCTTAGTATGTAATTTCTTTTATGCTTTGAAGAAGCATTTCCTTTAAGTCTCTTATCTTGATGGTTGATTGTTTAATTAGCATTTTCTTTTGAAGCTATGTAGATATTAGTTTCAATTTATAGCTTAGTTAATTATACTTGAGCACACTATCTATAGGTATGGCTTTGGGGGCTCTTTTCAAGACAAAAATATCCCTTTACAAGGTTTGCACACTTATGAAAAATCACATTCTTCACAAATCCGAATTTGGGTGGATGGATGTCTTGGGAAGAGTGTAGCCTCCACCTAAGCATGATTATACAAACCAAAATGTAAATTAGACAAGTTTAACTAAAAGTTCACTCAATTAGAATTTAAGAAAATTAAGACAAGGGTTAGATAAATTAATCAATGTTTCCACTAACATAATAAATCAAATACCACACAATAAAGAAATACAATTAACTTAAGGTGAATAATCAACCATAAAAATCATAACTCAAAGGATCAAACTGCCATAAAGGCTCCAAATAAAATATGCCAAACATATGAAGAAAAATAAAAAGGGAAGGGTAATATTTGGCCAATGGTCAATTGTGTCAACCCTACAGAGAAATATCCTGAAACCCACATTCGCCAACCCTAAAATATGCACACTCAATGCACACACATCATATCTATCCAATATAATATAACCAATAAACACAACATCTAGACATATAATTCAATCAATCATGACATAATGAAATCAATATCAATCCAAAACGAAAGGTGTGTATGTCCCCAAAAAAAGCTATGCACAATACTAATCATCATATATCCGATCATAAACATAATAGAAATCAAAATCATATACAACCAAATCATCTTGAAATAAAACCGATATAATACTCATCATATGACTCATAGTGTCAAACAAATAATCACACATCTTATCAACAAGTTAGCGATAAACAAAATATGATGTTTATAATGTCACATCTAATCATACATTATATATCCACCTTATTTTAAGCATCATGTACCTACATAAAATCAAAGTAGTATGGTAGTCTCAATACCAACATGATAGATAAAAAGTACAAGTTAGTCAAATCCAAAATAAAGTGTCCAAAAGAGGTGGGCACTACATGGACATTGTTTTATAGACACCGATTCAATATTTAAAAAATAATATTTCATATCCTATTGATATACATTTATATTATTTATTTCATAAATGGTTTATCTATCTATGTATTTTATTGATGAATATGTTATTTATTTTGACATGGTCTTTGCTATATTACAAAACCTAAAAAATCACACCATAGTAACCATACAAGCTGAAAAATATGAAGCAGAGGATGAATAAGCTCAACACAACATACCCACGGTTAGTTTCATGATCAACTAAGTAAGAAATTCTTCTTAAGTTCCACTATACAAATCCTAGCCCAAAAGGCCAAAATTCATGCAAATACAGATACAAGGGCTATGTCCACTATTCATACTCATCATACACTTCATTCGCTACTACAATATTCATCAAGAATATTCATTAGTTATATAAGACTCCATTTGATCAATTTTCAACTTTAACCTCAAAGTAAGCTTCTAGCCCTAAAAACATGCAAAGCTTATTGTTCCAAACTATTCATAATGAATCAGAAGAAAGTAAACACACTTTTGAGTACCCTTTATGGCCCTTCTTCTTCACCCAAAATTTCAAACTTTGTACCTTAAGCTAGCTGTTTCAAATCACCAAGAAATGTTTCCTACTAGGCCTAATCCCTTTGTAGCAATGTTTTCATGAAAACCTTATTGTTTTGATCAACTTCCACCACTTCATAAGAAAAAAATCACATGTGTGGATATCATTTATTTATTTTCTGCTTCTCCCCAAGTTTTAGGCTCTAACTCACAAGATAAGTCCTTCAAGTGTACTCTCACCTTTTACAATTAGATCATTGTTAGGTCTCTCAAGGCCTCAAAACTGAAATTTGATCATATCTTTCTCCCACTGTGTGAATATCCTGATAAAACTTTCCTTACATGTATTCTTAGGGGTGTAAAGACCCTACGGTACAATTTTGTACAAGAACTCGGTTGATAAAACCAAAATTATGGAGTTTTTTAGAAATTTTGTTCTACATAGAGACTAGTCACCGACTATAAGATAAAAACAATTCAGAACTTGAGAAAATCTATGTCTTAGAGACCTTATTCTACTTGCGAAAAGTTTTGTATTTTATAAGCAGAAATGTTTTTCCCCTCGAGTGAGTTTTAAGAGATTATGCCTCCATCAATCCAAATCCATAAGATTTTATGACTAGTTTCTTACACAAAACAGGGGTTTATGACTATGTTTCTTCAAGTTTTTGCATCTAAAAACCTGGGGCTTTCTTCTAAAACCTTGTCCTGAGACTCTTCTTTTCTACCCTAATTCCCACCTTCTATGACCAAGATATCATCAGGGTTTCCAAATCCTACAACTCTTACTACCTCCATTTGATGTTTCTTGCTTCTTCAAGTTAACTAAGAAATGCTTCAAAGAGTTGACTTACGTTATCCAATATGAACCGAATCAGTTCTCCATGGACTATATAGCTTCAAAAAGTTATTCTTCTTTATGTGACACCACATTGTCATCTTCATAACATGTGCAACCATGATCTTACAACAAATATCATATTAAGTCCTCTTATAATCATGAAAACCTACCTATACATATCTTATTATCACCAAACAAGTATTGATTTAGTCTTAGAACTCAATGGTACAATCCTCAAACATCTCATTGAATTAACCATGTTTAAACCCTCAAAATCAAAAGGATCATGCAACACATAGTCATTATATGAGATATTCCATGTGTATTGACAAGAATCACAAACTTTATTCACAATTTGACCTTTCATACAAGATTCTCATGATCATAGACAGATCTTCTTGATCCCTCACTGGCACTCTAACACCTCTCTCAACAGGTCTTCTCCACCAGATCATAACCTGTAAAGTTAGTGCTTGTTGGAATAGCTCTTACTAAACCTTAGAATAAAGGTAGTTGCAACTAGGATCGAGAGACCTAACCCTGATTTAGGAGTTATTTTTATTGGTCTAGCCTTTCCAAGATTTGTCAAGGCTCAATAATCATGTCTGCCCAACCTTATATTCTCTCCAGATGTCCTTCCAAACATATTCATATTTCACTAATGACAATGCTTATGACATCTAAATACAACTTATGAAATTTAAAATATTTGAAATGGCCCATTTTGGAGGGAAAAGCCAAAATGGCCTTATTACAAACATGAAAGGACCAACTAAGTTGGGAAACATACAAACACACTAAGACATTCCCCTAAAACCTATCTCACTCCAAAATTACAATGAAAAAAAATGGGAATTTACAAATGAATGACGTTCTTGCATCAAAATAGTATTTATATTAATATAAATACTAAATAATGGAAACATTTGTGTTTACAAAACCTGCAAAAAGACTATAAAAACTTAGATCTCAATATTTCATCATAATTCACAAATACATGCATAACTTTATGTCATTATTTTTGAATATTTTTTAATGGCATTTGTATAGAAAAATATATTTCCTCCCCTTTACTTTTATCATATTTTAAAATTCCTAATTTAATAAGGTCTTTGGTTGCAAAAGTGATATTGGAAATATTTTTCCACTCTTCATTAACTGCATATCTTGCTAAAAATAAAATAGGATTTGCATCTCATTTCTTTCAATAAAATTAAGGATCCATGTCGTAATCTTTTATCATTCTCTTCATAGTATTGTTTTTTTAATTAAAACCATAAGTTTTTCCTTCATTGTAATGATTGTCTTTAAACTTTTTTGTGCATTTTTTATATCAAAATAAAGTACTGCTACCTCATCCTTCATATTTTCATATTTTTACTGTAATTTAAAAAATATATATACTTAGATTAAAATTACAATAACTTAAATATATTAACTACAAATTATTATAACTTACCACAACTTTTTCTTTTTGTGGATTGTTAATTTCCACGAAGCTTTTGTCTTTACCCTATTTGTTGTAGTAATCTTGGGATTCAACATTCAAATTCTCTCGCTTGTTTATCATAACATCCAAAATAGTATCATTTTAGGCATTGGAAATTGGAATTGCACCAAATTTATCTTGATTCACTAAAATTTTGAGCTTTAAGGGTTCATTTTGCACTACTGAATATAAAGAATATCTTTGGGAGTGGTTGAGAAAATGTAAATTTATTTCCTTGATTAATGATTTTGCCCAAAACTCCCATAATTTTCAAGTGTTGATATATTTGATAGAAACATCATCAAGCAAGGATAAATAATTGTCTACCAAACTCTCTAATGGAAATAAATTTATCTCATCATTAGATAACACTAAAGTCTTTAGGGCAATGGGTCTTCTAGATGGCGAAGTGGGTGTAAGTTGTTGTTCTGAAAAAACCACCTATGAACCTTGAATAATATCATTTGGATTGAAAATTCTTAGGGACCCGCTTTCAATCTAAATAAATTCATCATCAAGATCAATTTTCCAAAAAAAACTTAATACCCATTATAGTTGCATAAGATATACCACTAAAAGAAAGATTAGGGAACTCAAAAGTTTACAAATAGCGTGCTCCCTTACTTTGGATAGAAATGATAATCGTTTACCATAGTATGAGCTTTTTGGGGTGGTGGTGGTGGTGACATATATTTTTGGGAGATGAAGGGGACCTTGCAAAAGGATATGTTATCATAAAAAATGGTACATAAAAACATTATAATTTGAAGTTAATATAAAATATAACAAAGAGACATTATGCAAATTAGAGAACTTACGGCTTCTAATGGACCGAAAAGTGCTTGAACATGAGTGGTTGTTACATGAAATTCTAAAAAAACATTAAGTTGATAAATTGTAAGATTTAAGAAACCTCCTTTCAAACACCATAAGATAAAAGGTAACATAATTTGATGTTGAGAATAGTATTCCACAGTCTATGTTTGTTGATAATTAATGTTGGTTAAGTAGCTTGAGGGAAAAGAGTATAAAAGGTTGTTGAAAATAAATAAATTAATAAATCAAATAATAGAAAAATTATAATTTTAACCAATGTATCATTATCTATTACAACTTAAAATTTGGAAAACCTGCAAGTAGTGAGGTATTTTCTATTATGTTCATTCCAAGAGGTGTTATATAAATACTCATTCATTTAAGTCTTCTAAATAACATTGGTGTTACTTATGCATTCATGTTAGAATCTCCAAATCCCTCAGGTGGACAATGTACTCTTACTGTAACTTCTCTTCTTGAGTTAGAAGCATTGACTCTTCTTTGTTAGAAGTAAAGAGAATAATATGTTTTTAAAAAGTAAAGTAAAATAATCACATGGATGATTATTTTAAAAGTAAACTAACCTGCATCTATAAAAGAGAAAGGGAATTTGAATTAATTTTATCCTTGAGTATAGCTAGAATTCCCAATTTTTGTAACCCATAAAATGAATCATAGTATAAATCTAGTACAATATTCTTACATAAAATTGTATAATTGTCATTGTAAAGAGTGTAACTAAAGACAAATCTTATCTTGTTTGATATGTATGTACAACAGTAAAAAAATTTCCACTAAGAGAATGAAGGACATAGACTATATTCCAATATGGAATGTCCACTAGTCTTCCATATAACAAAATTCCTTCCTGGAAAAATTACACGATGGCTTGTAGAAATGAGCGTGATATAATTTTAATTGAAAGTCAAATTTTGGAATGATTAGGGGTTGTTGTGAAAAAAAAGTTATAATAGAAATAACTACTAAAAGAGCTATGAGAAAGCGTGAATATGAATTATAAAGTAAAATATTACGAGACAAACTATCTATTTTTAATCTATATTGTGATTCCAAATACTTTTTGTCATCATTTGTTAAAAATGATTTGGTTGTGACCAAGTAATGGATATTTGTAGGTGATGTTACAAAGTAATTAGTCCACGTGGTGGGGGTAAAATTAAACATTCCCTTAGAAATGTCGTAGTGGGACACAATAAACTTGAGAAAATTCATGTTTGTTTCATTTTGTGGCATGTAGATAAGGCCTCAAAGACTACACTAGTTGACCCAATCATTGTATATTTCTATTTATTCTAGTAGTTTGATGAATTAGGGGCACGTTAGATTTTTCTATGATGATTTGTAGTATATGGATACAAATGGTGTGGGTAGGGAAGCCATGTTTGGAAGAACAATAAATTAGGAATTTTGTGATTTATTGGTGGTCAAAGGACTGCAAGTTGGGGAGAGATAAGGTCGGTGTGGAAAAATGTTGAGAAAAATGTGGTCAATGTATATATTTATAAGTTAAACTAGATATATGGTAATTAGTGGTTAGATGAATAGTCAAAACATGTATTATGCAACTGGCTAGAGGTGGAAATGGTTGTATGCATAGTGGTACTAATAGCGACATGACATAAATGATCATATACACTCACCAGATGGCTGCATAGAGAAAATAACCAGATGCATAATGGGGCACGTGGCATACAACTGACTGGTTGTGTAGCAAAACCAGATAGATGCATATCATAAATGGTCATCTACATAAATGAAACATGACATTCTTGATAGGATGGTTGTGTGCCACAACCTCATGGCTGAAAATGCAAAATTGATTGACTGAATTGGTAACAAGATCTTTGCACACATCACTTCCTTTTTCCGGCATTCATCCCATTTTCCCATCATTTCATGATTCAAATTTTAAATTTTCTTGCTTAACTCTAAAAATTTCTCTCCTAGTCGTCATGATTTCAAAACATATATTTGTATATTTTCCAAAAACTTCAAGCGTGATTTTGTAAGGGCTCTTAAAATTTAACCTGATTATGATACCATATTAACTATTTTGATCTCATTTTTTTATTAATATGTATGTACATCATTAAACTTATGCATAAATGGTGTATTATGTTAAAATTTGGGTCTAATAGATGTTGGGGTATTTGTATCATATTTGAACAATTTTTAGGATGGAGCTTGATCACCAAGTTCTTAAGAATATGATAAAGGTCTTTGAAATATGGGCAATTTTTTTCGAGAATTAGACCTATCCCAACCAAGACTGTTATAGGTCTATTATCGACAAGTGTGTTGAGAGAAGATACTAGAATATAAATCTATGTGACACATAAATGTCAAGCATGATATAGACAACATTTTACCATGGGAAAATTCTTTTGAGCCAAAAACCCAACATTATTAATTTTTCTTATTTCATTAAAGTTCAACCCAACATATAAAAATAACAAGATATGAACAAGATACAGTTAAATAATACTGCAATATTCCATGAAAAAAATGCAATAACACTACTTTTTACATCTAAATGATTCATTACATTGAAATTATTTTCATCCCTAGGTTTGGTTGGTATATATGATATACAAATCCAACACTCATAATAATTGTTATAATAGTTACTTATTTTATTCCTATGAATATGCATGTTTTATAAAAAAAAAAAATCATGCTTTGAAGTAACCCATGATTTTACATGAAAAAAATCAAGGTTCACAAATTGCTACTAAGTCAATAAAATTCAAGCTATTCTTCCACGAAATGTGTTAGAATATTCCTCAACATGCCACTTTACACATCCAATATTCCATCTTATTAATAATTTAAGTGTTAACAATACATCGCCATTAGATTCCACACAAATACTCTATGCACCATAAAGCAACTCCCACTATGTAAATTCCTATGCACATCCCATAGATACACAAGATATGCTTTGTTACACTACACAATTTTGACCTAATGCCTATGTGCACATACAAATGTGGACATGCCTCTATGTAAACCTTTATTTTACACTAGTACTATAAAGTGCACACAAAACCAATTATTATGTATTATACTTTGCATAAAACTATAAAAATTTGAAACATTACCAACATTCTCCCACTTGTTTAACAATTTGAATAAAGGGAACATGAATGCATTCTCCACAAAATGTAGCAAGGTGGATATTTTTCCTATACCAAGAGATATTATTAGTAGTCATTACCCTAGTCAATGAATCCACAACATTCAAATTATTCTCCACTTTATCCAAGCATATCCTCTTCTCCTAGACCATTTCCTTTATAAAGTGATATTGCACATTGATATTCTTTTTGTGAGAGTAATACTTAGAGTTATTTTCTAATGGATCACATTTTAAAATTCACTATATACTTTCTCTATTTTATAGTTGAACCCTAATATATTCATAATATTTGAATCCAAAACAATTTCTTTCTTCTCCGATTAGCTTCCATATAATTGGCTTATGTGGTGAATATCAAAACACTTGCTCATCTAGCTTAAAAATCCATCAAACAATTTGAAAACATACACACTTGTAGACCTACACATATCTAGATCTCCACCCTAATTAAATACCACAAAGCCATGTAAAATTAAATCCTTTCTTTCACTAGGAATTCATGATAATAAATTGTATGACCAAATATTTCACACAGATATCTAAAGATCCTCTTCATCACATTCTAATACTCCTTCCCTTGACCAGAAACATATATGCTTACAACTCCCAATGCATGCGCAATGCAAATTCTTGTATAGACCGTTTCATATGTCAAAATTCCTATTAGAGATATCATGTTAGTGCTCACATTAGTGAGTGGTTATATTGATTTGTGGTAATTAGTGCATATAGAGGTTTAATTATATTAAACCTATTTTAATGTGTTTTTTTTTAAATGGGTTATGTGAATTATACTTACTGCACATAAATATGTATTAAGAGAGAATTGTGGAGAATGTTGTTATGAATAACTCCTTGTTTGTAGAAGTTTGATATCTTTTTTTTTTTATAATGACATGAATGAATTGTTGATAGAAGAATATTCTATTCAAATGATTTCATTCCAGTGATGGAGTAAAAAGGGAAGAGTGGTGCTCCATACTATGTTTTTTCCTGGTAGATGAAAAATAGAAAATTGCATTTTTTAAAGATATATTAAGCCCCTCTCACACATTTTTTTGTTTGATAACATCATGTGACTGAGATCACATGTCTCCATTGAAAGATCTGCACCTATCCTCTACATTCATGTGGTATATTTGTTTTATTTATACAAATCCTATGCGTGAAGAAAAAATGAAAGGTGTAGAAGGTGATGTTTTTTTTTTTTTGGAGTAGATATCTAATATTTCTGTCCATTTGAGAAAATTTTCTATCATCTCACAAACCTGGTCCATATTTTCTATTATACTTATCCTTATTTCTCTGCATTATTTTATATGATCGATAAATTTAAATTAATACCTACAACATCTCTATTTGGTTATGGAGCTTGAGGTTATGGATTATTATATCTAGTTTGTTGATCACTGATATCTTCATGAAACATGCACTCCTCAAGAGTTTCAGCACACTTGTCCATACTGCATGTAATCTGCATCTACTCGTCCATGCAAAATTTCACCAACGGTATAATTAAAGTCAAAAGTTACAAAGATTAACGAGTCATTGTTTTGTCATTTAGTTATACTATTATTTGGTTTAGATTTTTTCTTTTTGTCACTAGGTACTAGCAATCACATGTGTACAATGTAATGTGAACACCGAATGGTATATGTTATTTTTTTTAGAGGGATAGTTATTAATTTTGTAGTTGATGTTGGTAAGGGATGTGATTGATTTTATAAGTGTAGAAATATAGACGAACTATTTAATTTAAATGTTCTATCTCTATATTTCAAATTTGTTACACATTCGTATAAATATATTTGTAAATCTTATATCATGAGTGCTAGTGTTTTTCATAGTAGTTTTTTTGAAATAAACATTTATACATGAAGTCTTCCATATATTTGCAGGGTTTGTGTCAATTTTCGTTGGCATATGGCATACATTTGACATATTCAACCACTCTTGCTTGATTGTTGCATATTAACTAAACATTGCAACCATTAATATGCAAATGCTTTATGTAGTTTGTAACTATAGTTGTAAATAGTATTATGAAAACTTGGTTACATGACTATTAATAAACATACCATAGGCATACACTCTTGTCTGAATTCAAAAGAATAAACATAATATTATGAAAAACTTGTCATGTGACTATTAATAACCATACCATAGGCATACACTCTTGTCTGAATTCAAAAGAATAACATAATTTCTATGGTTACCACACAAGTATTGCTTGAGAGATTACACCTTCAAATAAAATGTGAATTTCACATATTATGTTTGTGGGAAAACTTTAGATAGTATGTATATACTGGCAGGCAAAAAATATAGGCATTAAATTACTAAACGGAATTCTGAAAGAAAAGATGGAAGTCTTGCACATGTTATCATTCATAATATACAAAACACAAAGGTTAGATGGTCCTTAATCAAAATGATGTTTAAATGCATATTTTGAAAATATTTTTGAAGGGCGTATAATTTTTTAAATACAATGAAAAATCAATAGAAATGTTCGTAAAGGCTTCAGTAAATTGGTACCCTCCAAACAAAGAGCTATGATGTTCATCAAATTTAAGGCACCATGAACATTCACCACAAACACTCTTCTAGAAGCCATGATTTCTCTTTATACCTGACAACAACAAATAACGTAGATCACATGCATCCAAACCTTTATTTTCACTCTCCTTCACCATATACGTAATGATATGGCAAAAAAAATCTAACCATGTTGAGCAACTTCAGTCAATCTTCACTAATGAATATATTTTACACACAAACCAAAAGTATGCATAAAATTTGGTTGTACCAGTCAATGCAAAGAAAGCATATGATATGATCGTCATGTAGCCAAAGTAGATAATTCCTAAAATAAGGTTAGTAATCTTCAGTTTAACGAAGAAGTAGAATATTGTATATAAAAAAAAATAGAGTGAAAACGAGCTTGAAGTCAAATATACTCTCCACCACCAATGGTAATCTTCACTACACAAATGGAAGTAGAAAATAACAATAGCGATCTCAGCACAAGTGACAAGAAGGAAAACAAATACAATGAATGGGAACCCAAGAATATAGTAAAATTAGTTCAGCCATATAGAAGTCAGAATGAAAAACATACAGAAAATAGTGCCAGGAAAAACACAAAAGGTTTCTCTTTAGTGTATTTTTTTTCCATCTTGTGCCCCTGAACATCTTATATATACGAGCTGAAGAGTAGCCAACAAAAAAACTCATGAACACCCACAATAGAACCATAACGGATTCACATTGAGCTAAACATCATGCACTGTAATTGTACCTCCACCACAATTTTTCCAATGTCTGTCACAACAATATTTACTGGACTTACCTCTTAAGAACGTAATATCTTTGTTGAATCCACAAAGTAAATTAAATAGCACGCATCCAATCAGACCATCTGATGTCTTTGCTACCAAAAAATCTAGGGGAATTCTCAGAGGGCATTTTCTAGAACATAGAATGCTCAAAAATATTGTGTTTTAGCTACTTAAATTTGTTAATTGCACAATACCGGGGAAAAATCCAATGTACATAGTAGCTAAGAATGATTTACATATTATGTCATACTATAATTATGTAGTGGATAAAAATGAAAGCTAAGTGCCAGTGAGTGCATTCAGTTGAGGTAAACCTGGTCATAACTTAGACATTTGGTAAAAAATAAATAGAGAACGCTCGGAAAGAAGAGGTTGGGAAGAATCTAGTTTTTCCTCCAATCCATGAGGACTTATAGAGAATCAAAAGAAATGGAACATGAGCCCAAGATGACTTGTAAATTGAGTTGAGAACATCTTAAAAGCCACCTTGATAGATGAAGATGCTAAAGGATAGGATGAGAAGACCACATTAACCTCCAATAAGAAGGCCCCAAGGAAGTAAAATATGAAATGCAGGTCAAATAAATAAAGAAGACTTAAAGTAAACCATGTCTGTGGATCCCAATGATGAATCTGAGAACCCTGTGGTAAGGAAAAACAAACAATATAGGGCTCAGTAACATATGGAGGCATAAGAATAAGATATTGTTCGAGTAGAAGAGCTTGCTAAACCCACACATCATGAGAAAACAGAAACCACATCAATCAGGACTATAAGCTTTAAGTACTAATCGGGGACTGTGAGGATGTCAGGAGGATCTTGTAGATGTAAATCACTCAGAATGATCATACATGACCATGCCTTGAATGTGTGTCCCGACTCCCAACAATCCCAAATCAATTTGTTCATTAAATGTTGGCACAGAGCTACCTATGCAATACTTACCCCTATACTTAAATCTCTTGTATCATGACTAGGCTTCACAAATTTTGGTGTTCATTATGCATCACGAGTATGTTGTGGTTTTCTTTCAATGTGCTTATTAAGATGACAATTCCAGGAGTAAAATCTTGATTTTTTCCTGGGTCTGGCTAGAATTGCCGAACACTATTTTCTGATAATTCAAGGGCAGGGTCGTGAATTTCTTCCCGCAGAATTATCTGTGGATAAGATAAAAAAAACAAAGCAAAAATCCATGGAAAATCCATACCTACACAATTTAATCAAGGGCTAAAACCTAAAAACTATTAAGTCAATCCGCTACAATCATTGTTGTACAAGAAATCACTCATCCATATCTAGCATACATTTCAATCAGATCACTTTTGACTGCATAAGCTTGAATTTTCTCGCCTTCTTGCATTTGGTGAAATGCTATCAGGGCTTTCTTGCATATCCATTTACGATGTAGCCTGTAATAATTGGTGTCTAGGAAATGGTACCTCTTTCGAAAATATCATCGAACACTTTATGGCCATCCTCTACTTTATTTTAAATGTCATCTTTGGTCTGGTAGCTTTTTTCTTGGAAAATAGTCAATCACATATTTCTGGCATGAGGCATAACCTGATAAGAGTATGTAGTATTACTTCAAAAGTAAATGATTCTTTATTATAGGACATCAAGTATTCCATCTATGTATCATCTATTATTCGACTTCATTATTTCAAAGTTCACCCTAACTAATGGCTATGCATTAATGCAACGTTAGAAAATTAAAAATTCATGTTAGCTAAAGGAAAGAGAAGAAACATTGACCTTCACAACTTGACATAAATTGTAATTTACCTACCTTCCTTTAGTTTACATGTACAATTGCCATCATGATATAAATTTGAGTTCAAAAAATAAAAAAGAGGAAATGATTAGTGCAAGCTCTTAAGGACCATTCTTTCAAATTTACCAGTGGTATCTTCAACTTTTTTTTTCTAACAAGAGACAAATGTTCTCCTCTATCCAGGACCTATTTTAAGATTTTCCAACCAGAATCACTAGGAGATAGAAACTAACCCCTTCATATTCGCTGAAATGCATTGTCTTCCTGGTCCAACATCTACAAAATTTATAGAAAAAAACTAATGCACATATTCTTAAAAGATTTTACAGCTATACACCAGGTTCATAAGAAATGTTGAACACATTTTAAGGCTATTCAACATGTTTCTGACAACAAGACATGGAGAAGCATGGATTCTTACATGGCATTTTTCTTCTCTACACCTTCAAGTAAAGCCAAGCTTTCCCATTTTCTATAATCACATCTCCAGAGTATTGTGGCTACATAAAAAATCCAAAAAGAGAATTTATTTCATTCATACTCTCCTCCATAAATAAAAAATATATACAAAATCCTAAATAGATAAGAATACTTGTTGTTCTCACGAATTATTGAAATATGACGACTTCCAAAAATCCAACAATAAATAAGTTAAAACTCAAGAGTTAGAAGTTGCATTTAAATTTGAGTGCATTTCGTCAATCAATTATCATGCAACCTCAAAACTGACATATTTATTTTAGTGTTCATGAATGTTGCCTTCTTCTAGCAGGTTTGCTTTCATTATTTTTAGCCTCTCCTTTGCGCCAGGAATCTCTTACAGATACCCAATCTTCTCCAAAATATTTAATTACAAGAAAATATAGGATTTGAAAAATAAAAATAGAGTTTTCATAAACCCAATATAAGTGTAATTAAATTTGAAGACATAATTAGGGTATCATAATGGTTAGTCAGGATGAATATCTATGACATGAAAGGCCAAAAAAAAGTGAATGTATAGATTCTCACTGAATATATGACACAAATAAGTTCAATGTTCCACCTTATAGTCCACGTTCTCAAATCTGGTCCAATAACCAAAGGAACATCCAGAGAGGGATAATTGAGCTGGGTATTTTTAAATGTTGAAACCTGTATTTCCATCAATAGAGTTTGAAACCACGATCTGAGCTTCATATGCCTAGAAAATTGTTTTAAAATAGGGCAATTTGTTGATTAATAAGTTAGATCACTTGCATAATAATCCAAGTAGACCAACACAAACAAATTCCAAAAAGGCAAAGACAACCCATCTGCCAATCTTTTATTACAAAATGATCTCCAAGCCTAAAAGGATTACCAGCAACATGCAAGCCTCTACTCCAAAGCTGCTCAATTAATAGCCCCTTGTAAAGAGACATAACCATTGCTCCACCACACAGAGTAAAGATATTCTCAACACCAGGGCCACTGACCTACTGAAATTTGAGTTAAAAGATCTCAAAGACGATGCTTGTTTTGACTTTATGAGGAGTTTTCTTGGTTTGCAGATGAAGCAGTTGACGAAGGGTTTGATTGTTTACAGAGCATGGAGGGGGGTGATAAATTCATCGAAACCCTGATCGACAAAGGTCCCAAACTTTAGCACTTGCTGGACTGTGTAATTCCATGCCTGCCTTTGGGAGAGGCGATGCGAAGCTACCAGGTAGTTGTGGCGGTGGAGCCCGTAGAGCAGGAGAGCTTCAGGCTATACGTGGAAATGTGCTCCTGTATTTCCACCTTTCTTGACAATTTCTTCAACATGCACCACTTTCTCTATGCTTCAGCTTTTGAAATCTACAAAAAAGGCACCTTTCAAAGTGAAAAATAGCTTTACAAAAGTAAAAACGTCAAATTTAAATACCTAACACGAATATCAAACCTAAAACGAACGTCAAAAAGGTCGTCAAATTTAACTCAGTCGCAGAAACATCAGCAAGGGCCTTTCCCATAGGGGAATGCCTTCGATGTAATTATTATTTTTTTAAATGTTGAAAGATTTGAATGCGGTTAATATTGTATTTTAGGAAAAGTTAAAAAGTATTCTATTTGTCTTCTTTTATTAGTGAGTTGTTAATTGTCCATAGAGTATATTTTTACCATTATCACATGAGTTCCTTTTTCAATATTTTGTTATTTAAGTGTCATTAAAGTTGTATTATCATTTCTATATAGTTTTTGTCAAAATTGTGGGTCATGATATTTACTTAGTAAAATGTGTTCTTGTCACTTATTTTTCATGTAAAAGTAATTTTTTGTTATTCCTAAATTGAGTCATTGTTATTCAAGAGTTAAAAATGTTCTATAAAAAAATGGACACACACACACAAAGAACCTTATCCTTACAGATCTATTTTCGGTGACATCCGATGTCCAGTAAATTTGTCAAATTTGGTGGGGGGGATTTCTTTCTTTTAGAAGTGATTTGCATGATCACATTTACTTGAGTAAGAAAATACCACTAGAGGATGGAGGTAATGGAGGAAGGAGGTCATTCAATGAACTCTCGTCAGCCACTAGCGATGAGGCCACAAAACTACATTAGTGGCACCACATTTCTACCAAAATGGATAAAGCAATGATTAGTTCCCAGGTGGCAGCGGTAATCGGCCCATACTTTTTGTGATCAATGTGGCAGCGATCTCTAATAGTGATTGCAAATGTGATGAGGAAACAGTCCTCAAGTTTCCATTTCTCTGTAAATTTCTATGTGCCTCACCTACCTAGAAATTATTGTCACTATGTGTCGGTCTTTTTCGCTCTCCTTCAGGATGGCTCAATAACTCTGCTCAAACCCTCATAGTGCAAGATGGAGTTCTTGCAAAATAACATTAAGTGGGTTGGGGGCACCTTGTGCACCACCGACATTGTCACTGCTCTAAAGAGGCTCAAACTACACGTCATTCTCCTAGCATGTGATATCTACCATACTACAATCATAATTTGAGTTAGTTGTGAACAAGAAAGCAAATTCATTTTCAATTTAGGAGCACACAAAACATCATTTATAAAACCATTGAAAGCTTTTCCTTTTCCTTGACTCTAAACATCAAGAATCGAATGATCACCTAGATAGATTTGATCATTACATTATCTGATATCATTTGGAATATCATATCAATACACCATGTGCCTAGATGCACCAGTATCTAATATCCATTCATTTTCTTTGGTTGTGATTAATGCAGCATACAAAGCAACTACATTCGGTTTTTTATTATTCTTTTGATTTTTGTTTTGATTCTAATTTGATTTGTTCCCTTTTTTATTTTTGAAATTTGGCTTATTTTTATTTACTCTACAATCTTCTATTTTGTGACCAAATTTCCCACAATTATGACATTTCTTGTCAAAATTGACTCTTAAATTTCATGATTTCTTTTCTTTACTAGGTGTTTTAAAGTTTGATTTTGAATTCTTGTTAAACCTAGAAAAGTTATTCTTAGGTTTTTATACGAGAAGTACCTAGCCAAAGTTTAAAATGACCTCCTCTTCCTAAATTAGGATAGCGCTTAGAGTAGAAAGGTCAATCATATTTTGTCTAGTTTGATATTTTGAATTTAAAATGGAAATGAAGCTCCTAAATCTCTCATGGATGTTCATTTGAATGATAAAATACAACAGTTTATCATAAATCAAATTACAGTTACATCCATCTAATTGAGATTTAATATTTTTAATTTTTGCTATAAAATTAACTACTTTTTTGTCTCCCTTCATGGGAGTTGTCACTAATTCAAGAATTAATATTATAATTTTTGACAAGTGTGTACCTTCTTGCATTTGATTCTGACAGTGTCCATGCTTCACTTAGACTTTCTTGATTTCCAATATGAAGTAGGAAGCCATCCTACACACTTTGCAGTAAGATAGACATTGCTTCTTGCACTTTCTATTGAAATGCAGATACATTGTATGTTGTTACTTTTCTATTAGTTGTGCCTTCTTTGTACCTTTTACGACAGTCCAAAGTTTGTGTGCCATGAATTCTACCTTCAGTCTTGATTTTCAAATATTGTAGTTTGTCTCGTTCAACATTTGCGTCTTGTCAATGTTAAAGTGATTAGACCCCACTATAAGCTTTCACAATTTCAAATGAAGAGTAAAAAGTAAGTTTATTACAACAATTGAATGTTTTAAAGCTTTATTCTTCACTTTAAAAAAAATAGGTTCTTATGAAGGTAAAAATTTGCTAGAGGTTTTTAGATAGTCCCATGTCATTCTTTTAAGTGATAATATGTGTTGAATTTCAAAGTTTTTGTCCTCTTTTATGCCGAAAGTAGCCAGTCACAAATTCTTACAAAGAAAGAATATGTTAATTATTGATAAATTTCATAATTGAATAAATTTTTCTAATAATTTAAATAAAAATATCCTAAATGATGAAATAACTATCATTTGTTTTAAACAATAAATTTTCAATTTTATTTAATTTTTATCATCCAAAAAATAAATAAATAAATTTCCATTAAAAATTCTTCATTTAAGAAGATTGGGTTTTGAATCCATAACATATAATATGTAGCACAAAACTTCTTACCAACTTACCTAAACAAATATTTACATTCATATATTTACACACTATTAATTTAAGTTTTAACTTAAATCTTTAAAATCAAATAAATAAACCTAAGTTTATCTTTAACCCAAATGCCACATATTCTATTTATCCAAGTGCAAAACATAAACGATCCATAAACTATATACCTACTAACAAATTAATTTAAAAACTAATATAGCCCACCAATCAATCATAGCTTCCAAGTCAATGGGGAGCATGGATGTGTTTAGGGTTTAATAAATAAAACTTATGCATTTGGCGGTTTAATCCCACAAATGTTGGAATTTCCCCCACCAAATGGATAATGCCACGTGAATATGTTTGGTTTAGGTTTTTTTTATTGAGTGTGCCAAGACTTTATAACCGATCCATATAAAGTGGCCACGTGGAAGAATAAGCGTAAAGGGGTTAAGTTTAGTTTTCCTTTTGTTTTATTAAAACAAACTTATTTGAACAAACTTTATGGTTCGGTTTTAATAAGTTTAGATTAAAGTTTATAACAACCAAAACAAATAAAGTTTAGATAGGGTTTAGATAATGTTTGAAATGAAATTAACCATGACCAATCTAAACAAGGTTTCCCGACCAATGGAAAAGAATGTGGAGAACTTTTGTGGGGATTGTCTCCACGGAAACCTACGATTTACCCTTGGAATATTATTTTTCCCTACACATTGAAACATGGGAAAAACTATTAAAAAGTTATAAATTATTTCAACAAGACTTACTTACATATGAAGATGTGGGCCCCAGATAGTCTTTAAATACACCAACCAAAATAATCTTACGAAATGATTTTCACAAGAGAATTAATGAGAGGATGTATCTAATGAAATGAAAGAGTGACATATTTATTTCCACCAACCAACCATAATCATCCATCAACCGTTGGAACCATTAGTTTGGATTAATTTATTAAATTAAAATATTAAAATCACACTCTAGTACCATGTGAGGTCCGAGAAGTTCAAATAATTTATTAACCAAATTAATTATTGTTAGCGCCAAAAGTTGTGCCTTCTGAATGTTCTTCGACGAACACCCAAAACTTTAGGTAATATGGAATGATCCCAAAAATGTGGGACTTGCACAACGAGATCAACCTCCAGAGAATGCCAGATTCCTTGTGTTCTAACCCAATGAAACTAACCTATAGCCTAAGGGTGCAACTAAACTAACACTAAACTACGTTTTATAGGATTCAAAATTGAGAGGGAAAGGAAGAGAGGTTGCAAACTAAAAGAAGGTGATGCATTAGACTAAAAAAGGGTTCAAACCTGGCTCATTGACATGGTTGAGACTATCACATGAGAAGTCAAAACAAACTCATAGCTCTATAAAAAATGGATACGCAAACTTAAAGAGAAACAATAGGGTCAAGATTCACATTAATATGTAACGTATAAAGGAAAACCAAAATTGCATCTCATTAAATAATATCATTACATTTACAGAATCAGAGGTTCGACAAATTCCTTGAAATATAGTTGCAAAGGTCCAAAAGCATGGAATCCAGAGGCAAAACTTACAATTCCGCAGGAAAGAACCATGTTTATGTGCAATAACACTTATATTTATATCATTTACGGAGTGGAAGAAGAGAAAAAAATAGAGTGAAAAGGATCGTTGAGCTAGAGCTAATTGTTTGCATTGAATAGGCGTGGGTGCCATGATTTCATTCAGAGTTTACTTGTAGTACATACATGGATGCCCCAAGTCGCAACCAACAATTACAACATGATCCTTGAGTCTATCACACACTATCAGACTATATAGAATGGTGTTATCCTTCATTAAATTTAGGTAGGTGAGGTGATTACCTCTCTAGTTCTGAGTTTTACGCAGCTTTAAGACCATCCGTAGATTTTAATGCATTCTACAGTTTTCATCTCGACCTATTTTTATTCCTTACATCCACATATCCTCACAACATTTCCCCACCTGCATTGATGAGTTGGAATGCTTAATTCTACCCATGAGAGTCTACCCGCTTGATCCACGGTTTTATACCTTGCTGTTATTTTCCAATGTTCTGCATGTTTGAGAAAATCTATAGGACACTGAAACTTGGTGAACCCGCGGAACACTAAACTAGTGTTCAACGGCTTTTGAACCTACCCGATTTCCTTGATTCCTTTGTGATACTGGAACTTTCCTCTTCTCTGCAAGAGACTTATTTCCCTAGTGTTTTCAAGATTGAGAGAATGTCGCACAATGCTAGAGTTAAGAAATTTCTACCTAAGTCCCCGCACTACTAATTCCTTTGTTCCACAGGTTTCAAAATCTATAGAACACTAAGTTCATGTATTCCATGGTAGATTGAATCAGTCTTCCATGTATTTTATGAAGCATAAAAAGGTTAATTCATTATGATAAGTTATTTAAAATTACATGGAGTGGAATTTTAGATAACAATTATTACATGAAATAATTAAATATATACATTTACACTATAATGCAATAAAAATGAATTATACATAACACAAGAATTTAACATGAAAAACTCAAAGGGTAAAAATAACAATTTAACACGGTAAGATTCTATTATAGAGAAACAACTACATTCGAGTAATAACCTCCATTCACCTCACTCCTCTGGACACCAATTTGATTCACCCACGTGAATTCTATGCAATATTTTTCACATGACCCCACGGTTCAATTTAAATAATTTAAACGGGTGTGAATTCTCGCAAAGCACCCCAGCTATTAATAATTGATTCATAAAAACCAATTAAACCATAAACCTAAATTTTATAATAAATAAATTAAAATATAATTTATTTAAATATAAATTATAGTATATATAACTAGAAAAATTAGTATTGATGTTCTAACAAATGGAAGCTCAAGCTATGAGCAATGGAATTCATATCGTCATTACATTCATTCATGCACCTCATTCAAAAAACAAAACAAAAAACATATCAACAAAATTCATTAATCAAAAACATCGGTGTATGTCTATTATGTATCATCTACCATCATTAAAACTATAATATATTAAAATGACCAATGATTTTTGCTCCCACGCAACCCTATATTCTTGTCCGAAATCCTATTTTTGACCTTTTTTCCCTTCAGTCTCTTCTTTTCGGAGCCCATTTTGGATGTCTCTCCCATCATCCTTCTAATCACTCTCGAATCATAAGCATTCTCCTTCTTCCTATCAAGAGGTTGTCCACCATTTTCTTGCGTCACCAATCCACTTGAGGGGCACTCCCTTAGCACAATCTAGACCCACTAGGGCATCCAAATTCTTCATTGGGACAAATCAAGTAGTCCACCACACTTCTTTATTATTTGTTCATCGATATGCACATGTCTACTATCTTTAAAGCGTTATTACTTTGTAATAACACTTTCAATAGAGGAAAATGTGGACACCCTAAAATATTACATTACACATTCTAAACCTCTGAAATCATCTCGTAATTACTTCACAGTACATTATGACCATTTTCGACCACTTTTGATATATTCCACTATTTTACGACCTTTAATGGCATTTTACGACATTGTCTCGCAACTCCCCTAATCATTCCTATCGCTCACACATAGGTCTCAAATTATTAAATATTTGTATTGTGAACCCTAATACATTCATATGTCATTCCTAGGATTATTTCATTAATCATATAACTCTTTTAATTCATCCACTATCCCATTAGCTAATTGTATTGGCTAATTTAAATATCCACTTAATTAAATAATTCCTACATATATCGATTTCCACCTCACTCTTATCCACTTCACTAATTAACATCTTAAGTTAACTAGAGCAAAAAAAATCAATTAAAGACGAAATCATTAAATATATGCAAAACAAAAAAATTGTATTAAATCAAATCATGCATTTGAGTTAACTAAACATATCTCCCATAAAACATGGCATTCCAAAAATACAGCAAATGTCTCCAAAATCTACAAGTTATGTCACTTTTTTGGTTGAATAAAATAAAATACATGGAATTAATATTTAATTCTAAATATGCAAAATCATGTACAATTGTCAACTCAAAAATAACACACCCATGCAAGATCAAATCAATAGTTCAAATCCTCAATCAAGTTGGAAACTTGACTAAACAATCCAATCATGCTTTAGTTAGCTTTATATCAGACAAATCATTCACAAAAATCAAGGATTTGGGATTCTCTTCCCTCATCTATAAATAAGCACTCATTCCTCTCCATTTATGATCTTTGGAATCTTTGAAATTCGTCTCATCACTATGTTAGATTATCATTCAATATCACACACCATTACATTGTCCAATTGATCATGGATCTATAATCAAATCAATCACTCAATTTCTTTACTCATAACTTAAATCTACTTCCATTTGTAACACCTTTGGAGCATCTACAAATAAATTTGATCAAGAGATTCAACAATCTTGATGCTTCATTCCAAGCTTCAACACTCTCATATGAGGTTGCAAAGAGATACAAAGAAGGATATGGTTTGATTTTTTTTCTTTTTTTCTTTTGTTTTTTAGTATTTATCTTGTATACACAATATAATTAGCAAGTATGTTGAGTTGTAGTAAAATGCACATCGAACAAGATAGGTTAGTGTTGTGAAGTACATGCATGTTAGTTTGGTTAGCTCAAAAGATAACATATATACATTATATGTACTCAAACATGATGAGAAAGTGTAAATCAATTGTAATGAAACAAAAGCACTTATTTATTGTCGTAGATGCCCCTAAAGATTAGTTTTATTGGGAAGGGATGAAGTCGACACCCATCGCGTAGTAATATGTATGTGTCTTGCATCAAGATCAAATTACCATGTGAATGCATTTGTGTAAAGAGTTCATAGAAAAGTACATTATCCATCAAACCAACATGATAAAAAAATGTATAAAGTAATAATCAATTGATGTAGCCTAGAATTTACCAGAAATAACCCAAGCGCGATGGCACATCACTCAGCCTAGACTGAGCGCTCACCCAAAGCACGCAAAGGTATCAGGCCCCTCTTTAGAGTTGTTTGTCCAGGACGTTAACAAGATGAAGAGTTGATACATTCAGATCCATAAATAGTATAAACATTCTACAGAGCATATTCCAGATCTAAGTCTAAAGAGCAATGGATTTAAACAATAGCCATAATGAATTAAACCATGCAAGAACTAGTTACGATCATGTTTAACACCTTGATTCAGCCAATACACTCCATTATATTAAACACAGTAAATACATAAAAGCTTCTTACAATATTCAGTATCATAAACTTATTTGTGCATCAAGTCTGGCAGCATAACTCCATAATATCTCACTACTCACTCACTCTCTCTATTCTACGTAGATTACTACATATTTATAAGGGTGGGGACTTACCCTTCACCACTTACATAATTCCCAAAATAGGTCGCATGCTGAAAATAGCCACATGCGCCTTTACAATAATAGACACACATGCAAGTGTGCTAATAATAGATCTCTTCTGGTTAACTGGCAGTAGTAATTCTATTATTAACTCGAACCCATGCAAAGAGCTTAGTAGATGCTCTTCCAAAAATAGCCTATGCATGTCGTGCAAGTCTTTATCTGGTTTGTGTGCTCTGCACGCTATCTCCAAAAATAGCCCATAATCATGAAAATGGCTAAGTCCCGAATTCATCCTTGTCTTTTGTGCATGTTTCCTTCCCTATCCTTCCACACCTTTGAACGCGCCCTGTTCCCATGCGTGAACCTTATGTGTGCCTTCTGCTAAGTGTCATACTTTGTCTGCTCAACATTACCCCACACTAAACTACATTTCCTCCCCAGAAATGGTTGCCTCTTGATACTTTAAAGAATAAAGAATGGGAATGAAAGGAAATTAAAAAAAATTATTGTACAAAGAATGAACTTTCACCCTACAACGTCCTCTATTTCAACTGGAAGAATTAACTCTAGATATTCTTCTTTGATTTCAGCCTCTAAGGTTTTCCAATCACTTAGCGTGGCTTTTGCCTTTTTTGGAATATTTGATGCAATAGAATCTAACTCCTCTTGCGCAATCTCTTCCTTCTTTTTCTGTAATACTAGAACAATGTTGGACATTGCAGTCACCCTTCCTTCCAGAAGATCCATCTTCTGCACTATAAGCTTTCCAATTTCATCCAATCTTTCTTTATGGGGGTTTTGGGCTGCTACAAGGGCCTCACACTTTTTATTTACCAGTGCCAATCATTCTGTGCACCCCAATGTCTCATCTTTCATCACCTTCAGGACTTCATTGTCTTCTACCATTGTCCTGATTTAGATAATTGCTTCTAGAGCTGCACAAATATTTAATGCCTGGTCTGCTTTCTTCATCTCTTCCTACAAAGTCTGGAGCAAGGCTTCATATGATGAAATATTTCTAACCACTGAATCCTTTGCTCTCTCTTCTTCCTGCTCCATAGGTTCTTTGGCGCTGGCATGCGAATGGGTCCATCCTCAAGCACCAAGTCAACCAAGGTACACATATAATGCATAGCCGAAGGGAATATTTCAGGTACCTTGGACTCCAAGTGTGGTCTTACTTTCAGGACATGATCACCAATCTCCTCTACCATGTTGATGAAGGCCTCATTCTTCTTCTTCTCTAGGTCCTTCTCTCCTTTCAGACATGCTATTTCTGTAGCTTTAGCTTTGATATCTTCTCTTAGCACTCTAATAGTTGCAACCTTATCTACATTCCTCTGCGCCACCTCTGTAGATACCTTCACCAAGGCATTACTCACCTGTTCATCAGACATAACAGTGGGCTTGATAGTTATGTGCCTATTTTGCAGTGCCTTTCTCATTCTTCTTGACACATTGGACTCTTCACATACATCAAAATCAGGCTCGTCCATGTGAGTTTGCATGGACCATGATAACTGTTTCCTCGTGCACACAGTAGCCATGTCTTGGTCCATCAAATCCCATCCATACAAATCCTTGAGGCCTACTATATTCTAGAATCATGTGGAAAATTTTACTTGTGTCCTCGTCATAGCCCATGATCAGTGCAACATACTCCCCACTTTCCCTCTTTGTTCTTGGCCCCTTAGGAAATTGAGTGCCAAGGTTTGGAGTTGGATCTTCTATGTTATGAGTAGTATCTTGTTCTGTTTCTCCTACCTCCTTTACTCCCTTCTTCATCCTTCATTTCTTTGTCCTTGGGTTCCTCCACATCCTCTAGTGGTATAGGAGTTCTGGGTGCACTCTCTGCAGACTCCTCCACCTCCTCATTCAGCTTCAGCTTCCTCCTTTTCTTCTCAGTTGTCTCTTTTTGAGGGAGAGTCATGGAAACCTCCTAACAGAATGAGTAGTTCTCATGCCTTGTGTTCTTGTTCTTCTGAACACCCTCTTGAAATGATGCTCTCCTTGGACTGCTTCCAAGTCCTCTTCTTCCTCTTGTACCTGAGGTGGGGTACTTGCGCGCTCATCCTCTACTCTATCTGTGGGTTTCCTCTGGCCCCTATGTTCTAAGCCTCCACTATCTTCATGCTCTTCTTCTTCCTCATCATCTACCTCTATAGGTTTTGTGGGCTTTGGAGCTGGTACAGTTCTCCACTGTATGTTTTCCCTTAGGTGGCCCTAGGAACATGAACTCATTCTCCACATATTTTTTATTCTCTAGCTTGGGCTTAAGCTGAAGGTATATGAGTGTCTGCTCCAATGTCCCCAATTTCCAAGCTTATAGGCTTCATGCTTATAACGTCTGAAATGAGCCTCTCAACATAGGCAGTCTAGCCTGGAAATACATATGTCTTCCTCAGAGTGTGGTAGTCACAGTCTACCTTGTCTGCAATAAAATTTAGGCGTGCACATCAGTAAAATGGTGGACTGATGCCTAGAAGTAGTGCTGTGAAGGCATACGGTAAGTTTGCACCATGGGCTCCAAGTCCCATCCCTCATAGAAAATCAAGCGATACAGAAGTGCTGGTACACCAAAAATTGTACTACCTTGCCCACCACTGATGGTAACTCCTTAGGAATGCGCCACTCCTCTTCAAATGCCGTGTGGAGCCTGTCATACCACATCTCTGCCCTCTGTTTGAATGGCCCACTCATCAACCCTTCACATAAATATTTTTCAAACCTTTCTGCAAGGGATTTTTTCTCCATGGGATACTCCCAGATCTTGTCTTTTGGCCCATCAGGCACTCCAATCTCCATAAATACTAAAGAAAGTAAAATAGCACCAAAATAGATTTTATCACCTGTGCCTGCTTCCTCGATAATGTTCTCTACAATGTATCCTGCTATGTTGTAGATCACTCCTTGTGACATTCTCCTTATGATATGTAGCCACATTGTATTCACTTGCGACCACCTCTCTTGGTCATTCAACTTTCGTTACCAGATGTGTAACTTGCCTAAACCACTGGGTACTTCTTCAACTTTTCAATGTCCATCCCACGTGGACCCTTTGTATATCCTAACTCTTCCATGTTTCCATGATCATTGCCTTATCAGTTAGATCACTGATAAGGTCTACCCCTGTGCCTTTTAATCTTGTCAGTGTTGCAATCAAGGCAGTTGTGATTCTGACCCTCCATCCGGTGAAATAGAAGAAGTCCTCATGGAATCTACTCATTAACCACTGGTATAATGGTTCATACTTGCCAAAATAAGGGAGCTCGTACAACTGATAGACTCTAACCTACTTTAACAACTTCTCCCCAGCGTCATCATATACTGGCATGTCCTCCGTTGTGTGCTTGTTGGTCTTCATGCTCAACAACGCATCTAACTCCTCCTTGTTATCCAATGTGCGGTGGTTGTAATCACTTATTTTACACTTACGGATGTGGGAATCCCATCTTTCCCAACTATAACACCTTATGGGTACTGCATCTCCAAAAAATTACTCTTGGGCACAACTTCAACTTCTACCTCCACTTTCTTCTTTCCTTTGGCTCCTGCGGCAGGTACTTTCTTTGGTGCCATTTGAAAAACCTCAACTTTTTGTCCTTTGTAATGTGCAAATGCTTCACTTTCTATTTTCTATAGTGAGCAGGTATAAACCCTAGCTCAAATCTACGTTCCCTAGTTTGAAATCACATGTGCCCTAGCTCTTTCACAATGCGTCTGCTTCACTCAAACCCTTCACCAATGGGGACGCAAGCTTCTTCTATGCACAAATCTACTCTCCACGTCTAGTTTCACACTCTCCACACCTCAATATACATAGCTCAGCTTGATTACACTTAGCTCTTTCAAATACTTGTGATTACAATGGTAAAAATGAACTCGCATCACATCCTTATATAGATTTTCAAAAATTTAGTGCATTTATTGCTCCTTCACCTACCAATAATTCTCTCATTAATTGACCATTTTCACAATTTCCATGTGGTACATCTTCACACCTCAACTATAACCTTCTAGCGCACCTTCCTACCTTCTAGCTACAAACTTCTCTTCAGCGCGCTTCCATGCACCTGAGTACCTTACCACTGTGCCTTCTCTTGGTAGTCTCCACGACCGTTGCTTACCTCATGTTATATTGTTCCTTCATTTATCCCCATCTATGGTCATTGTTTAGAAGAAATCTCTCTTCTAACAAACTCCTTTCCAAACTCAAATAGCACCTGTAACAGTTTACTCCTTGATTTGTACCTAGTTGTAAACATCCACCCCACACCAATGGTATGTGTAGTCCTCTGTGCATAAAAATACTACAAATGGTAATTAGCTTCTAGCACGCAAATGTGCTTATTTATACAAAACACCAACTAAATTGACAAAGCATAGCGATGAAGAAGGAAATACATTAAGGGAATACATAATGAAAAACCTAATCTAAATGGCAACACTACCTTATTACAAACACCAAGAAGTCTTATTTATAGTAGGGCTTCAGCCTACTCCTGTTGAAATAACCAGGTAACTATATTCCATCAAGCGCCTCTAACTGACAAGCACCTGTTTCAAGTATGTGAGTGATAACATATGGTCCTAACCAATGTACTTTAAGTTTTCCTGGATGGTGCAGAAACTTAGAATCATAAAGAAGCACCATCTGTCCAATCTCAAACTTTTTGTCCCTGATGTGCCGGTCATGCCATGCTTTCTTACCTGGCCTTTTCTTTCTTCTGACTCCAACATGTTATTGCTCATTTCTCATCTAGTTTGGTCAAATTTTCAATTCGTTCTTCTAATGCTTTCTCATCAGCTAGACCTCCAGTGCGCAATACATAAAGAAGGTAACATGAATTCCATAAGAAGAACTACTTCTATGCCAAACACTAATTGAAATGGTGTGGCTTTGTTCAACCTCTTATATGTTGTTCTATACACCCAAAGCACACAAGAAACTTTATCATTCCAATCTTTCCTTCCAACATCACATATTTTTGTCAATGTCTAGCTCAAAATTTTGTTGAAAGATTCAACAGTCCCATTTGCCTAAGGATGATATGGTGTAGTCTTATGGTGTGCAATCATAAATTCATCCAATAATATCCTGATTGTCATCATTCAAAAAGTGTGTGCCCCTATCACTTGTCAAAATTAGTGGGCATCCATACCTTGTAATAATATTTTCCCATAAAAACCTAGCTATTGTAGTTATTGTACAATCCTTTGTAGGTGTTGCTTCTGCCCACCTTGTCAGATAATTTGTGCAAGTGATGATGTAGCGTGATCCAGTCCTACGTGTGGCTGGTGAAATAGGACCCACAAATTCTATAGCCCATTTTTCAAACAGTTCTGCACTAGGAATAGGTCGTAAAGGCATTTCATCTCTTTGCCTTGGTTTTCCAAGGCACTGACAGTGATCACACACCTTACAATATGCCTTACAATCCTTAAATAGTGTCTCCCACCATAATCCAAGTGAGTAGAATCTTGCACGCAGTGGCGTCACCTACATAGTGCCCACCTATAATACCACCATGAGCCTCTTCCATGATATCTTTGCACTCATGTTCTAGTACACATCGACATGCAATACTTCATCTCGGCCTAACTTGTACAGGTCATTGCTAATCAACATAAATGGTGTCACACAAATGGCAAGTTGTTTCTTCTCTAAGGATTTCATTCCTTCTAGTGTCATACCTGTATGTAGAAAGAAATAAATGTCCTCTAATTCTGATGGTGCACGTTTTAACCTGTATAACTATGCATCTGGCATGGTATCTTCAATTGTTTGTGCTTCTTCTCCTGACTGTATTCTGGATAAATGGTCTTGGTCTAGAATTACTTTTCCCTGGTTTTACCACAACTGTAAAATCAAATTCTTGGAATAAGAGTACCCATCGACATATACGTGCCCCTATAAAACGGGCTTGTTTACAAAATAATTTAATGCCATGTGATTCAATATAGAACAAAAAAGGTGTCACTAGCAAGTACTGTCTAAATTTATGTAGCCCATAGATCATTGACAAGGCCTCACACTCTGTTGTTGTATAATTTTGCTCTGCAGGGGTCAATTTTCTACTAGATAAAATAGATAGGATGATCTATAATACCTTCTCCAGGCTGAGATAATATTGCACCAATGGTCATGTTCCAGAAGCGTCCACATGTACATGAAATAGTTTTCCCATGAGGGAAAGTGCATAGAATAGGCGTTGTGGTAAGTTTCTCCTTTAATGTCTCAAATGCACGACTGTTGCGGCTCCCCCCAATAAAATGTCCCTTTTCCTTTTAGTAACTCTTCCAAGGGTGCGGTAACCTTAGCATACCCTTTAATAAATTTTCTATAATACCCAGTGTGACCTAAGAATTTGTGCACCTCACTTTGACTGGTAGGCTCTTCCAGGCCAATAATGACTGCAACCTTAGTTGGATCAACCAATAAACCTTCCTTGCAGATGATGTGCCCTAACAATGTGCCAAATGGTGTAGCAAATACACATTTCTTGATGTTCAAAGAGATGCTTAACTATCGACATCTTTCAAACATTAAGCACAAATTGTCACAATGATCCTTAACAAGTCCATACACCGTCCAGCCATCTAAATAAACCTGCAAGAAGTTGTGAATATAAATCTTTGAATGCTTGGACAACTATGCGTGAAAATACAACATGTGTGTTTTTCAGACCAAAAGGCATCACAGTATAGGAAAAAATTCCCCATTTAGTGAGTAAAATTCATTTTCTCTTGATCCTCCTTATGCAATTCAAACCTGATGATATCAAGAGAATCCATCTGTAAACGAATAGATTTCATGCCCTGCAACCTTCTAGTATCTCCTCTGTGAAGGGCGTAGGAAAGGGATCAGTTACACATGCAACATTTAGTTCTCTATAATCCACACAAATCCTAATCCGACCATCTTTCTTTATACTGATAACCATGGGACTAACCCACTCTGATTCTTCTAGGGGCTTGATGATGCTAGACTTCAACATCTTGTCGATTTCTTCCTTAACCTTTACACATAGGTTAGGATTCATTCTATAGGGTCTCTTCCTGACAGGTGCACACCTTCCTTAAGCTTGATTTTCATCTCCCCTAATGATTCATGCATGCCTTTTAATTCATGGTATCCCCTAGGAAATAAGTCCTAAAAATATCGTAGTAACTCAATGATTTTTGCCACTTCAGAGTCAGACCAATAATCCCCAATTATGGCCTCCTTAGGTTCAACATCTGATCCAATATTCACTTTCTTTATTTTCATAGGTTCATGATAGGCACACGTGGTCTTATCTGCACTGTCCAAAACCTCACGCCTACCTGTTGAATGATCTACATCCATATTTTCTACTTCTTCATCATCCACTAAGTAGACCATCTTTCCTTTTTCTTTCTCAAAGAAAGCAAACTTAAGTAGTGTGGCATTTGTCCCTTATTTTTCATCAAAGTGTGCTTCTGAGTCATTTCCCACCAAATAGATCCTGATGAGTTCTTCTACCTTAGCACTATCTCCCATAGTTAAGTGCTTTATAACCCTTAATGCCTCTTCTTCTGGAGGTTTAGTAGAGAAGTAGTCAAAAGTATGGATCATTCCTGCAATCAAATCCTACCAATTTCCAGTCTCTCTATGGAGTTCCACATATACATACCAAGCACACTGTGCAACCTTGTAAAGTGGAATAAAATTTGTGCACCCAGAGTGAAGGTGGTAAAGCTTCCTGCCCCTCTGTCCAGAGTCTCTCACACTGTTAAACGTGGTACTGAACAGGTTGATTACCATGATAAGTGCAGATTTGAGTAGGTGCATTTCTCCTAAAAAAATGAGTAGAAAGAGTAATCCTGATTTCATCCCATTCTGTAAGATTATCTTTGTGAACCACCCACCAGTGCACTGCTTATCCCACGTAGGGTATATCAACATATTTCTTCTCTCAACTTGGTTGGTCCATTGTTCTTCCATGGTGTGCAAAATATCATAGGATCTCCTTCTCTAGTGTATCGAGGTACCGAGTTGTTACCTATTCTCCTGATACAACGAGGTCTGCTCCTCCATGAAAATGTAGTTCTTACTTTTGCGCCCAACTAGTTCATAAGTACCATGGGCCCAATTATCACAAGTAAATACTCGTAGTGTCACTAATAGACTGTGCATCTTCCCACTAAAGGATACCCTCCTTAGATGGCTCAAGGACCTCTGGGTCCCGGATGGCACGTACATAGATCCTATTCAAATATTCTTCACTCAAAGGCTCAACATAGGGCATAGATTTCCCATCAGTTAAAGGGATAATAACCCTTTCCTCCTTGTTCTCAAAACTGATATATCCCTTGTTGAACTGAAGATCAACATTATTTTCATAACACCAAGGGCACCCAAGTAGAGCTAGGAAGTTATCTACTTCTACAAGTGCCAAAACCTCAAAGTCCCCTATGAACTTGGCCCCTTGTATAGTAATGGATGCATCCTTTAAAACTCCAATGGGAGTTGTCCTTGGTTCGATTAGCCATAAACAACACATTAGAATATGGTTGTAATGGGGGTCTCCCCATCTGTACCCATGCATCTAAAGTAAGTACATTAACTTCCATGCCTATATCAATCAATATATTACTCAAAATCCATCCATCCACAACAACATTCAGAGTGATTTCCTTGTCATAGTACTAAGCTATGGGGGGGGGGAGATTTGCATGCAGGATTTTCCATCTAGTCTCAATACTTTGCATGCAGAGTGTTTCCCTTTAGCTAATTCCCTAAAAATGGAATGATATTCTCCTGGCATAACATTTTGCACACCTCCTTCAAGTCATCAATATCAGATTGGACCGTATCTGCTACTTTCTTTTGTTACATCTTTCGTGATTTCTCCTTTGAATTGATTTCACTCCTAAATATTACCTCCATGGTTTCCTGATAAACCTCCTTCTAATGGGCAGGATCTGGGTATCATACATGTAGAACCTCCTCCTTAGTGATGGTAGGCTTCTCTGCAACACCTCTCGTGCACTCCGCTTTAGTGCGGGTAGTGATCATTACAGGTAATGCTTCAGGTTCAGGTGTCAACTTGGGCATCCACTAATTTTCCATAGCATGTTGTATCCTAACCATCCATACGCATTTGTTTTCTTGTTTATGCTTACTTACTAATATGTTCATATAAGTCCATGAATTCCTCATAACTATGATTATTTCCACAGAAATAACAAGTAATATTCTAAGGACATTTTCGCCTGTAGTGGTCAGAAGATCCACATGTAAAACATGTTCCCGAGAGAAAACTCACCTCGTCCACCACAATGGCCTCAGCCTCCAAATCCACCATGGTATCCTCGACCTCTACCAAGACCTCCTTCAAAACACCCTTCATTCTGATCATAACACACTTGATTGTGATCCTGATGCTCACCCTTTCCTTTAGAGTTATTTGATACTCTCATTTGTCATACACCAATATCTATAGCATCATGGAGCTGACCAATCAACCAGTAATCTTCAGTATCGTGAGTGGTGGAACTATAAATTTTACAATAGCAAGAGATGTTCTTCCTTATTACACGTTGCAATAGTGGGAAGTGGTTGACATCATGGTTCAAATGACATATCTCACAGTCCATTAATAATGAATGTGTTGATCTTTGGGGACAACTATCCTTAGTGTGTCCTTCTAATTCACAATCTGTACACCAAATCCCCGTGCACGTCTCATGTGCTGAGTTTGACAATAGTTTCTCCAAATTATTTGCCATAGATGTAATATGTGCTTCCAAGAATGGGCTCACCCCAGTTTCTATGCTCCCTGTTGGTGCTCAAATTACTCTCGCCTTGTTTATCATTGAAATCCCTTAGTTTGCGGCCTCTGTCATGTTTTTTATCTCCCCGTGTTGGTGCTTGAAAGACTCTGTCCTCAATTTGGTTGTCATGATCAGTCCCTTCTTGGGTCGAGGATCACTTAAAGGTCCAGAATTTTTTTTTTCATTTCTTTTTCCATCTTAAGGAGTCTATAAATTGGGCGTAAAACTCGATTTGCTCCTTTCTTTTCATTTTCCGCAGTCACGTATTGTTGTCCCTATCATTTTTGTCCCAAATACCTAAGGAAACAAGATTGGATGTAGCTTGGAGGATCATGTTTGAAACTTATAACATCTCTAAATTCTCTGTCCTTGAAGGAAAATTCATCTCCGGGCTCAAATGGTGGTTTTCCTACATTTTTTACGGTTTGATGGTTGACTTTTCCCCGTCAAATTTACATCTCTAAATCAGTGGAAACATGGCCATTTTTGGTTGGATGCGGCTTGGTGGGGCACTATAAAAACTCTATAGCTCATTTCAACCCAAAACATGTCCATGTGGAGGGACCACGCATGTTTGGGGACCACCCCCTGAGTTTTATTTTGAAGAAGTGCCAGGAGGACACTTGGAGGCTTCCACTCACTCTGCCTTTTTTCTTGGACTTTTCAATGGCCAAATGAGAATGTCTCAGAACTTAGACACATGGCGCCTTCTGTTGAACCTTCAAATTTTTAACAGACTCTGCCGGATTGAGACATGTGTTGAGCCCGCTCTTGTTTTGGGTCTCTAATTTTTCAGACCATCTCAAAATGTGCCATCAAGACACGTGCTAGGCGGGGAGATGGAGAAACGTAGCTTCAAGGTTATTTAAGGTTTTTTTCCTTTTGTAAAAAGGGATAAAATTGTAAGTTGAAGTGTGGCCCCAACAGGAAAGAAATGCCAACATTGAATAGTCAAAAATGGAGGTGCGGGCCCATGGGGAAAATGTGGAACTTTTTCCTTTTTGGAAAATAAGTATTAAGTGAAAAAATGAAGTGTAGGTCTGTGGGGACCCACATCAAAAGCTAAAGGCGGAAGGGCGAAGTTGCGGGGAAAATTTGGAAAAATTTCCTTTTTCCAAAAATGAGGTGAAATAGTAGAATCGAGCCCTGGTTCCTCTAGGTCCACATTGGGACATGTGTTAAGCCTGTTTTCTAAGGGCGGAGGGGTGGGGAAAAATGTCAAAATTTTAATTTTTTCCAACAAAAGTTATAAAATATCAAAAGGTGCTCCCAGGCTTGTTTCCAATCACATTTTTCCATGTGGAGGGATCAGATTAAAAGTTGAAAGGCAAGATCAATGGTAGTTGTGCTTTTCATTTGATTTTATCGCCATTGAAGCTCCAATATTTTTGGAGATGCATTTTTTGCATCTTTCTTCATCAAATTTTTGGCAAATTTGTGTTGTTTTGGTCTACAAAGTTCAATTGAATCAATTTGGGAGCTCAATTTGTAAATCTGAGGTAATTTTGAAGTGGATTTTTTCTCAAGCTCATGCAAAAATGCAAAATTCCACATCCATAAGTTACAGGGTAGAAATTACAGAGGAAAAAAGGATGAAATGATGAAATTACAAGCGCAAAAAGTGAAAAAGGCATTGCCTCGAGAGAAAAAAGGGATGACCTATCAAGTCCACTGTCCAGCTATTTAGAGGCTTTGAAAAATGATTAAAAAGGGGATTTCTCACATGACAGAGTCAAAATGATTAAAGGGACTCCCAAAAATTTGTGGCATGGCATCCTAGTCTAATTAGTCGAGGGCCCAAGAAACGTGATCACTTCACAATTGATCCACCTGTCAGATTTTAGATCTGAATTTGATAAGCGTCATTGTCTGAAACAAATTGGTAACAAGCAAAGGTCCCTCAAATATTCTTCTCTTTTTGGGGGAAAATTGAGTAAGAAAAAATGTATAAATGCAATGAGAATACTCTTGCAAATGGCCAGATTTTGAATTCTTGACAAAAAATTTGAGAAAGTCGTCTTCCTAAGAGACCAAAGCTGAGATTACCTGTTATTTTCTTCTGTGGTAGATTTTAGGTCATGTCAAATTGGTTGCAAATTTATAGCCATTAAAAAGCACTAAGATTTCTCTGGAAGCTTTCCCTTGCTAATGAATCTAAAAAATTTTGGAATTAATTTGTGTCTAATCTCTAGCAATTTTGTGTCTGCTTTATTTTCAGAATGTCTACAAATAGTTTCTTTCATTCCTATTGTAATCTTACACTGAAATTTTCATTAAATCACACAGGATCTTGTCCCTGTGATAGTCTAATGGTATTTGCAATTTCATTTCAAGAAGATCCTTCATCTTGGATGAGATAAACAAATTTAAAATCAATTCACTATCATTTGTTGATAAAGATTGTCTGTAAGTCTTCAGGTGTACCTTAGGTGTGATTAATCAGAAACTCTAGTGTTTAATTGAGTCTTCAAATTTGAGCCTTCATGTTGGAGTCTCAAAGATTATGTGAAAACGTGTTAATCTAGGCCTCCATTGAAGCACACCTTCTAGTTGAAGGAATGTCTTGACTGTTTTGAAGATTTCTGTTGTGAAGTTGTTCATTATTGTGAAATCCCTCCAAATATCTGGTACAATCAACTTTATCCTACTTCGTCTCCCGCCAAAATTATTTAAAAACCATTGATCCACCCTGAACTACCCCTGTTTGCCCTGTGTATCAACAAAGGAACAAAATTTACTTGTAAAATATGCAGAATAATTAGGATTTCTTAATGGCTTTAATAACCTTTGCCTTGTATTGAAAATATCTCCATAATCTGGAAGTGACAACTCATGAAAGTCAGATTTGGTGTGTTGATCATATTTTCCCAAGGTCTTCTCTATAAAATTTGTGCAAAAGAAGGATTTACCAGCATTCTTTAATAACAGAGGTTATAAAATAGGTTCTCTTACCTTGGTTGAAAGGCACAACCTAAAATAATTAGGATAAGATCACATCCTTTTAAGGTGCTACCCACTTCTTCAAATCCTGAGTGCTAAAAAGTCAGATAGATTACTTCCCCGACTACAAAACAACATACATAATCATTTATCTACCTCTGAGTGTCTTGTCAAATCCATGATGCTTCTCAGCCTTTGAAGGAGATTAAATTTGGGTACCAACACTCCCAACTGCCTCAGCGTGTAAAGCTACTTCAAGGGCTTCATGTGGATCAGTGTATGTCTTATGTGACAACACCCTTCTAAAAGGTGTAATTATGCCTCCAACAAACCTCTGTGCATGTTGGCTTGCACGAATATCATAAGAAAGCTTAGACAAAAAAGTATTGAAATGGGCATCGTATTCCCTAACACTCTCAGTAGTGCCTTCTTAATATCCTTGAGTGCGCTTATACTCTTTTTTCTCAAACTCAGGGATGTGAAACTCTTTAAAGAAAGCATCTTTTAATGCTACATAGTCTACACAAGTCTGATCAAGGTCAAATTTTTTGTACCATCTATGTGTGCCTCTTTGTAATGTAGTGGAAAATTGACTTGCCATGCGCTCAGAAGCTGTGATCCCTTTTTTGCACCACAATATATCACACATATGCATGTGTTCAGCAACATCCTCTATGCCCCTATACTCTGGAAGACAGAGAGACATCTCCATGTAAATATTTTAGGGTTGGTGTGGACCTTGCACACCTTATCCAAAACCCCATGTGTTACCTCTGCCTCTAGAACCACCAAATCCATCGGAACTAGAACCGCCCATACCTCCTAATCCTCCACCTGTAGCCAGAAGTGGACCAGAAGATGTATTTTCTTGTGTCCCAATAGTAGTACTGAATTGATCCCCTATAGTCTGCAAAGTGTTACCACTCCCAGAAGTGAGTCCAGAGATTTGTCTAGATGATGTGCCTAAAAAGGTACCTCCAAACAATAATGAAGATGTTTGCCTTTCCATGGTTGCACTTGCCATCTAACTTAATCTTGCTCTCCCACTGCCTAAATTAGCTTGCTGACTACTTGTTGTACTAGTTACTGGAAAACCAAGCACAAGGGTGAGGTTGTCAGGTAGATTCATATGCGCGGCTGGAACCCAGGTCATCTTTTCTTGCACGCTTCCATGTGAGGCTGAGGAGGGTTCCCTGTCATGATTTCCTAAATGGGGGAGTTCCTTATGCTCTGACTCCATGCCTTCTGTGTGAGCTCCAAATCCTTCACGAGCCATCTCTCTTCACAAAATCATTCTCTCTGCGACATCCCGTTGTTTCTCTATCTCCCTCTTGCACGCCTCGTTATACTTAAGCCACCTTTATTCTCTCTTCCTTTCTACCGCTATTTCTGCCATCTTTCACCAAACCTACTCCTACCCCCGTGCATGGTGGGGTTTAGCTAGCCATTAGGTTTTCTTCCAAGTTCAGAGTTACCATCAAGATCTTGATTGCTAGTAGAATGCCTTGCAAGTAAGTTCCCCTGGGATATTGTAAAAAATAGAACTCAGCTACCTCTGGGAAAGAATAATTGGAAATTGAATACTCTAAGATATAACTATTCAAAACACCATGAAACCAAGTATCCACGACACGTGTCCAAATCAGATCAAAATCATATAGGGCCTGGAATTCTTCTTATGTCTAGATTTAGACACATAAACAACCAGCCACTAGTACATCTCGACTGGAAAGATAGAAAACAATATCTCATACAAACAATCATACAAATTATGTTCCACCCATGCGTATGCGTTAAAATCAGATCTAGTGATGAACCTCCGTGCGCACTCTTTTTCTAGATCTTTTATCCACTCCTCAAAACTTGATACGGTTAACCGATATGTCTTCATCGTGAACCATTGTGAAAACAACTGAAAAAGAGGTCCCGTAAATGGAACCAATAATGTAGCCTAGAATTTCCCAGAAACAACCCACGCGCGCTAACACATTACTCATCCTAGACTTAGCACTCACTCGAATCCCACAAAGGTACCAAGCCCCTCTTTAGGGTTTCTTGTACATGACGTTAACAAGATGAAGAGTTGATGCATTCAGATCCATAAATAGTATAAACATTCTACAAAGCATATTCCAGATCTAGGTCTAAAGAGCAATGGATCTAAACAATAACCATAATGAATTCAATCATACAAGAACTAGTTATGATCATGTTTAACACCTTGATTCAGCCAATACACTCCATTATACTAAACATAGTAAATATGCAAAGGCTTCTTACAATATCCAGTATCATAAATGTATGTGTGCATCAAGTCTAGCAACATAACTCCATAATAGATCACTACTCACTCTCTATTATATGCATATTACTACATATTTATAAGGGTGATGACTTTCCCTTCACCACTTACATAATTCCCAAAATAGGTCGCATGCTAAAAATAGCCATGTGCCTTTACAATAATAGATACACATGTAAGTGCGCTAATAATAGATCTCTTCTTGTTAATTGGTAGTAGTAATTCTATTATTAACTCGAACCCATGCAAAGTGCTTAGTAGACGCTCTTCTAAAAATAACATATGTGTGTCATGCAAGTCTTTATCCAGTTTATGTGCTCTACACGCTATCTCCAAAAATAGTTTGTACTCATGAAAATGGCTAAGTCTCGAATCCGTCCCTGTCTTTCACGTGCATTTCCTTCCTAACATTTCCAGACCTTTGAACACACCCTGTTCCCATGCTTGAACCATCTGCGTGCCTTCTGCTAAGTTCCATACTTTTTCTACTCAACATTTATCCATCAATTTATGTGTAAGTTCTAATTTTTTATTTTTCCAAGATTTGAAAGTTTTTTGTATTATGTGATTATTTGAAAGTTTCATATTTTTTGGAAATAAATATGTTAAAGAAAGGGGAAAGTACAATATTCACCTAATGATTACCTCATTAAGAGTTAGGGAAAACCCATAAGGTGAAGTAGGCTCAAGCTTCAAAAGTGTCATAAGAGAATAAGGAAGCTTTTGTACAAGTTGTGTAGAAACAATAGTGTGCATTACCAGATACCTATGATGGAAATAATCATGATAAGTAGTATGCATAGATATGGACCTAGAAGTGGCTTAGGTGAGAGTTACCCACTTGAAGTAGCATGTGAACTAGAATACCTATCAGAAGGCTAAGGGAGAGACCCACTAGAAGTATCATATGACCTAGAATACCTATCAGAAGGCCAAGGGAGAGACCCACTAGAAGTATCATATGACCTAGAATACATAATAGAAGGCTTGGGAGGGAGTCACCCATCATAAGTAACATTTGAACTAGAATACCTAACATAATTACTAGGAGGTAGTGACCCACTATAAGTGGCATATGAACTAGAGGACATAATGGAATGCATAAGAGGTAATTACACACAATAAGTAGAATGTAAACTAGAAGACCTATGCATAGATGCATTAGGAGTGGGAGTTGTAATTATGTATGTTGACCCAAACTAGGAGCCACCTAAACATAATTCACATGAGATAATAAAAGATGCAACCAAAAATGGAATAGAAATATTAGAATATCCAACTATAAGAGGGATAATAATATGCCCAATTTTTTCCAAAGTATCAAATTGTACTTTCTTTTTAGTATACTCAAGAGAAAAAAGTTTCCTGAAAGCGCATATATTGTGCTTAACATTCTATCAACCAAAACACTATGTATAGGATGTTGGTCAACAAAATCAAAAGTGTAAAGTGTATACCAAACAATATCATGAGAAATATCAATATAATAAAAATAAATAACTTAATGAGAGGGTTTCATATTAGTAATGGTATCAATCATAACATAATTTGGGTTATAATTAAAAGGTGGAAGCGGGGTACATCAAAATGAGCATGGTGCATCTCTGAAGTAGATTCAGGAGTGTTATGATCAAGAAGTGGTTTATTAAATATTTTGAGATTTTAATGATCATTAATAGGCTCATATTCAATGGGTACATCCCATTCAAAAGCACCAATATTGATAACGTCTTATATAATATGGTGAATCTTAACAAATTAATTAGTAGTATGATCAACATCTCTATGATAATCATAATAGGCATTAACATCAAAATTATGATTATGATTCCAATTTGTATTAACCTCAAGCGGTGGAGGGAGAGATACAATATTACACTAAAATAATTTTTTAATCACTATATGAGGTGCATAAGGAAAGTGCATAAATTGTCGCCAAGAATCTTACAACTGTAGATTTATTGGTCGAGATAAACAATTAATGGTGACTTTAAATTCAGTTTTAACATCATGAGGTTTCCTTTTAAAAGTATATTTACCATGAAATTTATGAGTATATTGTTTGGAGAAATATATTTGAGCTTATTAAGAATCATAACTTCATGTTCTTTTGATATATGTCATATATGATTGAATGAATGAAAAAATTCAAAGATTATTGAATCTTGTAAAGTAGTAAGATAACTTTGTGTAAAGATGTCTTGAAGCTCATGATCATCCATAATGTTATTCATCTTGGTAATTATAGTCTTATATCGTAATATGTAATCACTTATGTGTTCATCATAACCTTGTCACATTTTATATATTTGAGCATAGGAAAAATTGTCCCCAATGTTAATAAAGGATTTTACAAGGAATTTATTAGCTACAAGAGTTAAATTTCATATAGAATGCATGGGCATATCATGGAACCATTTCATTTAATAAAGTTCATTTAGAATTGGGGAAAGCGATTTGTAAATAATGTATCATTGTAATTATAATCCACACAAGAAATGTGGAATGGATGAAGTTTCTCTTTAGTATCACTCTTTTTATCATAGATAGGGAACTTAAGAGTAATGAAACTAATAGGAAATGGATAAGAATCCTCTTCTTTTGTAATAATGTTATGAAGCAATTGATTAAAACCTGTTGTATGTGAGGAAATAGATGCACTTTTTGGTAACTGTAAGATATGATTTTGAAAAGTATGAACAAAGGTCTTAAGATCCTACATGTTAGAAGAATAAGAATGAAAACCACTATGAGTCTAGATCGGAGATGTATGGATAGTGTACATCATAAGAATAGACATAGATAAACTATAGTGAAGTGGAATATTAGGTGTCCCTAATATAGTAGTAATTGTAAATGTAGGAGTAGTAGATATATGCATAATAAATGATGTAGGATGGGTGACTCAAAAAGGTATTTTTCATTGAATGGTTGATCATGATAAATTTTAACATCAAGAATAGTCATTATAAGAGGATCAATATGGTGAGGATTTTCATGAAGTTGTGTATAAAAGTTAGACACAATCACAACCTAGTCTTGTTCCACATTATGATCATGATCAAAATAATGTTCACTATTTGTTTCCAATTTATCTAAAGGAACCTCATTATCATTATGATCCAATATATATGGGACTGGATACATGAGGTATAGAAAAATCCATTATGACTCAAATCTTGCAGGGGGAAGGAGAAATCTTGGTATACTCAATGGGTTGATTATTAAGTTGATTGTTATGCAAAAATGGAATAGGAAGAAAACATATGAAAACTAAAAAAAATAAACCCTAGGGCCACTAGGATTTAAGAAAATCAATAGATTTGATTCAAAAATTAGGTTCACCAAATTTTGACACCCTACAAAAATATGTGAGGGTTCATTATAGAGGGTTATTCTAAAAAAAATTACTTTATAATTAACCATGCATAATTATAATAACACATTAATACTTGCAAAAATGAATGATAGCTCAAAAAACAAAAGGATGTGATGTGTAAAAAAAAATATAGGATGTAAGGGTTCATTATAGAGGGTTATTCTAAAAAAATTACTTTATAATTAACCATGCATAATTATAATAACACATTAATACTTGCAAAAATGAATGATAGCTCAAAAAACAAGAGGATGCGAAGACTTAGTTGTACAGAGTGGAGTAGAGGAGATCTAGAAGGGAAAACATGACAAACAAATTGTTCTAAACTTGATGAAACTTCATTTTTGATATTGTAACCAAAAAAATTCTTTTTCACAAACATTAAACTATTTTACGGTCTTTCCCTTTTTTTTTATAGTTCTACCTCTTTTGTATGGTCTTAGATTTTCTTACAATGAGGTTTTGTAACTTTTTGTTCCCTTTTATTTTTTATAAATCTTTTTCATTCTATGTCACTTTGTGTCGCATAACCTGCAATGACCTATAAAAAATGGAAACCCTATATTTCGATAATACCCTTATTTAAATTATTAGATAAGAAAATGATAAATCAATGTGTGGGTAGGGTTGGACTACCCTTGGTGGTGAACCTCTACCAAACCAATCCAAGTGTTGCACTACATGCCCTTGAGTGGAATCAAGCCTCATGTAGTTCTCTTAGGTGTAGGTGCAAGTGTGAATGTGATCTAATCCAATCACCTATGTGCTCCCTTGTGTCTCTTAACACGAATATAACAGGATACCTAGAAAGTAGAAAATTTACCCATTTTATTAGTAGTGAGATGTGGTGTGTTTCAACTACTGAACTAAACCATTTTTTCCCTTGAAGACATTTGATAATGCTTATATTGATTTTTATCTTGTCAATACATGGCTTGATGACCTTTATATGCTTGGAAATGGAGGAAGATAGACTCTTTAAATTGGCTGAGTGCTTTATACCGAAATTAGTGACTTCTCTAAATGATGTGCAACTGCTTTTGAAATATTTAGGAGAGCCTTGATTTATTTTGTATTGGTATTTACAATATGAGCTTACGAAAGTGTTGGGTGATTTATAAGTGATATTGAATTTCTTATACAAACTTTTCAAATATTCAAAATAGAGTGGAATAATCATGGTGGTGGATATGTACACTTGGAGTCTTCAATGATTTATATTTGACTTGTACAAATATGACTAGTAAGATGCTTCCAAACCTATCAAATATCTTAATGCATGAACAAGAGAAAAACATTATAGTTACAAAATAACTACTACCAATGTAATCTAAACTTATACAAGGAATTAGACTCTCATTATGGGGTGATAAGCAATTGGGAGTGCCCCTTATAATAATTAAAAACTCCTTATAAACATAGGACTTAATATTTTCTCATACCAAAAGATAATGTGGTATTATAATAACAAACAATAAAATTTGTAATCAATTATTCAATCAATATAAGTACATATAAATAGTTTGATGATTTCTTATAGACGAGGAGATATGTACTATATCAATCCCCCCAAATATTTCCTAGAATATCTTGTTGAGTTATGGAGCTCAGTTACTTCGGATTAACATGCAATATGAAACTTGCTGGAAAACACTATAACCAACATTGGTTAAGGAGGGATCGTCATTTATCACCTATGACTGACATCGGTTAGGAAAGGAGGAACCGACATTAGTTAGGGCTAACCGGAGTTAGTTACCTATGTGTAGGTGTTTTAATTAACTCATGTGAAGTAGATCTAATTTTAGCATAAAAACATATCTATTGGTTGTAATTGCATGGCTAAGTGCCCTAAGTTTGTATATGCCTATATAAGCATGAAAACTAGGGTTTAGAAGTAAGAATTAAGAAGAACTTGCAAAATTTGATGATTATTGTGAGAATAATTATGAGAGAGATAATTCTTGGAGAAGAAGTAAAAGCTTGAGTGAAAGACAATAATGTACTTCTGAGAGGTGTGGAAGATTGTAAATCTTCATTGTATATCTTGTGAAAGATTTAGATAATAGATTGGCTTGTTTCTTGGTGGATGTAGCCCACAATGGGTGAACCACGTTAAATCTAATGTTGATTTATATCTCTTGTTTTATATTGTTCTTTTGGTAGAATATCCTCTTTCATTGCATGTATGTTTAGATCCGATATATTATCCGTACAACTTTGTGTTAACCCCAACAACTGGTATCAGAGATTTGTTTGATGGTTTTATGTGTTGAAAAATTTACTCACAAAGGGTTTTCTATTGAGTGGGAACAACAAAAATGGAAGAAGAAAATAAATACAAGGTAGAGAATTTTGACGGCCAAAATTATCAATTATGGAAGATGTAGATTGAAGATTATCTATATCAAAGAGATTTGTACTTACTGTTGGATGAAAGGTTTAGACCTACGAAAATGACTGATGAAGAATGGAATATTCTTGATAGAAAGTCTTTGGGATTAATAATATTGAACCTGGCAACATCTGTGGCTTCCAATATTACAGAAGTAACTTCTATGGTAGAGTTAATGATATCTCTTTCTAATTTATATGAAAAACCTAGTGCTTCAAATAAAGTTTATTTGATGAAGAAAATATTTAGTTCTAAGATGCATGAAGGTGGATTTGCATCTAGTCATTTATTCATGATTTCCTATCTATTGTAAAAACGTTAAAATCGGTTGACATACCATTTGATGATGAAGTGAAAGAACTTTTATTCTTATGTTCTTTTCTGATATTTGGGATAACTTGGTAATGGTTGTTAGTAATACATCATCGACTAATAATATTTTGAAGTTTGATGATGTGGTTAGTATAATATTGAATGAAGAAATTCATAGGAAAAATATAGAGGAATCATCTAGGAATGCTTTGAATGTAGAAAGTAAAGGCATGCAGAAGGAGAGATCCAAGAGTAAGAGTAATGGGAAATCAAAGTCAATGGATAACAAATCTAAATCTAGAGGTAAGGGAATTACTTGTTGGAAATGTGGAAAGAAAGGACATGATAAAAAAATATCGTTAGTCAAAGGATAAAGAGAACCAACAAACAGACAAAGGTAAAGAAGTAGATCTTGTTGCAACAGAGGTAATGCAAGATGTTCTTATTATTTCTTTAAATAATAGAATTGAATTATGGGTTTTATATTTAAGAGCTTCTTTCCATGCAACCCCTTATAAGGGTTATTTCAAAAATTATGTCTAGGGAAATTTTGGACATGTTTATTTGGGTGATGATGAACCTTGCAGTATTACTGGTAAAAGGGAAGTTCATATAAAACTGTAGAATGGAAATACATGGGTATTGAAAGATGTGAGGCATGTACCAAGCCTCAAGAGGAATCTTATTTCTGTAGGGCAACTAGGTGAAGTTGGTTGCATGATTACATTCATAGTAGACTCTTGGAAAGTCACCAAGGGTGCTTTTTTGTGGCAAGAGGTAAGAAGGTAGGAACATTATGTTTATCTACCTGTGTTACTAATTCATTTTCGACATTATCTACTTCAGATTTAGATGCATGCATGTGGCATAATTGGTTGGGCCACATGAGTCAAAAAATAATAAAAATCTTAAATACTAAGGGTAAGTTTTCAGATTTGAAAGATTTAGATCTTGATTTATGTGAGCATTGTGTCTTTAGAAGGAAAAAGAGAGTGATATTTCTTAAAGTTGGGGCAACTAAGGAGTAGAAATTGGAGCTTGTACACTCAGATGTGTGGGGACTAGCTCAGGTAGCTTCTCATGGAGGATCCCAGTATTATGTTACTTTCATTGAGGATGCTACAAGAAAGGTATGGGTTTATTCTATTAAACGTAAATCTGATATTTTTGAGACTTCTAAAAGATGGAAATCCCTTGTTGAGAATGAATCAAATTCAAATTTAAAGTGCCTTAGATTTGACAATGGTGGTGAATAATGTAGCAAGGCTTTCAATGATTATTATTCAGTGAATGGAATACGAATAGAAAGGATGGTTCCAAGAATACCACAAGAGAATGGTGTTGCAAAAAGAATGAACTGGACAATCATGGAATGTGCTAGAAGTATGAGGATATATTCTAGCTTGCCTTTGCAGTTTTGGGTAGAAGTAATTGATACAACAGTTTATTTGATTAACCGTGGGCCTTCAATTTCACTAGATGGAGGAATAATAGAGGAAGGTTGGACCAGAAAATAGGTAGATCTATCTTTTCTTAAATTTTTTGGTTCAGAAGCTTTTGTGCATATTGATAAAGAAAATAGGAAAAAGTTGTATGCAAAATCCAAGAGATGCACTTTCATTGGTTATGGATATGGTGATTTCAGATTCTTTTTTTGGGATTTAGAGAATTATTAAATTATTAGGAGTCGTGACATTAAATGGAATGGAAAGAGAATGTAGAGGGATCAAATTTTAGTATCTAAGGATGAACCAGTTGAGAAGTTTGTGAATAAAAATGAACTTTTAGATTTAAAAGTAATACCAATAGGTTTACACAGTAACTGATGTCAGTTGACCCCTAACCGACATCGGTTAGTAGAACCAGTATTAGTTACAAAAGATCCCAACCGACATCGGTTAGAAGAACCAATGTCAATTACAGCTGACCAACGTCGGTCACTGAAAAATTTAGATACAAATTTCTAGGAGGTACAGAATGAGTCTTTGGTACCCCAAACTTATGTGAGAAGGTCACAAAGGGTAAGTAAACCTCTAGAAATATTTACACATTCTCTATTTTACTTATTATTAACTGATAATGGTTAAGCAGAGAGTTTTGAAGAATCAATGCATGATAAGACTCACATCCAGTGGGATCATGACATGGATGAGGAGATGGAATCCTTGGAACAAAACCAGACTTGGGACTTGGTTAAGTTTCTAATAGGTTAGAGGACATTGCGAAACAAGTGGGTTTACAGGATTAAGGAAGAAGAGAGTGGACAGAAAAGGTTCAAGGCAAGACTTGTAGTAAAGGGATTTGCATAGAAAGTAGGTATTAACTTTGGTGAAATATTTTCTCCTGTTGTTAAGATGACTTCTATTTGTACTGTATTAAGTTTAGTTACAATACATGATTTTCATTTAGAGCAACTAGATGTGAATACATATTTCCTTCATTGTGATTTTGATTAAGAGATTTATATGCATCAACCGCTTGGGTATAAAGTCAAGGGTAAGGAGAAATTATTGTGCAGGTTGAAAAAGATCTTATATGGGCTCAAAAAAGCTCTAAGGAAATGGTACATGAGGTTTGATAGTTTTATGCATGTGCATGGTTACTTGAGATGTGAATATGACCATTATGTTTATTTCAAGAATCTTGAAAATGGGATCTAATTATTTTTTTATTGTATGTGGATGATATGCTTATTGTAGGATCTAATATGTAGGACATTGGTGAGCTTAAGGGAAAGCTAGCTCACACATTTGCTATGAAGGATTTAGGAGCTGCAAAAATAATCCTTAGCATGCAAATACACAAAGACATGAAGAACAAGAAATTTTATTTATCTCAGGAGGATTATATCTACAGGGTGTTAGAAAGGTTTAAGATGTAGAATGCAAAACCTATTAGTACACCTATGGCTAGACACTTCAAATTGAGCAAATATTAGTGTCCATCATCACATGAGGAAGTCAAATACATGACATGAGTGTCATATGCTTCAGCAGTTGGGAGTCTCATGTATGTTATGGTTTGTACCATACCAGAAATTACATAGGCAATGGAAGTTATGAGTAGATATATGGTCAATCCAAGTAAAGAGCATTGGAAAGCAATCCAATGGATACTTGGGTATTTTAAAGGGACATATAGCATGCAATTATGCTATGGAGGTTCAGATATTTCATTATGTGGCTATGTTGATTCAGATATAGCTCAAGATATGGATGGTAGGAGTGCTACTAGATATATTTTCACACTAGGTGGGAGGACAGTTAGTTGGATTTCAAGATTATAGAAGGTTGTGGATTTTTCTAGTACAGAGGTAGAGTATGTTGTAGCTATAGATGCTAACAAGGAGATGATATGGATGAGTAGGTTCATGAAAGAGTTGGGAAATGAGCAAGATGATTACAAATTTTTCAGTGAAAGTCAGAGTGTAATTAATTTGGCAAAGAAATTAGTGTTTCATTCAAGAACAAAACACATTCAGTTGAGGTATCACTTCATACGGAAGGTATTGGAGGATAGGTAGTTGAGTCTAGAAAATATTCATACGAGTGAGAACCCTACGGATATACTAACGAAGCCATTAGCAAAGGAGAATTTGGAGCTACACTCCACTTTTGTTGGTCTTCGAGTTTGAGACTTGAAGAGAGAGAAACAAAGCTAAGGAAGGATCCAAGAATGACGTTGTACAGGTATGGTGCATTAATTAATCTCCAAGTGGGAGATTGTTGAGTTGTGGACCTCAGTTACTTTGGATTAGCATGCAATATGAAACTTTCTGGAAAACACTGTAACCGAAATTGGTTAAAAAGGGATTGTCATTTGTCACCTATGACCGACATCAGTCAGGAAAGGAGGAACTGACATTGGTTAGGGCTAACCAAAGTCGGTTATCTATGTGTGGGTGTTTTAATTAACTCATGTGAATTAGATCTAATTTTAGCATAAAATCATATCTATTGGTTGTAATTGCATGGCTAAGTGCCCTAAGTTTGTATACGCCTATATAAGCATGAAAGCTAGCGTTTAGAAGTAAGAATTAAGAAGAACTTGCAAAAGTTGATGATTATTGTGAGAATAATTGTGAGAGAGATAATTCTTGAAGAAGAAGTAAAAGCTTGAGTGAAAGACAATAATGTACTTCTGAGAGGTGTGGAAGATTGTAAATCTTCATTGTATATCTTGTGAAAGCTTTGGATAATATATTGTCTTGTTTCTTGGTGGATTTATCCCACATTGAGTGAACCACGTTAAATCCGGTGTTGATTTATATCTCTTGTTTTGTATAATTCTTCTGGTAGAATATCCGTTTTCATTGCATGTATGTTTATATCTGATATATTATCTATACAACCTTGTGCTAACCCCAACATATCTCCTTGAGAAATTTGAGAATCCCTCTATACATGAGTTGTTATAACTCACAACACACATACAATACTTTCTTCCAATATTATATAATTTCTCAAACATAAATATATCTCACATGAAACACTAATTCCTAACAATTTCCCTCTTATTTTTTTGTTATAATGGTTTTTTTGTTTATATATGCACCTTTATTTCCTTTTTGGGTCTTTCAGACATAGTATTATATGTTATCCTAACCCTTCCTAGCATCTTCTCCCTTTATATCTTAATATTGTGTACACTTACTCGTAAGTCTTATCTATGTATGCTTTGATTTTAACATTTTTGAAGTCTAGTGTCATTAGGGTTAGAACAAACAACTTTTATTTCTATCATGTAAAGATGAATTACTAATCATGCATTTACTTTTTGTGAAAAGGTGGGTCAAGGTAAGTATATTTCCTTATGTTCAATTGTTATAACTATAAATTTTCATTAGCATTTGATTTGATTTTGGTACTATATTTATTTCCCAAAGTATCATACCATGTTACACTATTATGAAAAGTTATGAACTTTGAGTGGAGCACACACACACACACCCCTTATTTTTACTTACTAAAGATTTATTTTAAAATAATCTTCAGTATATTAATCTTTCTAAATGTACATCCTAGGGAGTATGTATTCAAAAATGGGGTGGGCCAACTTCTAACACAATGTGAGAGATCATTGAGGAATTTCCTATAAGAATTTTTTAAACCCAAGAAACTGATCAACATGGACTCACACCAACCATGGATGAATTGATAATATGCTACAGAAAACAAACAAGAAAAAAGAATGCGAATAATATATTATTCTCACAATTAGTCTGTTTGTATAGAAATAAAGGTGTTCAGCATATAACAAAAGTAAGTGCTTGGTTTCAATTTTTTTACTAAGTAAAGCAATATTTGTAACAAAATCTACTTTTGAATAAGTAATCGACACATTTATGAAGTGGTGGGTACATAATGGACACATGTGGGAAGTGGTGGTAAGTTACTATTGATGTCACTTATCTTATTTTAAGCCTATGAGGTGTGCACAAAGTAAACCTAGTATACTTAAGCTAACCTAATTCAACTTAATATTAGTGTAAGTATAATATTGCAACAACAACCCCCCCTTAAGTACAAATTAGAAATACATAAAAAATGAGAAGGCTACGAATCATTTAAAATGGGTTCTAACAACTAGGCCTAATGAGGTACCCATGTATAATAAGAACAACATGGAAAAAATGAGATATAAAATAAATATATCTCAAAAAATAAGACTAAGTAATATGAAGATCGCACTAGATATGATGGAATCCAACACTAAAAAAGCACTATATGGGATGAAAACCATTAAATAATAATATCCAATAAGTGCATGTGAAAAGACTGCTAAAGAACTCAAATTTACACAAGAAGTATGAATCAACTACTCAGACACTAAAAAACAAAAGATGACACTATATGCACCATAATAGCTCCAAGGAGACTTCTAATCTGTCGAATGAGGTGACAAATGGAAGTAAGATTACACCAATAATGTCATCAAATTCCGGAAGTGGATGATGTGATGTGTTATGAGTAAGAAAGAGAAACAACACGTGAACACGCAATATGACTATACCCTCCCCTCCCCCATAATGTTGAATGGGTGGAAAGGAAAAATAGTATAACTATATGATTGGTTTGAATCCACTACTCGAACTCTAAAAAATTATATAAAATGGGTACACCGAGAAAACCTCACTAAAATAATATGGTCTAAGTGTCAATGTGTCAAATGATATAGAAAGGGGTCTCTCACAAAGAACATGGCACTAATAGTGATGGGAATACAAAAAAACTAAAAGAAGGGTGTGTAAAATAAGGAACATGTACATGAAGGTAGATTAGGATATGAAAAACAAACCCCCCATAGAACTTTATAACATAGTGCAATTATACATCCCAAAAATGCCAAATAAGATAGTAAGGCAATATATACACCAGAATATCTCAAAACAAGGAGTTATCTAACTATCGAAGAAATACCAAATTAATGTGAGAGTTTCTCCAAAACAAGGGAGAAATGCCAAATAGAGTTAGTCTAAAACAAAAGGATCATTGCTAGGTAGAATGTGTAGTGTGTGGTTAGTGTAGTTGAATGGTAGAGGATCTGCTCCTATAGATCCCATGAAAAGAATGTTGATGATGTTTCCACGGTGGATCTGAACTCTATCTTAGATGAATACATATGGCATATGAATATGTTTACATGTGGTTTGTACATGCGAGGAATCATTTTTTGAAGTGTCATGAATCTCATGTTTAAATTAAGTACTATCATGTATTTCATGTTTGAGAAGGTGTGCAGAATGACTCATATGTCACACAATATCCTCATGAAGAGTGGAGCCAACAAGAAATGTAAGTTTGCATGAAGTAGACCTGATGATGAATCATGTGTTATATATTCAATGTCATGAAAAACAATCTAATCAATAGGTTAAATAGGGGAACTGATGCCCTACAAATGTTTACATATGCCTCTGTTAAAATGACCCATGAAATGGAGAGTTTGGAATCCAAAACCAATTGTGTGCTTCTAAAATTATCCAAACACAGTGGTGGGTGTATATGAAGTGTGGGGAACAACATATGTATCATATTCAGTGGGAAACTCATGATTAGGAAGAGTATAGTCTGATGATGTGTCAATTAGATGTGAATCAATGACACAATATAGACTATGTTTAATCATAGGTATGTCCATGGTGTCAATATGACATTGTAATCATGCAACTATGTCTTGCAATGCTGAAGGAGTGTTTCTTTTTTATAAATATGTGAGAGTAATAGATAGTTTTGATTTATATCTTTTTATTATCTTCAACAAATCTAACCATGTATTTTTGAAGTGAACATACTTTTGAAAAGAGCATAGTTTTTTCTTAAAGTGGCCTATTATTTACCTACGTGAGAGTGTGTAATTCATGGCTAGAATCCATTCATAATAGCCAGGAAAAAAATGCCTTGGAAGAACCTTAAAAAATGAACAAACACAATAAATACCTCCCAAACTACTTATAATGATGCATTCTTTAAAAAAATTCCTCAATAGTTCGGATGCAAGCCAAGAATCAAATAAGCCCGACACACAAAAAATAATGAACAAAAATGAACCCCTTAGCTAAAAATAAATTGCACTTTATAAAATAGTGCATTTATTATAGATTTCTTATTAAACTAAACATCACAGTTCTGATGCAGAATGGAAAATATTTGAATCTTTCAATGCAAATAGCGTGAAAAATACACAGTTTCAAAAAATAAGACTGAAGTCAGTTAGAGTGATCAAAAGATATGGCCCTCTAAAGGTCCAAAAACAAGGATGAAGGGACAACCACTCAAAAAAACTAAAATTTCTTGGCAACTATGCCACCAAAATATCAAAAATATAATACCACTATGTATAGATTGAAAAAATAGGAAGGGTGAAAAAAATAATCACTCCCTAGGCCTCCTTGATTAAAAGACATAGCTCTCATAAATTTTTAACTCATAATTAAGTGCTCAATGGTTCAAGAAGGGGCTAAAACACCAGCATGGGACTCTAATAACACTAGAAGCATGTCATATAAGTGTTATAAATATAAAAACATGGGCTAAAAATAGTACATGAGGCTAATGTATGGATCTTATTGTCATGTGCATAATCAAGGGCTTAAACAAGTGCACTTGAGCTCTAAATAAGGGAAAATCTTAGTGGCAAATATTCGTTAATTCACAAATATTCCAGTTTTTAAAATTTGAAATTGGCAAATTTTTTGGGAAGGGAGTAGGCTTGGTTCACCAAAAATTTATAGGTACAAGTTCATTTTAGGGGTTATTCATCACCCTTGTGGAAGATAAATTCACAATATTCACCTTAATATTGTCGATCGGTAGCATAGTTTTTTCTACTAGCCGATATCATAAATATATGTTGTCGGTTAGTAGCATAAAATATGCTACCAATCGGTAGCATAGTTTATGCTACTAGCCAACAACAAAAAACATATTGTCAGCCAGTAGCATAAAAACATGCTAACGACCTACAACATATATTATGTTGTTGGTCGATAGTATATTTTATGCTACCAACTAGTAGCATACAAAATAGCTACCATCCGGTAGTAATAGACAAATTTAAGAGTATGGGACTTTTTTTGCTTACGCCATATTTTGGGAGGACATATTTCTCATTGAGATGATCATTTTAACTACTAACATCAAAAATTTCAAAAAACAAATCCCATACAAAATTAGCGAAATTTGTATTTTTTTCCTAAAAATCATTTTTTAAAATTATTTTGCGTCATATTTTGTGAGGAAACATTTCTAATCAAGGCGATCATTTTAAGTGCTATTGTCAAAAAATGATTTTAAAAAAATTTACATATATTTTTGGCCGACATCATATACTATCATCCGACAACATAATATATGTTGTCAGCGGGTAGCATAAAAAATGTTGTCGGCCGACAACATATTAGCACAAAAGTTAATTTTTCCACATTCGCCTTTAGCACGAAATTCAATTTTCCCAGATTTGCCAATGAATTTCTATGATTTTTTTGGGGGGGGGTCTTAAAATTTTCCCTACTTTAAATATCCATTTGTGATTTAATTATATCTAAATTAAATCTAATTACAAAGTAACTAATGTATAAATGATAAAATACAGAAGTGAAACAAGAAAACTAAGATGTAAAGTATTAAACCCTAAGCAAGGAAGAGAGATAGAGGATTTAGTTGACATTCGTGTAACCTGGGAATGATTTGGGAAGGGTGAAATGATCAACATGATGCAAAAAACATCGTGAATGATATCTGTAAATTCTAGAGTTCACAAACAAGGTTGTAAAGGGGTGTATGGGCATTGATGACTGTATTTGGGTGCCCATGACTCTGCAAAAGCTCCAGGTCTAGTTTATGTTGTGTCGCAAGGGCGTCATAGTTATTCCCTCTTGATCCTTTGATGTTCATATTATGATCATCTATGATACCTATAACATGAAAAATAGAAGTTCACATTAACAATCCCACAAACCACATCAAACCTAAAAAGGAACATGCAGAATGGGGATTCATACTGACCTTGGTGGTCACCCAAAGAGTGAACTTACAACCAAGAATTGCACTACATCTCAAACTTCATGTAGTTCTTGTGTGTGTGTAGAAATTGTGCCCTAGGATGTCCTTATGCAAGTTGCACTTGATAGCAGGTTGCAGTTATAATGTAGCAATATAATAGAATGTGTGGATGGAATAAAATGAACTTACCCTTCCTATGTTATGAATGTAGATTTATAGCCCTTGTCCCTTGAATGGATTCTAGGTGGATTTCGTGGAGTGCTTTAGGTTCCTTTTTAATTCAATCTTAGGTGATGATAGTAATGCTTAGTTCTTGGTCCTTAATTTTGAACACGTAACTATGTATTTGTATGATTCCCTAATTGACAACTGGTAGGCTGACCCATAAGTGAAAAATATTCCTAAAAGATAAAAGATATCCAAAAAGAGTGAGTAAGGTAGAAAAGGGTCAAGTGAACCCATAGGGGATAGGGGTGTTTGGGCATTGTTGTCATGGCTAGGTGTTAGTGTCTGAATCCATAAAAGATAAATCAATAAACTTCTGACTAAGTTGTAGGGTGTGTAAGACCAAATAGAAAATAAGAGAGAAAGAAAAGAGGCCAAAGAAAGTTGCCAACCACTAGTTTTCTTGCTTATGAATCATATAAATGCTAGTATGCTTTTAAGACCTAGAAATGTACCCAAGTGCGTGATTTAGTGTCTACATTTTCCCCCACTTTATATTGTTGAGTGAATACTTGATAACATAAAGTAGATAAGAGATGCATACCTTATGATCTTGTACAACAAGCAACGAATAACATGCCGAGTGAACATGTGAAGCATATAATGACTACAAATTGAAGTGTGGAGACTAGGAGAGGAAAGTGACCCTCAGGTTAAAGCGTACGCATTGCATTGTACCTATTCTTGTGCTTGTATTTTTTTTATTGTAGGTTATTTATTATTGCATATTAAGGACATGCTTGCAAAAGAGGAGTGAAAGAGTAGTCAAAATCCTATATATGAAAAATTTGAGAAAAGTATACAAAAGTATGTAAAAGTGTGTAAAATTAATAGTAAAGGAAAGTGTGCACCAGATGTGAAAGAGTTTACAGGATAGAAAAGTGTCCTAACATGCTATGAAGAGAATTTTTTTGGGCGAACTCATGCCGATAGCGAGTTTTTTGGGTGATCTCACGCCAAATGTGAGTTTTTTGGGAAATCTCACACCAAAGACAAAGTGTTGGGGAGAGAGGTCTAGTTTTACTCTCCTTCCATGAATCCTCCCAATAAGCACCACTATAGATGGTGTGTCCTGATTTAGTTCCTATTGTTCCTTTCATCCTGATTATTCTGAATTAGTTCTAATTATACCGATTAAAGGAGATAGAATGCATTATGTGATTAGAGGGTTATGCCTGTGACTGTAAAACTACTCTAAAGACTTCTATAAATTGTGATGATCTGAGAAAATTATTATTGGTGACCCCAAGACATTAGCACCAAGGGGAGGACACGGGTGCCCATTTGCTACTATCTAATGTTGGGCATTGGTGTCTATGTTGTGTTGAGGACCCAAGTTAGATTTTGGGTCGTTTTGTGATTGTGTTCCTATTTTGTTCTTATACTGTACAGATTTGTACTATATCTCTAAGTTGTTGTAGGGGTGATTTGTTCACCTAATGTATAACCCCTCGTTTAGGTGCATGCGATGGTTATAGGAGTGTGTAGACCAAAAGAGAGGACCTGATGTTGTGTTGTATTGTATCCATGTAGGGGGTAGGGGATGTACATGGTAGAAACCAAGGCACATGAAAACAAAGTGGCTAGGAAAATGTGTTAGTAAAAAATTAGGAAGTATGTAATAGAAGAAAATGTAACAAACAAGTGTGAAAACAAAGTGAACCCCAAAAATTGGGTTTCAAACATGGGACATCGCTCATAATGTCAGAAGACAATCAGGGAAAAAATGGCCAAAAACATACAATGAGAATACAAGACAAAGGTCATAGCCCAAAAACAATAGCATATAATGAAAAACAATGTCAAGCAAAAATGTGTTAGATAACCATGGTGGCATATAATCCTAAAAAGTAAATGTTACACATGAAGCACCCATTAGAATATTAGAAAGATAAATAGTATGTCAAGACATGTATGTATCAATGGAAAGTAATGTGTTAGTAGGAATAGGAAGTAGTATATAATGAAATAATAATACCTCTAATGTGTGAGATTAGTAAAGGTAGATGCCCCAGAAGCCTTGGTGGGACTGTTAAAATGTATGATGCCAAACATCATTGCAGCGTGTAATAACCTATAAGAGATCTACATTCACTCCAAAGGACCAAGTAAATGTTCATGTGTGTATATAGAAGGATAATGACATATTGCGTAGCTAACTAACATAGTAATATAATTGCATCATGTAAGTAGTATAAGTAACAAAAATTAATTGTAACCATGATATGCAAATACAATGTATGAGTGTGATGGAATGGTATGCAAAGTGTGAAGATGAGTGGATCAGTGTGTCCCCCAACAGATGTGTATGAAATTAGGTTCATTTATAAATGCCCCCTCAACAGTCAAGAATGAACCATAGAATAAGAGTGTGTCATCGGGAAATATGTTTGAGAATGTGTGCTAGAAAGATAGAGCATGAAATATTGAGTGCACAGAGTGAATGTGATGAGGTTTATTTCAGATTTATACCCTCAACAGTCAAGTATGAATTGTGGGACTAGAGTGAGTCATAGGGTAATGAAATGGAAAATGGATGTCATCTACCATAGATTAAGAGGATTACAAGGCCTGGATGGAACATGTGAAATAACAATAGTATGAGGGTAAGTTCCAAATTAGATTTCAAAGGGAATGAAGCCAAGAACAGAAGGTGTGGTGGGAGGAAGTGCAGAAGCAAGGGGCTTAGGAAGCTAATGAGGTAGTGAAGCAATGTGTGAGGAATATGAGGATATAACCATAAGTGGATTAGATGGATGATGTGGATGGATAATGACCTTGGGAGGTGGGCAGATGACTACTTTAGATGGATGTGTAGGAGATAAGTAAACCATGGTGGAAGCTTTCTTATGAGGAATAGGAAAGAGATACCGCTCACAAGAGTGCAAATGAAAACAAATAAAACCTTTATCTTCTAATTTTTGTAAGTGATCATGGAGAGCATAACATTCATTATCATGGCGGGCATTGATGTAATGGAAATTACAGAAAGGTCGGTCACGGTGGCATTGTAAGCAGTGATGTGGATGATGTTGAGTAGAAGGTAAACATATGAGTTGCTTATCAAGTAAAGTTCACAGAACATCATGTGGTTTCACATTATGTGATAAGTTTAATGGTTCATGAGTAGGATATGAAGAAGACTTAGGTGAATGTTGACACGGTGGAGGGGAAGGAAGACACTTACAAAGAGGTGGAGATGGGGATCATGTAGGAGGGTCAATAGATGAAACAAGGGGAAGAATTGGGAGGCATAAGAGGAATAGAAGAAGTGGAAGAAGGTGTTAAGACATTATCTGCAATGAGGTACTTTTATAGATCAATAATTTTACAACAAAAAAGAGTAAATGATTTGTATGTATCATATAATAAATATTCCTTTAAGGGAAGAATTAATCCATGAAAAAAAATTGCTTTTCTAAATCAATAGGTTGAAATAATAACTTATGCATGCAAGAATTGAAGTGTAAAATGTAATCTGAAATTGGTTCATTATTTCCTTGATGCAAAGAAGGAAAGAGTTCATATATAACTGTAGGACCATTTTTAGTAATAAATTGTCTAATAAAAACATCTTCCATATCATAATAAGTACAAATGGATCCATAAGGAAAATGAGTTTACCATTGGATATCATGATCAACAAGGATATGACGAAATGAGTTGAGTAACAAATGATCATTGGAATAAGCAGACATGGCTAAATGATAATCCTTGAGATGTAAATAAGGATTGTTAGTGTCATCGAAATAGAGATTAGGCATGATGAAGTTTTTGGGAAAGTGGAATTGTGAATCTTTTTAGGAATAGGATTGCCATGCAGAGAATTATTGTCAATGGAAGCATAATATGATTTAATTTCGAGGGTGAGTGTATGAACATGAGAATTCAAAGTGCCAACAACATGCATGAGGGATAAAATATCATGTGAATGAGTGGTTGGTTAAGTGACATGCATATTTAGGGGTTGGATCTTGCCATTGTGAGTGATCATGGGAATGTGAGAAGGAGGAGGAGGAGGAGGAGGAGGAGGAGAGGAACATGGAGGCTCTATGGGAGTGCTAGATGTATGCACATGAGACACAATATGAGGTGTACTAGTGGTAGGAGTAGAATCATCATCAGAAATAACTTCAGAAGTAGAAGAAAGAGTAGTAAATTCACATTCATGAGTCTTAAGAGAAGCAATATCATCGCTAACATATTGATGATCATAAGCATAATCAACATCACTATCAGTCATATTTTCACAAGCAAGTATTTCATCAAGACTATCATAAGCATACAAAGAAGTGGTAGGAATACTAATATCATATTTATCATTGAAATCATTGGAAACATTTTCAGAAGTAGGGAGAGTAGGAGATATAATTTTACATTCATCTTGACTACTAATAGAAGCAATATTAGACACATTTGCATTTTATACAGTAGAATGTTCAGGTGTTAATATTAAGTAGGGATGCCATTTAGGTGGGCCACCACTTTATAGCCTTTTTTAAAGTTTATTTATAAAATTTATATTGTCGAGTCCCCTTTCCAATTAATGTGGATGTATTAAATTAAATCTTAGTATTTTAATTTATTTAGAGTGAAACGGTGTACCCGTGTGCAACCTAATCGCCCACCCTATTTAATAGGGTGAATAATTATTGGACCCAAGGAGGAAGTGTAAGTGTTGGGTAAAACTATGTAGGTAAAATTCTCAAATAAAGGAAAGTGCTTTTGTGGGGTTTTTTACCTTTATGGTTTTCCCCACGTAAAATCTTGTGTTGGTGTTATTTTATTTCATTCCATTTGTTATAATGTTTACAATGTTATTTAATTAATATTAAATCTTAGTTCAATGGTTAATGTAATTAACCCCTTGGATCTAACATGGTACAAGAGCGGGTAGTTAATGGGTGGTTATAACCCATGGGGTACTTAAATATTCCCCGTTAAAATATAACACATATTACATTGCACACAAGTTAAAAAAATATTACAAACCCTTTCAAAGATATTTACTTGTTCTAGCACTTCATATGGAGCGGACATCTTTGTAAAGGCTTATATAATGTTTTTTAGTGGACCATATGAAATATGAGTTAGTCGGTGGATTATAGTTTTTTATGTAATACATAAATTTTGTGATGTTTTAATGAAAGAATTTGCTAAATAGCGATCAAAGGGGAGAACGATTAACAAATCAAAGGGGAGAAATTGCAATGTGATTAACAAATGTTTTCCCGGTCTTTGCACAGCGAGGGACCTCCCCTTAGATGAATTGCATAATGTGATATATGAGCTTGGTTTCAACTCGAAAATATAACAATACACCTAATCTCCAACTTTTTTTATTATTATAATTTTTTTTGTTAATCTAATGTTAAAAATTAAAAAAAAAATGTTTGTTTCTATTTTTATAATTAAAATGTTTTCTAAGTTTTGTTTCAAAACCAAAAGTATTTATAGTTGTATTGATGATAAATAGGTCATTATTTTTCATGTAAAACTAAAAAAAAATCACTCACATTTCAACAAATTAGTATTATCGTCAAACTAATATATTGTATGTCTAGAGTACTTGTTTGACATGTGTTTTTTCGATGTGAATACATCAAAATGTGATTGGCGTGATTTGAAATATGATAATGAGATTGCTTCTAAACTCTTTTTTGTAATGATTTTTCCTCCATAAAACCCAATTTACTATCAAAAAGTTGATCGTACAAATTATCGTAATAATCATGGTTTTTTCCCACAAAGAGTTGATTATGGTCAATTTCAAAGGAGGAAGAAATTATAAATTGTGCTTGGTGTCAAGGGGAACTGCCCCTCAAGCCCACCCTATATTGTGATAGGGAGCGTGCCAAGGGCGTTGCCCCTCGACCCTTCTGGGGGATGTTGTCCCCAAACCCCCGCTCCCTGATCCTGTGTTCAATATCTTATGTGATTAAAATCTCACCTTTGTGTATTGTGAGAAATGTTAATGGATTTGAAATCAATATCTAGTTGAGTATATTCATATGTGATTATTCTTGCTTGATTTGGTCATTTTTTCAGATTTCTTATCTATCAGTTTTATCACATTTTTTTAAAGGATCAGAATAGATAATGAAGATATATATGTTATTAATAAAAATATTTCTAATTTCTTAAATTAGTATATGATTAAAGAAAATATTATTGTATTCATATCGAATGACACTTGGGGACGCCTCTATGTTTGTATTTGAGACATCCAATATTGATTGCATCTAATAATTTTTTTTACAAGATTAATATGTTGACCTCCCCTATGGTTCCATTTTTTTTGGAACAATCTGGGTAAGAGCAGAAATTTCATTAAGCAGGGCAGTAAATGGAAAGTGGGTGATGGTTGGGATATAAATTTCTGGGAGGATAACTAGTTTAATGGCAATCTTATGGACATTTTTGGGATTGTTAAGGACAGTCTTGCAAACAAATATGGCATTAAAATCAAGGATTATATTAAGGGAAATGGCAATAGAAAGAAATGAAAAAAAACTATTAGTGGAGTGAGATGATCTGGTACAAATTATTTCCTCCCTTCAAGTTTAGTTAGATCTTATTCCCTTAAGTCAACTGGATACTAAGGAAGAGCTGGTTTGGCATAATTCCATTGATGGGGACTATTCTGTCAAAATTGGATATAACACTTTCTTCGACAGTAGTCAATCTGATTTCAATTGGAATAGGATTTGGATGGCTGAATTAACTCCTAAAATAAACTTCTTCCTTTGGCTAGCTATCAGAGGCAAGATTCTTACCACTGACAAACTGATGAGAAGATGTTTTATAATTCCTAATAGATTTCATCTTTGTAAAAAAGACTCTGAGGATATCAGTCATTTGTTTATCCATTGTGATTATGCTCCCAGAATATGGAGTTTTTCCCTCTCTAAATTTGAAGCTCTATGGGTGGTGCCGAAGGATTTCAATAAGCTATGGACTCAATGGAACCCACCCTATAGGCATTGTGTTATCAGAAGGATCTGGAAGCTGGTTATCCCTCATATCATTTGGAGGATATGGAAAGATAGAAATGATATTATTTTTAGAAATAAGAATCAGAACTATAAGCTCAGTATTGGTAAAATTTCTAATGATATCAAAGAGAATATAGCTAGATTTAAACCCCCCAAGAATAAGAGTTATCCAGCAAATGAAGAGTATGTCTTATCCAACTGGCAGATTGGAGCTGTCAATAGCCGAAGCAATCCCAGTAATAGTATTGATAGATCTTTGATTAAATGGCATCCTCCTAATTTTAACTGGTATAATTTGAACTTTGATGGGGCCTCTAAGGGTAACCCTGGGACTGTGGCAGGGGGAGGAGTGATTCGGGATCATAAAGGTAATCTAATTGCTGCGTATGCTGGAAAAATGGGAATTCAAACCAATCATTTTTCCGAAGCATTATCTGCTTTATGGGGCCTGAGAATTGCCCAGAATCATAATATCCAAAACTTCATTCTTGAAGGGGACTCCCTGAATATCATTAATCACCTTAATCAGTGCTCACCTCCAAGTTGGAACATCAAGGATTTTATCTCAGAGTCCATAAGTATCCGCCAAACATTCACTAACATCAGGATCATAGATACTTTACCGGGCAGATGCATTGGCAAATTATGGCATTAATGTTAACCACATTGTTTGGGATAATAATAGCATTCCTAAACAGCTTCAAAGTAGCATTCAAGTGGATATCTATAAACATGCAAATTCAAGATTTGGGATATGATCATTGGGATTGGATTAGTACGAATAAATCTCCCACACATGCTGACTTTAAAACTAATCTTATACATTTCTTATCGAACAATCAAGTTTGTATGAAGAATAATGGAAAGTTCAAGTGGATTTATATTGAAAGGAAAGTTATGCATGCAGGCAGTAATGTTCTCTATACAATTTGGCAACAAGTCTCTACGGATCCCCAAGAAAGAAATAATGTTAATGATGATAGGGAGCGGGCTGGCATAAGGGTCGTAGTTCCCACATGCGAACTTCCACAGGTTCAAGTCAGCAGTCATGCGGCTATTCATGGGAAAAGAAATGGCTATTCTCATCAGCATTTTCATTGCGTGAATAATAATAGCAAAAGGCAGACTGGTATTAGCACTCTTAAGGTTTCTAATATTTTTTGCAAGCAGTTAAGCACGGTGACAATGGGGGGCCCTCCTTGCCAAATCGAGCCCAGCGCGGATCCGGATTAGAGGGATAATTTGGAGCTTTGGAATATTCTAAGCCAGGGATGCATCACCAACTTTATGGAGAAGGTTCAGGGCCATGATCAAAGTATTTCAATGCATTTTGCAAAAGATTGGAAGGATTGCACTGTTGAGTATGGGGGGCAGAAGATTGCAATCAATGAGGAGCTGATAGTTGAAGCGACTGGCCTTGGCATGGACGGTTACCATTTTTTTAATAAAAGGGTTGACAGAGAAGCTGAGGAGAGGAGATTTGTTGAAGGAACTGAGAAGCTGATCTTTGTCATGACGGGCTTGCTTGTCAATTTGATCCCCTTGCCCTTTGATGAGGTTACCCGCATGATGGTGCGTTTCATTTCTTTGGAAGGGAGGTTCATCACTGTACCTGCTAAACATCTAGTATTCCTCAATCACTTCCGCAGGAATCACACGGTATGTTTCCCCCATTATCTACTTAGCTCTCTTGAGTGCTCTATTTTGGAGTTTCAAAAGCATGCTCGTGTTGTTCCTTTATACCAAGGGATAATTTTCTTGTTGCATAAATTATGTCTTCTTCGGTCTCTTGGCCTCCCTTCCTCCCCTGAGTCTGTTCCCCCTTTTCCTGTTTCTACGGCCGCTAGCCCCATCTCTCCACATTCTGTCCCTACCACTGCTATTGTCACCCCTCTCCCGGCCTTCCCAGCTCCATCTCCCATTCCCCCCACCTCTTCCCCCACCCCCTTTGCTTCCACTTCGGCCAGACTGGTTACCAGGTCCTCTAGAAGACTGAATCTTGATGCCCTTGCTGTGGGGAAGGGTCCTCAGGAGATTGAAACTGCCCATAACCTCCTTCATATTAGCAGTGCTAGTGCTCAGGAAGCACATATGGAGAGCTCCATAAAAAGGCTGGAGGCATTAGAAGCTGACATGAAGTTGTTGAGGGAAGAGGTTAAAAACATGGCAAAACAAAAAGGTAAGAGGAAGAAGGAAGAGGAGGTGACTATGGATAATAGCTAGCTTGAAGATATTTACAAGAAGTTGAACTCCTTAGACTCCCATTTAGGGAAGGCCAAGACTCTCCATGATTATAACATGGCCATTTTTACTGCTATTGAGGAGTTCATTGAGCAGCATGTCTGAAGTGTCTCCAATCTCAGCGGGGTTCCAGCTACCCTATGGGGCACTGATAAGGAAAGAAAAAGGACCATTGCTCAGCTGGATGTTACTGACTCTGCCCACATGACGACCTTGGGGATGTTCAAATCTTGGCAGACTATCAAATCCAGCATCGACAAAGCCGCCAAGAAGTAATTGGGGGTGCTCTTGCTGCACTTCTGTATAATTATTGCTATTTTTTTGTTGTCGTTTTACTGCTTTTCTACAGTTTTCACTCTGTTTTGATTTTGTTGTGGTAGCTGCTCTTTGGCTACTTTGGGCTTCATTGTCCCATCTGGATTTTGATCCTTTTGTTCTGGTTCTCTTTCCTATTTTGGCTTCTAGGCCCTCTCTTGTTCTCAAGGGTATAGTCCCTTTCAAAAAACTATTTGCCAATAATAATTAAAATATATATGTTGAAATTGTTCAATATATTGGTAATATAACATGGTTAGTTGTTAAGCATATTATTATTTAAGTTATTATACAACTTTTTTAAACCTATCAATGTAAGATTTTATGGATGGCTAAAATTGAAAGCAATAATGATTTATATTTTGCTTATAATGATGTCTATATGGATATTATGACTTTAACCATGTTGATGTTTTGTTAGATATAAAATATACAACTGGATATGTGCTTAAGTTTTTTGGTACATATATTATTACTTAGAAAGGTAAAAAGAAGCCAACAATATTCATCTCCTTTGACTGAGGTGGAGTATAGAAGTGTGATGGAAATAGTGAAACAAGCCATGTGGCTAAAGAGGCTATTGAAAGAGATGCATATGGAAGTTGAAGTAAGTAATCCTCTTCTGTGTGACAACCAAAATTTTATTACTCTTGTTAAGAATCCAATTCAGCATTAGAGAATGAAACATATATATATATATATATATATATATATATATATGCATTTTATCTGAAAGAAGGTTCTCTGTGGTGATATTAATCTCAAGTTTTGTTAAACTGAAGATCAAATTGTAGATATTTTCATGAATTCACTAAGTGCTATGAATTTTTGCAAGTTTCATGCCTTGTTAGGCCTTTCAAAGTTGTCGTTGAGGGGGAGTGTGCATGTCAATGCCACCTCTTAATGACTTGTTGTAAACTTCCTATACTTCCTCCATTTTGTAAAATATCATTGTATGTGAGTCTTAAGTAAATGATCACACCATGTGAGTTTACTTGTAAATCCCAATGAAGAATTAATTATGGGAGTTCCTTGGAAATTTATTTTGTGGGGTTTTTTCCCTTTATGGTTTTCTCCACGTAAAATCTTGTTTTGGTGTTATTTTATTTCATTGCATTTGTTATAATGTTTTGTGTAATGTTTACAATGTTATTTAATTAATAGTAAATCTTAGTTCAATGGTTAATGTAATTAACCCCTTGGCCCTAACATAGAAGTAGAATTATTGGTATTCATATTGTCACAAGCAAGAACATGATCAAGCAAAGAATCTATAGTAATATTATCATGTGTTATAAGATGAGGAGAAGAAAGGTGCAACATCATGGGTGGATATGGAATATGAAGGAGAACATGAAGAAAAACTTTGGTCAAGGGATATGCAAATATTAGGGGTGTCAAAGTCAATAGGAAGGGTGTTTTGGAAAGCAAGATGTTTTTAGAGGACGGAGGAATCACATTGAGGATTACGGTAGATGTCACAAAATTCAGATTCTGTAAAATTATCGTCAAAAACAAGTTACAGACATGTATCGACCATATTATTCTTAGGAGATGAGGACCATTTTTTAGCCATGAGGGTTTTTAGGATCCTAGGGCAAGAAGTTCGAAGAAGAGCAGGTTCACCAAATGATTGAATTAAATATGAATTAAATCTAATTATAAAGTAACTGAAGTATAAATGATAAAATACATAAGTGACACAAGAAAACTAAGATGTAAAGTATAAAACTCTAATCAAGGAGTAGAGATAGAGGACTTAGTTGATATCCATGCAACCTGGGACTGATTTGGGCAAGGAGAAGTGATGAACAAGATGTAAACAACATCGCGAATAATCTCTATTGGAAGAAAAATAGACTAATATGGGGGAAAATCATTCCTACAATAATTTTACTTCATTTACCAAACCATACATTCATCAATTAAGTTTTCCATACAACATTCATAACCATACATGTGCATATTAGATGTGTATTAACCATTCACAATATCACAACATAAGAGAGAGTACACAAGACACCAAATATAAGTAGGAAAATCTCAAGGGGAAGAAAACCCACTAAATAATTTGTTGATATTACTCACAACAAAGACTCAAGTGAATATTACACATCACAAGATATTTCTTTAGTGAGGCATCAACCCCACAAGGAGCACCCACCCCTAAACCCTTGTTGATATTACTCATAACAAGAGACTCCTATGAATATGAATCATCATAAGGAATTTTACATAATTATGACCACTGAAAATATGTTGATACCGCATCTGATTTAGATCTAAAAATTCAGTTCCAAATTTCTTCAAACCCTCATTCAAGCACACCTTCTTCAACTCAATCTCTCTAGATCTTTCATGGACTTTTCTTGGTTTCAAGCTCTTGCACAAATCCTCTTCATCATTAATCAAAATTTAAAACACTTATTCAGCTCTAATCTCATGATTTCACACATGTTACTCACTATCTCAGGTCACACTTTTCCCCCATGCATGACTAGTTCAAAAATGAACTCAAACTTCACTTTTATACCCTTTTATTTTCAAAAACATAACGGAGGTCGGTACTTCATGACTAATTAAACCAAAAAAATTAATTAAATTCCAATAAATTCATGAACACATTCACATTTGACCCTTATAGGCTGGTCATGCCCAAAACCACCAAACATGCACAAAACTAGCTAAAAACCCCATCACTTAGAGCTAAAACCACAAATTCCAAAACCATGGTTAATAAAGCTCCAAAAATCACCATACATGTGTAATATGACATAAAAACATCAACCATGGTCATTAATTATCTTGCACCAAACAAAAAATCCGTAACAAAACTCAAAAGGCTCAAATCCTTCTCAAAACAGTTGCTTACAGCACCCTATCTTCGCAATTTCACATCAAGACCACCCAATAAAAGATCAAATATGGCATGTAACCACTCTATGGAATCCTTAGGACCTATATATCACATTAATCCATGTTATAGGTCATGAAAAATCTATATGTGCAAACTACACTCACTTTCCTCTTCACCAAATGAAGTTGTCTTGAAAGCAATTTTACAAATGCTACTAGTTTACACCATTGCATCCACTTCCAAGACCTTAAAATGCCTTTAATATGAAAAAATGCATTCCTCTTCACTCTCCAATTGATAGAAATCATCATAATCCATCTTATGCCTCATTCAACCCAATATTTTAGCCTAAGCAATCATGTTATAAAACCAATCATCCTTCTTCTTGTAGACACAAAATCACACACTTTGGGTAATTATCTAGTCCTGATCACAAAATACTATTCATATGATTCCTAAGTAAGAATGATACTAATCAACCCATGTCTTTGGGCACATTTCTTTGCTTTATATGGATACTTTCAGTCTTATACACTTATTTGCTCAGTATTCCTTTTTCAGCCTTTGACATTTATCATCTTGGACACCAACGCCCATACCAGGACACCAGCTCCAAGTGTCCTCATCCAATCTAGGTAGCACTATCCTATTTTTACTTTACTCACACTTTTTAGTTCCTTTCTAGCCGTTTGAGCATCTTATCTTTTTGGTAGTGGGTCTTTTTAGGGTTAATTATGAAATTCAAGCAAGGGAATCATATAAATACAAATTTATGTGATCATAATAAAGGACCAAGCACTAAGCATATACTATCTCAACCTAAGGTTACATCCATCTAGCTCCATCAAAAGGGACACAAGGGCTAGTTCATCTGCATACATTTCATAAGAGGGAAGCTCATTCTATTCCATCCACACATTTACTACATTTCTTTACATTTAACTACTTTCTCGCTATCCAAGTGCGATTGACACAAGAGCAACCTAAGGCATGAATTCACACACACACACAAAGAACTACATTGGGTCTGAGATATAGTGCAATGTTCAGTTGTAAGTCCACCATTGTGGCAACTGAGGACAGTCCAACCCCTCATTCTACATCTTTATTTTTTGGGATTCAATGTCTATTTTAGGGTTTGACATGTCTATACTTATTTGTAGGTTTATTGCAACCTCGACGATAATTGTGTGAATCCATAGTGAAAAAAGGTGAGCATAAACGAACATCCTGTAACCCTAATAATTCATGTTTCTGAGCATTTCCGCATACCCAAGTGCCTAGAATCAAGACCCAGGTGCCTGTGGGCACCCTTGTCCCTCTCCAGGAACCCCTGTCTAAACTATTCCTCCAGTTATGCAATTTTCTAAGCTCCACTAAGGTAGTTAGTGCTTCACATTTCTCTATCTTCCAGCTCTATGCACTTTCCAGAACTCGGTGAATCAGCTAAGGCATATTACCCTTCTTTGCATATTAGGGTTTCATTATTTATTACTTAGTTTATTTCTGTATTTCATTATTACATTCATTTAATGATACTATAACATTAGATTAGGCATTTATATTTCATATTTAGCTTAATCAATTCCTCAAAAACTGACTTAGATGACCCATCAAGTCTCATCATCATGAGACAAACCTTATACCAATGGAAATACCTCTGAATGCTCTTTCCATAACATATTATATTTCCTTCCAACTCAAAGTGGAAGGCCTTCAACCAAGGCCATCTCTGAAAACTACTTGAAACTGCCCAAAAACTACCTTATGACTAGTCATCATTAATAGGGCACACTTTACCATTTATAAAAATCACCATGATCTTAAACCATCATGTACATCAAGGATAACTCCCATACTAAAAATAATGTCAATTTATTTTACAACTCCTTTGGACAACCTTGTCCCAAACTGAACTTCTTCATAAATTTTCCTATTTGAGTGGGGTGCACTCATCACCACATGCTTTACCATCCTTTTGGGAAACCTATAGGATTAATCTACATAATCAAATCATCATACTATTACAACCAATCAATTCTAGGCACTTATGAAGCAAATCTCTCCTATCGCTTTCACGTTAGGGTTTCAAGCACACAAAAATTTGTTTACCTTCTTAGCATTCATTCATAAAAATATGGTGATGAAATAACCTCATTCATTTTTGAAAACCTTATTAGTTCAATATAGAAACAACCCTGAAAGTTACAAGGTCCCATGCAAAGCACACAATTCAGGGTGAGCATCATAAGGTGCAATTCGAGCTTGATGACTATATGTAGACACTTGTACACCCTTGACACGTCATATAGACCATGTCATACCTCATAAAAACCTTCAACCAACTTAGGAAGACTCATACAATGACCATGCACACTATACCATGCACAAAACACACATGAATGCAATGTTACTTCACCCAAGAACCTCTCATCAATGCAATACATCATGTGTTGAATTTGACTAACACCTCATTGGGACTCATATGAAACCTACACACCCTTTTCCATCAATGTATTTGAAATCAATGAAAACACTAAGACACAATGGCCAACAATCTCTATAAATCCTAGAGTTCAAGAGCAAGGTTGAATAGGGGCACCCGCAACAGGACACGGGCACTTGGGTGATGATGACTATATTTGGGCACCCATGACTGTGCAAAATCTCCGGATCTAGTTTTTGTTGTGCTGCATGGGTGTTGCAATTATTCCTTATTGATTACCTAATGTTACTATTATAATTTCTAATGATACATGTAACTTTCAAAATATAATTTCACCCACACAAGCCCACAAAACAAATCAAATCTAAAAAGGAAAATATAGAATGGGAAGTCAGACTGACCCCGACGATCACCCTAAGATGTTAAAAATGGGTCATTTTTGGTGTCATTGATGTTAAGCTACATTTATGGCAAAGGATTGAATGGTAAAGTGAAGCTCAGTGAGAGGCATGAAGGTTGATTGGTAATGCCTTATCAGGATGGTTTCAGTGTTCTGGAGACCTATTCAATGAGGTAGGAGTCCACTGCAGGTATGGACATGGTTGGTAAACTCATTATAGGTATTCTATATGTATTCTATAGGTCATAAATGATGTTTCTATCATGTGCAAGAGATTTTGGAATGAGTAACGGGTTACATGACAAGAGTCACAATTGTAACTGGCTCATTTAGGCCTAGTTCTAGAGCATAATGAGGTGTGAAATCTTAATGCAGGTCATGAAAATACTATGTAAGCATGGGAGGATCATAGGGATACTATCTCAGTCATGTATGAACAACATCAAGGCTTACTCTAGCTTCTGGAGGCAAGTTTCAAAAGTTCACCAAAACTACGTTTGAGGACTGATAGTGTATGTTGACGTAAATGAGACAGGACTAAGTTTCACATGAAAATATATGGCTAACCAACCTATAGAGAGTGTATATGGGTGTGTTTTAGTGCTTCATGCCAAGTTTCATCAAGTTTTGAATAATATTGTGAAAGGTATGCAAGTTTTTCTAAAATTACATTCTTAAGGAATGCAAATTGAGCACTCTATCTTCTTAGCACCAAAACAAAATTTTCAAGCCTTCTTCAAATAAATTATAAAATTAATTTTTGAAGAACATTCCAATCCTAAAAATTTTCAAAAAAATTGAAGGAAATTGGTTGAGAAACAAAGAAGTTATGAACTTTTTTCTAACATGTTTTTTCTCTCTCCAGGACTGCTTCTTGAAGTTGTAGGCACAAAATTAACAATTTTGACTCCAAATGACTTGCAAAATTTGAAAAAATATTTAGAAGTATAATATTCTCTCCTCATGCCAAAATGGTTGTATGTGTGAAATCCAAGCATGGTTATGTTGTACAAAATTACTCTAATTTTATAAGTCTTGCATATCCAGTCTAGTTTTGGGGATTCCAAGGTGAACCACTAGGCCAAGAAATGGATATAAACATTCTCTACAGATCATAAATAAGTACTTGATGCTCATAACTAAAATTTTGAAGTGATATATTGACATAGTCTTCATTGCTCCAACAAGTATTGGATTAGACTTCATAAGAAGGTTTTTTTCTGAGTTATATCTGTGGGTTTACCTTTACAAATCAAGTTCTTAAGCTATAAAAGTGATGTACAGGTTCTCCAAGAAGTATATAAATTATGCATGGAAATGTAAATAGAGTTTTCTTTTTCTAGTAAGAATTCTCTAGATTGTGTCTTGCAGTTGCTACCTCCAGAAACTGTGATATGTGTGATTCCCATGTGGAAATCCTTCAAGTTGATGTGTCTTCTAGTATGGAAATGAATACAAAGGAAATAAATCTCTCTTAAGGACATCTCGTAATGTTAAAACAAGGTATTATCTATACAAATCAACTCACTTATGAAGGATTGTATTTTTCTTGTTTGTTATAGTCATGAAGGGCTATATTTTCATCCTTGAACCATGATGCTCCTTCTCAAATGAATGTGAAATAAGACCTATGGTATGCACCAAGTATATATGATAAAATGGCTACACTCTTAATGTGATATAAAAATGAAGAACTAGGTAACTTAAGCTTTCAAAACACAAGCTAGGGTTTGATCTATGAAACCCTCACTGAGAAATTACATTGATAAACAAGTTAGGAGAACTATGACAAAGCATATAATGGTAAGGAATGTTGTGAGAACTCTTTGAAGCCTTTGTAACATTTTTTTACTTTTGAAAATAGGACTATTACACTCTTTTATGTTGAAAGGAAGACTACAGGTCATGGAAACCGTTACATTATAGGTTTAGACAAGTCAATGTAAGTTCAGTTATAACTCGATGGGGCAGCATGTGAAGACTTTTACATTTCCTTATATGATTTAGAATGTGAAAATAAAGAAAATGTGAAGAGTAAAAGACATGTGAAGTTGAAAATTCAGTAGACTTCGACTAGTTTTGTTAAAACAAGAAAAACTTTAGTGTTATGGTTGAACTGAAGGAAGGAGGATGTTTGAAATAGACTGGAACTATAAAGAACAGAGATATATATGAACATACTGATTAGGTAAAATGTTTGGTTGAATAGTGAATAATATGAGCTTATAAATGACCAAATTCAAACCCGTATAAAATGGTTATAGTTGAGAAAAAGAGTGAGCATGTCGAATGGATGATTAAAGCAGTGTGTGAAGAAATTGCAAGATAAGGATTGAACAAACTGAGAAAATGGTGAATTAATGGTGTGGAACATTGAAAAGATAACACCATGGATTTTTTTTAATACACCGGAGATAAAACTGTAAATCAGGTTGTTGTAAAATGAGTGAACAATAGTTAGAGAGTTCAATAGATGAATAGGCAATCTAGAATGGTGATTAGAGCATTACATCAAATGAACAATCAACTAAAGAAGAGAAATAGAAAGTATGAGTTGAAGCTTGTAAAATCTTGTTGGAGCATAGGGAATGTACTTGAAGATATTGCTGAGATAGAGGATTTGAGGATGAATGTATAATGAATACATGGTCAGGTTTGAAACCCCTATATCAGACTTACGTATGAAGTTAAACTGAGCTTAACCAAAAGTTGAAGGAAGTCAAGAGTAGAAATTGCATAACTTGGTTATTATTTAAAAGATTTAGAAAAAGGGATTATCAGGAGAAGAATTGAGAATAAATAAGAAATAACGTTATATGAATGAAATAATATTGATGAAGTTATGCCTTGCATTTTTTTTGGTGATCAGGATAGAGAAAGATCCTATAGGTCAATTGAGAAGCAGAGTTGAGCATAAAAGTGTGCTAATCTAGCTGCCACTATTAGTTGTATGAGACACCAAGTTTAGTGTGATAAAAATATTGGATTAAGTCTAAGTTGTAGCCTAGAAAGTGGGGAGTGGTACCTTCCCTATGATTTTAATCTCACTAAAGGTCAGTTGTTGTTGAACCAAACTTGGGAGTTGTAACTTCCAGACAAGTTAAAGCTTGTCAAATACTGAGTGAATGCTTGGTCAAATTATGGAGTTATAGCTCCAAGTTGAGTTGAAGCTCAACCTTGAAATCAATGTAACATATATAGGAAAATCTAGTCCTAAGCATAGTACTTGGTTTCAGTGGGTTTTTTCCCTGTTCAGTTTCCCACATTAAATTTTGTGTCTTTGTGTACACTTTATTGTTATCTTCTTGTATATGGTTTTATTTGTTCTTCATAGCATGTATAAGGAAATGGAAATATATGTAAAAGTTTATTAGACACTAATTCACCCCCCTCTTAGTGTCCAAGTTTCCAACAATTGGTATCAAAGCATGGTTCTCCTCAGTTAAGCCTAAAATCTTGGAGGTGATCTTGTAGACACAAACATGAGTACATTAGTGGAATCAATGTTGAAAATGAAGTATGAAATTTATAAAGATCTCATAAATTAATTAAAGACAAAAATCAAGCTCAAGGAAGTTAATCGTGGTCAAGACCTAAATGAGATGGCTTCATTTGTTGTGAATGTGTCAAAATCTTTGAGAGACAAAGAAAATGCTTGTCTTAAATTTGAAGAGGAACTAAGGACCCTGAAGATTGAGTTGGAACGAGTTACTAACCATCTTGATGGCTTGCAAAGAAAATAAATACATTCTGGTAAAGTAGAGCATGAGATATTGCAAGTAACTATTCAAGTCAAGAGTGAAGAATGTGAGAAACTAAATGCAAAATTAAAAACTCTAAGAGAGGAAATAGAACAAGCAAGGATAAGGGAATTGAAGGATGATTCAAGCTATGTATCTGGTCAAGGATGTTCAGAGACCAAGAAGAATACAAAAACACAAGAAGACCATTAGGAAGCCAAATGTAGGAATACTATCAGGTAAGTTTCATGGAATTTACTTTTCATGCAATGTTTTTGGGCATAAAGCTAGAGACTGTAGGAAGAGTAGATGAAGAAAATCCATAGAGGGATTGTAGGACTAAATACTAAAATAACATGGTATGTTTCAATTGCAAATAAAAATGACACATAGCTAAGTAATGATTAGAAGAAACTTTAAGCCAATTTTGGGAAGAAGAGGGCTCAAGAGGCAACAAACAAGCTGTATGCTTCAACTGTCATGAGCAAGGGCATTTTGCCAGAAATTTTTATGAATCAAATAGATATAGCTATAAGTTGAATGCATTCAAGAGGAAAGACAAAAGGAGATTCAAAGGAAAGACAGACTCTAAGAGTGAGACCAAACCAACCATGGTTGAGAAAGATACTAGAAAGAAGAAAATAAAATGGATATACAAGGTCAAGGAAGCAAAGTCAGAAGTTGAAATAACAAAGGATAATAAGAAGATAGCATGGGCAGATGCTTAAGAGACACATCAATATAATATAGTCATAGGAGAATCAAGCACAAAAAATACAATAGAAAGTGCTAACAAAGGCAAGAAGAAGGAAAACAATTCTAGTACAAAGAATGAGTAACTTCTTCCTCAAGAAGTGTTAGAGAAGATGTATGAATTCCAACATGTATGCTTATCTAGCACTCAAGCAAAATATGAGAGCTCAAATGATATGGTGGTCACACCAAGGAAGCATCTACGAAGATTAACAAGAAAACAAGGACAATGAAGGAAAGAATTGAGTCATCATGTTGTGTTGATGACTTTCTCGTGTTCTGATGTGACATGACAAGATGGTATATCTCCTTTAGGATTATAGGAGACATGAACTAGTTGAAAGAAGCATTGGAGTGTACCTGAGAATAATCACCATCAATAGGTGCTTATGTTGCAAATATATCACAAATGAAAAGGTATGCTTTGTCTATCCTTCTCCTAAAGTTTGTTTGGTATGCTTAAATTGTGTTTAAGTACTTAAAAGTATGATTTTTTATAAGTTCTATCTATCATAATGTCTACCTTATTCTTTAAAGCATTGGATCATGAAAGGAGTGGACTTAGTTAGTCAATGTCTACTATGAGTGCATTTGAGTCAAAATGGTTGTTCTTGTTATATGAAGTGCATTTATGTGTCTCTAACCAATCCCAGAAGCCTTGATCAAGTCTATTTAGGTTTCAAATGCTAGAATTCTCATCAACAAGGACTGTCAAACCTTATCATTCATCATGGTCAAGTCATGGGTCTGTAAAAGTGAGTATAATTCTGTCAAGTAGTCAAAGTGTACTCTTTGGTCTATAAATATAGACTCAAATAATGGTCACATTGTGGTTGTTCATACCTTGAAGTGTGTATCAGAAGTCCTTGGAACTCTAATCAAAATTTTGAAGATTTTAAGTATCATTGTACGGAGTTGTGTAAGTCTGACAAGAACATTTGAATCTACAAGTATGAGAAATGGAGAAATAGAAGAGGTACAATGACTATCAAGCCCAAATGAAGTCCTATAGTCTTGGTTGATGAAATTTTCTAAGGTATAAAGACTATGGTGGTTGTACCAAGCTTATGAAAAGATGTAAAATGAGTAAACATAGTTTTGGTGGTGAAATACTTTGAATATTATATCAAGGTGAAGCATAGCTAGTGATCTGAGCAAGAGGTGCATCCTGAGAAAACTGGGCATGGAGATTATTAGCCAAGGAAATAATATTTGACTGTACATTTCCAAGTGAATTTCTGAGAATGAAGGAACACTGTCATCTATAGTTGCAGGTATCACATGCTTTCAAATCATCGAGCAAGACCTTATGAAGATGTTTGAAGTAACTACTGCATCTTGAAATAAGTTGAAGATTTGAAGAACTGAAATTAGGGTCAATGAAGTTAATTTGAGTCATGTGCTAACAAATTATGGCTCCAAGTGAAGACTCATAGCTACATAAATGCCACAATAAGTGTATAATCAAGTGGAGCATGCTACATGTGGCTAAAACTAATGCCTTCAAGTTTCCTAGGGTTTGATGTCAAAAACCCCAGCTGAGTACAAAATGATACTTCTAAACTCATTTCAGTTGATTGTTGAGAACTTTCTAAGTTGTATAATGTCTAAGAAGGATTGAACTCCATTTGCATCTTTGGAGAGGGCTATGAAGTACCTTAACTAGGTATGGAAGAGATTGTGATGTTTGACAAGCCTCTCTTCCCAAATTGAAGGCCATTCTCTCGTAAAGTTTGTTCACAAAGTTGTGACAGTGACTAAAGGAACTCAAATTACTTTAAGATTGTAAAGTAAGCCAAATGAATCTCAAGGATTTCTACAAGACAAAGTATAAGTGGATGAAGTTTGTAATCCTAGTTGAGTAAGAGGTAATTCTTCCTAAAACAAGATTCAAATGATTGAAGGTGGTTCTTAGTTTATGTCATGCAAAATTAAAGGTGTATGGTCAGTGTTGTAAGTTAAGTCCACATAGTCCCATGTGTCAAAGTGCAAGGCTGTCATCAAATCATGTCAAAGAGGATATGGACGATTTTGAAATCTGTGTAAGTGCAAATATGTTGAAAATCTTGTTCCAGTTTATCATGAAATCACGAGAAGGTATGATTCACATCTTGAAAAGAAGCCTCAGAGGACTAAATTACATCTACAAGTTTGGGTGTTAATGTGCAGTATATTTGATGTGTCCAAGCTTCATGAATTAGGACATGCATGTGTATAAAGGATTTATGAGGTTCTGAGTTGTGTAAAGTTGTTGATATCAAGATTGGTTGGTTCACTTATGGTTCCATGTGCAAATGACTAGCCATATTATTGAACATTGTGCTAGAAGTAGAGTATGGGAACTGGCTTATTGTAATTTTTTTTACCTTTAGCTTCATGATGATGACATATACATGAGTAAAAGTGTAATGAAATTACTTGTATAATTCAGATTAAGAGAAATAATAGAACACCAAATAACACAATATTTCAGAATAATGATCTCAATATATAATTAGAATAGCTTCGCCACTTCGAGGGGGCAACCTCCAAACCATATAATAAGACTCAAATGCTCAAATGATAATGAAATACTACCTATAATCCCCTATATATACTATTCATATTCTATGGCCATCACCAAGGCTGACCTATTAAGCATGAGAAAGTATAAATGATATAATAAAATGATATGATAAGCCACAAGTCGGCTACTCATATCCTAATACAAGAAATAGGTTAACGGCATAGAATTCCCTTCCCCTTCAAACCAACGTTGTCCTCAACATTGAATAATCTAGGATATTGCTGGAAAAAACCTTCATCCTCCCAAGTGGCGTCTTCTATGCTCAGAATCTTCCACTTGATCAGATATTCCTTAATGTCTCTAGTTCTCAGCCTCTTAGTACGTGTTTGTAGAATCTTCTCTGGCTCCAAAATGATTCTTCCTTCCTCGTCAAGTTCTGGTAACTCTGTCTGGGCTTCAATTTTCTGTCCAATAACCTTCTTCAGACATGAAACATGGAATACTGGGTGTATGTGTGAAGATGGAGGCAACTCTAGTTTATAAGCAACATTACCAATTTTCTGTAGAACCTGATAAGGGCCATAATATTTAGGAGCAAGTTTGTTTTCCTTTTTCTGTTGCTTTAGGGACATCTGTTTGTAAGGTTGGAGACTTACAAAAACCCAGTCACCAATTTCAAAATGTCTTTCACTATGGTGTTGATCTACTTGTTGTTTCATCATGTTCTGTGCTAATGCTAAATTCTCCTTCAAACTAGCCAAAACCTATTGTTGATGTTGAATGTGTTCCTCAACATCTCTGACCTTAGTTTGCACCCTCAAGGAGGAAGAGATAGAAGGTGGATGGTAACCATATAATGCTAAAAATGGGGTCATTTGAGAAGAGGTATGAAAAGATGTGTTATACCACCATTCTGCCAGTGGTAGCCATTTAATCCACCTTTCCTGCTTATCTGATACAAAACAACGTAAATACCGCTCTAAGCATTTGTTGACCACTTCTGTTTGCCCATCAGTTTGAGGATGATAAGATGAACTATGAGCTAGCTAAGTACCCAAACATGAAAATAATTCCATCCAAAAATTACTTGTGAAAATAGGATCACGATCACTTACAATTATCTTTGGGGTTCCATGTAGCCTTTGAATTGTCTCCAAAAAAATAGTTGCGACTGTACTAGCTGTAAATGGATGTGATAGGGCACAAAAATGGGCATATTTTGTGAGCCTATCCACAATCACGAAAATAACATTCTTACCCTCTAAACAAGGCAATCCGGTGATGAAATCCATGGAGACCTCCTCCCATCTCTGGCTAGGAATTGGTAAGGGTTGCAACAGACCTGGTGTCTTAATTGTTTCCCCTTTGTTCTGTTGGCACACTAAACACTATGATACAAAATTTTGTACATCCCCCTTGAGTCCTTCCCAAAATAATTCTCTTTTTATTCTATGATATGTCTTCAAAAACCTAGAGTTTCCTCCAACAGGTGAGGCATGTAGCTCTGAAAGAATCTTATGCTTCAACTCAGAATCTTTACTCAAGTATAACCTATCCTTGTACCGTAGGGCATTACCTTTCCACTCAAATTTTTTAGATGTCATAGATCCTTGTTTGATATTCTATATTAGAGATTGTGTATCCTTATCTTGATTCCATCCAATCTTGCTTCATCCACCCAATCAGCTGTCAACATGGACATTCCACATAGTAAGGCATCTGCAGATGTATCCCTTCTGGAAAATGCATCAACTACTACATTTTCTTCACCCTTTTTGTATATTATTTCAAAATCATAACCCAACATTTTTGTTACCCACTTTTGTTGTTCCTCAGATGATAACATTTGCTCCAAAAAAGTATTTGAGACTATCATGATCAGTTTTTACCTTGAAGTGTCTACCCATGAGATAGGGCCTCCATTGCTTGACCGCATGAAGAATAGCCATTATTTCTTTCTCATAGACAAGTTTGAGCAGATATTTTCCTTTGAATTGGTGACTCTCAAATGCATTTGGTCTTCCTTCCTGCATTAGAACTGCTCCCAATCCTGATCCTGAAGTGTCACATTCAACAATGAAGGTTTTTGAGAAGTTGGGAGTAGCCAAAACTGAGGTGTTGCACATGGCTTCCTTCAGCTGGTCAAAGGATTTAGTGGCTACATCTGTCCAATGGAAGGCATCCTTCTTTAGCAATGCAGTGAGTGGGGTTGTTATTCTACCATATCCCCGTAAAAATCTTCTGTAGTACCCTGTTAGTCCTAGGAACCCATGAAGATTTTTGACATTTTTGGGCCTTGGCCATTCCACCATAGCTTTGATCTTATGAGGATCAACTTTGACGCCTTCATGGGATTCAATATGACCCAAGTACTCTACCTCTTATACACCAAAAGAAAATTTGGATGGCTTTGCATATAGAGTATGTTTCTCCAAAACTTCCAACACGTTATTTACATGTTGTAAGTGTTCTTCCCATGTCTTACTGTAAATCAATATGTCATCAAAGAAAACTAATACAAATTTCCTTAAAAACAACCTAAAAATAGTGTTCATCAAGCTTTGAAAGGTTGAGGGCGCATTTGTAAGACCAAAAGGCATAACCAAAAACTCATAATGGCCCTCATGAGTCCTGAAAGCTGTTTTATGAACATCTTCCTCTTTTATCCTAATTTGATGGTACCTCAAATGAAGATCTAATTTTGTGAAATAAACAGCACCATGCAATTCATCAAGTAAATCATCAATCACTAGAATAGGGAACTTATCTTTGATGGTGTACTTGTTGAGTTCTCGGTAATCTAGACACATCCTCCATGTTTCATCCTTCTTACATACCTTGAACACTGGTGAAGAATATGCACTTTGGCTGTGCCTGATGATACCTGCCTTCAACATTTCCTGCACCATTTTCTCGATCTCACTTTTCTAGGAATATGGGTATTTGTATGGTCTAATGTTAGGTGCTTGGCTCCTTGGAATCAACTAAATGGCATGATCATGATCCCTAACTGGTGGTAGTCCCTTTGGAATTGCATCAAAAACAGATGAGTGAGCATCCACAATCTTCTAAAGATCTGGTGGCATTGAAGACTCTGTATTTTGTACTTCTATGGAAAATAGCTTTGCTATAAATCCATCCACTCCTTTTTTGAGAACCTGCTGCATCTAATGAGAGCTAATAATCTATGGAGACTTAGCTACCATCCCATTCAATTGTATTGTCCTTCCATCTGAATGAAATTGCATGAACAATTCTTGGAAATTCATCTCTATAGTACCTAAGGTTGTGAGCCATTGTACCCCCAAAACAATATCTACCCCTCCCATAGAAATATCAAACAGAGGTGAGTCTAACATGTAGTCTCCCATGGAAAACTTGATACTATGGTACTTTCCTGTGTACTTGACTGTCCCACCATCCGCAATCATAACTTGAATTTCTGGAGCTGGGTAAATAAAACAATTGAGGTGGGCAGCTAACTTACTATTTATGAAGTTATGAGTACTCCCCGAGTCAATCAACACCATCACCTTCTATTTTTTGAGATAGCCAATAACCTTGAGTGTTTGAGGAGTACTAATACCTGACAATGCATGGAAAGAAATTGTAGGTTGGTGATCCTCTACTTCATTATCTATTGGTTCCTCAGCCTCTCTTATAATTTCATCTTCCTCATCATCCTCATTACCTCCATCAATATAGAAAAACTTCTTCTCAACACATTTATGTCCTGGTCCATATTTGTTATCACAGCTAAAATATAATCCTTTTGCTCTATTTTCTTCCATTTGTTGAGGAGTCAGTTTAATTGGCCTAGCAAAATGAAGGGGAAGAGATACTATAGTCTCTGGTGTTAATGAAAGGTGGCCTCTTACAACAAAGAACTTTTTCCTCTACATGACGTGCCATGATAATAGAATCAGAAAGCTTGATTGGATTAAACATATATACCTCATGCTCGATGTGGTCCTTAAGACCCCCAAGAAACAAGTCATTCAGATTATCTTCTGGAATATTCTCCACCCTTAAGGATAGGTTTTGGAATTGATGCACATAATCTTTGACTGATCCTATTTTCCATAACTTTGCTAATTGACTAAAGTAGTTCTCTGAAACATTGGAACTATAGTGCAATTGTAACTCCTCAGTAAAAACTGTCAAAGTGACACCCATACCATCCTTCTGCCTCTGAGCACATAACCAACGATACCAAACAAATTGGTTGGGTTCAAGATATAGGGATGCCAATGTCACCTTTTTTCCTGATGGTGTTTGATGTAACTCAAAGAAGTTCTCCATTTGATTTATCCAATGCAGGGGATCCTTACCATCAAATTTGCGCATATCCACTTTCAGCATCATGTTCCATGGTTACGAATAAGTTTTGATTCTGATGGGACTGGAAAAGTGATCCAATATGGTTAGTTTGTCCATGATTTTGAACTGAAGGTCCTACTTGGTTGATATGGGCTAGATTTGGGCCATACTGGTCACCCTTTACATGTTGCATGATATACTCCAATCGATGATTGATTTGGGCTATGTCTCCTTTAGAGGCCATCTCAGATTGTACATTTCGCAACTCATACTCAATTTGGATCACCTTATAATCAATTGAGGTAAGCCCTAGTGTTGAGGAATATTTATTTACCCCTTCTGACTCCATCTCTTCAATCACTACCCCATCTTTATCTGGGGTTTTACCTGGAATAACCGGATTCTTTTTTGCTCTTGTGGAAGGCCCCGCCATGATGACAAACCTTAGGGTTTAGGGTTTCGATATAATTTTTTCCAAACAGGAAAAAACACAGAGAATATACTAATACTATTTTTTTGAGAGCTTGCCGAAAATGTAAAGAACTTGAAAATTTTCCACAATTTGCACCTTAGGGAGTGATTTTATTAAAAAATATAAATTTGTAATAATTTTTGCAAAATAAATCAAAAAAGTCTAAAATTTTCAGGAAACCTTACTTAAAATGCTTCGCAACTCTGGTAAAAATATACTCCCACCTATTCGCTTTTGTTCGCAATATGTGGTGGGAAACAAAAAATTAGGGTTTTTACCCTAATTTCGGCCCAGATCGCAGCTCTAATACCACTTTTAATGAAATTACTTGTATAATTCAGATTAAGAGAAATAATAGAACACAAAATAACACAATATTTTAGAATAATGATCTCAATATGCAATTAGAATAGCTTCGCCAACTTCGAGGGGGGCAACCTCCAAACCATATAATAAGACTCAAATGCTCAAATGATAATGAAATACTACCTATAATACCCTATATGTACTATTCATATGCTATGGCCATCACCAAGGCCGGCCTATTAAGCATGAGAAAGTATAAATGATATAATAAAATGATATGGTAAACCACAAGTCGGCTACTCATATCCTAATACAAGCAATAGGTTAAGGGCATAGCAAAAAGTACTTGAGAATTCTTTTGAAATTATTTACAGAAGACTTCAAGGTCTGATGGTGTAATTTCATCCCTACTTAGAACTTGTAGTTTGTGCACTCAACCTGGTAGAGTGAAAGTGAGATAAGGATCATAATGATGCTCTATGAGGAGATCTAATGCATGACCAAGGTCATGGATGGGTTAATTAGATGCTTGAAGGCAAGTAAAGGGAAGTTGTGAATACTACAAAACTAATCATGCTTAGAAGCTTATTCTTAAGAATCTACAGAGATAGGATTTGGTCTGCATTAGTTTTGTGGTGGGTTTGAGGCTCTAGAAAAGTGAATGTGAATTTGTGAAAAGGTATAAAAGCCTTAAGGAACAGTAATATATTCACGGGCATGAATAAAAAATTTTGTTGCTCCTATTTTGAACTCATGCAAAAAATATAAGCTACAGGTGCAGGGCAAACCCAAAATGGTAAAGCATGGTTATTTTCACCAGTAAAAATGTTTATCAAGCCTACATTTGGTAAGTTCAACAACCCTCAACTTGTGCTTGAGATCTAAATTGTATATGTGGCCTCAAAAATAAGGATGAAATATGTCTTATGAACTATTAAATATCTTCTCAGTTCCATAATGCATCCTAAAGGCATGTAGATGTTATCTTTGAAATTGTAAGTTTTCCTTGTTGGTTTCACAGTGTCTCTGGTGGTGCTCAGTGTAGAACAAGTAAATTGTTTGTTGTGAAGGTCCTATCTATTCTATCAAGTTTAGATTGAAGTCAATATATATATATATATATATATATATATATATATATATATATATATATATATATATATATATATATTATATATATATATATATATATATCTCAATATATATTGTAAAAATCTTATTAGTGTAAAAGCATGATAAGAAGACAATATACACTGAAATATAAGTTTTTGGATAGCGATTAAGTGTTTTGTCACCTCTCAAAATGAAGTGAACAAGTTAAGTGTTTAAAATTTTGCATTCTCAATTAAAGTTTGATTGTATAAGCCTAGGGGGAGAGAAGAGAAGAGTTTTCATGAGGTATAAGGAACCCTAGAATATGATTATTTTTGTCAAATATGCACTAAAAAGATGCTTGAGGGGTAGCTCCATTTTTGAGACCAAGAGGATATGACTAGAAATCAATAATTTATTCAAGGTAAGGTGGTGAGATAGGTCAATTTCCTTCAAAGTAAGAGTGCTTGTGTTCATAGGGAGCTTGGTTTAGTCAAGTAGAGGTCACTCAAGGTTGGTATAGTATCTCAGAAAAGAGAAAATGCAATCCTAAGGGGAGCTTGTGGACAAGTAAGTTTGTTTTCTCATGCATCATTGTATTTAGTTGTCATTGTTTCATGTCAAGTGGCCAAGAACCATTTGTCATAGATGTTAAAGGGGGAGAGAATGATGTCAGACACTAGGAATGGTGATTTGAAGCTCCTTGTGTGTTTATTTGTCATCAAATTTTATGAGTATGTTGACATTAATGAAAAAGGGGGAGATTGATGAACCCTGGTCATTGGTGTTTTCATTGATTTCAAGTGTCATTGATGGCAAAGGAGTGAATGGTGAAGTGAAGCTTAGTTAGAGGCATGAAGGTTGATTGGTAGTGCCTTATCATGATGGTTTCATTTTTATGCAGGCTTGGTCAATGAGGTAGGAGTCCACTAGAGGCACGTACATGGTTTGTAAACTTGGTAAATATGTTTTACATGTCATACATGATTTTTCTAGCATTTGCAAGAGATTTCGGAATGAGTAACAGGCTATATGATAAGAGTCACAGTTGTAACTAGCTCATTGAGGCCTAGTTCTAGAGCCTAATGAGGTGTGAAATCTTAATGCATGTCATGAAAATACTATGTAAGCATTAGAGGAGCCTAGGGATGTTTTATTGGGAATTTATGAGTAAAAATGAGGCTTATTCTAGCTCTTGGAGGCAATTTCACCAATATTTTCTTTGAGGATTGACAGTGTATGATGAGGTAAATGAGATAGGTCTACGCTACACATGAAAATATATTTCTAACCAAGCTATGAAGAGTATACAGGGGTGTGTTTTAGTGCTTCATGCCAAGTTTCATCAAGTTTTGAATAATATTGTGAAATTTATGCAAGTTTTTCTAAAACAACATTCCTAAGGAATGCAAATTGAGAACTTTGTCTTCTTAGCACCCAAAAAAACATTCAAGAATTATTAAAATAAATCATAGAAGGTATTTTTGAAGAGAATTCCAAGTTTGAATTTTTGCCAAAATTTTTAAGTAAATTGGTTGAGAAACAAAGAAGTTATGAACACTTTTTTAACCTATTTTTTCTCTCTTCAGGACTACTTCTTGAAGCAGTAGGCACAAAATTAACAGTTATGAATCCAAATGACTTAGGCAATTTGGAAAACTCCTCAAAAGTTTAAAATTCTCTCCTTGGGAAAAAAATGGTTGTATGTGTGAAATCCAGACATGGTTATTGTTGATTGCGAATCACAGCACCCCTAAATGTCTGCAACTTGATAGGTTGAGACTCTCAATGTGATTGCATAACATGGAGCTTTTCCCAAGTGTGGGACCTTGTGAAATCGAAAAAGCTCTCCGGATGAAGGCCGATTCCTATTCCTCTGTTCATATGCACACATAAAAATGTAGAGGGTTTACTCAAAAACCTAATATAACTTGCCAAGGAGACAGGGTAAGAAGATGCATAAAAATAAACCTATACTAACAAAGGTGATGCACCGAGGAATGAAGAAACATCTGTTTTTCCAATAAACACAAACCATTAAAATGTAATGCAAGATCATGCACAGATAACCAGATTTGTAGTGAAAGATCAGGAGGATGCAAATGAACATAGAGAGGGTTGAGAATCATCCACAGACATGCATTATTTGCTCCAAAGATTGATGCAATACACTACAAAATGCCAAGAGGAAAAGTTGCATTATAGTTTTAAATGGGAGGTTTGAACTCCACAAATTCACCTGCTAAAAAGAAGAAGGGATGGGCAAAACAAGAATGTTCCTTCATTCCTCGGTGCATCACCTTTGTTAGTATAGGTTTATTTTTATGCATGTTCTTACCCTGTCTCCTTGGCAAGTTATATTATGTTTTTGAGTAAACCCTTTGCATTTTTATGTGTGCATCTGAACAGAGGAATAGGAACCGGCCTTCATCCGGAGAGCTTTTCCAATTTCGCAAGGTCCCACACTTGGGAAAAGCTCCATGTTATGCAATCACACTGAGAGTCTCAACCTATCGAGTTGCAGAAATTTAGGGGTGATGTGATTCGCAATCAAGCAATTTTGGCATGCCCAGTGGGACAAAGAGGTCATTCCACAAGATTTGAAGGAATTTTCAAGAAATTTGGACTAAAAAATTACAGGTTTTACAATTTCAGATTTTTCACCTTCCAGGCTGAACTTTGAAATCAATTTTCAAGGAATTAACTTGCTTAAAACAAGTCAAAATTTCACCAGTTGATAGATCGGGGGATAATCTTCAAAAGGGTTTGGTGTGTAACTTGGCAAAATCCAGCCTTTTGAGGCTCATTATATAACACATCTGGCGACTCCGAAGGGATAGAATTCAGTGGTATAGCAGCACAAGTTGCCCAGGTACATGAGAAGAATTCGAACCAGGTCTAATACTTGAGAAGAGGGGTTATTTGTCCACTTATAGCTATCACCAGGAAAAGGAAGGAGAGGAAGATGACCACGAAGATCACCATCTCCACCTAACCGGACCTTATCTACACCTCCACCTGGTAGACCTTTTCTCCCATCAACCAGAGTTCTTAGGACAATCATAATGGCACATCTACCACCAAATCCCTTTGTCAATTTCACTGGTAGCAGCCCACTTGCCCTCAATGCACAAAATCTAGTTCCAATTGTAGCATTGAAGAACATTCCATTTTTCACTGGAGAAAATCATACCACTCCTGGTGATCATGTCAAAGATATTGCTAACGTCTGTGCAATCCATGAGATAAATGAAATGGATGTGGCTGTCAAATTGTTGGCATCTTTGTTCAAAGGGAAGGAATTGCAATGGTTTAAGAGCCTTGCAGCTGGTTCTATCCAAAATTGGAATCAGTTTTGCATAGTTCTCCATGAGCAGTTTGGAGAAAAGGGAGACAATTTGTCTCTGCTTGAACAATTGACAACTATCAAGAGAGCTCCCAATGAGCAGCTAACTGACTTCAACTTCAGATTTCAAAGGTTTTGGGATAGGATTCCAGTGGTCATTATGCCAACAGCTAAAGGTGCTTTTCTATATTATCTTAAAGCTTTGAATTCTGATATTTCTATGTTAATTCAATCTATGGGAGGCACAACCTTACCTGCTGCTTATAACATTGCCATTAGGGCTGAAAACTGTCTTATTCAAGCTGGTAAGCTGGATCCTAGGCCTCCCATGCCCTTGTATGCAAACTTAGAAAATCCAAGAACTAGTCAAGCACCCACTTTGGCTCCAATTCCCACTCCTAGAAATAAAAGTTCAAATGAAACTTCTACTTCATCCTTTAGTGCTTCAAATGAACTTCAAGATGTTATGAAACAATTGCAGAACCTTGGAAATGAGCTGGTGACAATCAAAAGACAACAAGCTCAAAGTGCTAGACATATCAGCCTCAAGCGTAGTACCAAGCTAGGCCCCCATACCAACAAAATAGGCCACCGGCTTAGGCTGCAAATCAAAATCAAAGCCAAGTAAGGCCTCCCGCCAATAGACCATTTCAGCCCTATAGCCCCCATGTTGCATCTGCTTCTAAAGCATTAGTGCCAGTGCAAAACAACATAGCTCAAGAGTATGATTGGTGTTTCCCATGCAATGAACCTCACAACCAATCTATGTGCTTCAATGGTGCTTTGAACCAAGCCTTGATGGTGACAACTACTGGTGTAGAGGGTGAAGTGAGTCAAGAAACAAATCAGCAACAAGGGACATCTCAGTAAAAACACAACTCCAAATGATACCGCACTTGTGAATTGGCAAGCTGAGGATTTTTGTGGCATGAATCAAACAATTTCTCAGAGTGTAGCAGCTAACACAAGATCAAAGAAGAGGAATATTGGTGAAGGGAAGTCATTGGCTCCAAGTGATCTACAACCTTCCATCACTCCACAAGGTGTTGGTAAGAAAAATATAGTTCCAAACACGCAAGGACAGCCCAAACCACCTTCTAAGCCAACTCAAATGCCAGCTGTTGCTGCCCATGCGCAAGAAAGGAATGTGCAGGCTAAAGGACAACAAAGAGATGTTTCATCCCCATTTAACATCATTGATCAAATGAAGAAGACAAATGTGAATATATCAATGTGGGAATCTTTATCCATCCCAGGCCAAAGAGATCTTCTACAAGCTGCCATGAAGGATTGGTCAACTTCGAACCAGCAGGTCCATATGCAAGAGAATGTCCTCACAAATGCTGCTCAGCCTGAAGGGAATCATGGAGGACAACAAGGTAAAGTTTTGAAACCCCCTCCATTCTACGTTTCATTAATCATTGGGGATAAACTAGTACACAATTCCATGATTGATTCTGGGGCAAGTAGTTCTGTCATGCCCAAGAAAATAGCTGATCAGCTGGGTCTCCAATATGAAGTCATATCAAAAGGGGTAGTGCAATTGGATGGGACAGTCAGTAGCAATGGTGGGAGTGATTAAAGGTCTGAATCTTACCTTACATGCATGCCCCAACGTTACCGTTTTGTAAGATGTGTCAGTGATAGATTTGCCACCACTCTTTGCCCTATGCTTATCAAGGGATTTCACAGCTAGAATTGGAGGCTACTTATCTGCTGACTGGTCACACATGTTGTTCAGAACAAGATATGGTACTAAGGTCACAATTAGATCTGAACCAATTGCAAACTTTCACATTGAGCCTCATACTCCAAGCCAAATCAATGCCAACTGTTCAGCATTTGATCAAGAAGATTATCCAAGCACAGATGAAGCTGACACCAAAGTTGGAAGCATCCCAGATTTGACTCTTGATGAATGGGCGAGCAAGGTACATGCTTTTGATCCCTACCAAGAAGTAGAAGAATCTGAGCTAGGATTCTATTGCATACATGAAGAAAACCAGCCTATTCCTAGCATCACCAAATCAGACCATAAGGATGACAATGAGGTATGGCAGTTATTTTTTGATGGATCAAGGAGTAGGCAAGGTGCAGGAGGAGGAGTTATGCTTGTTTCACCTCAAGGCATCAAATATTATTCAGCTTTCCGTTTTCAAGTTTTCCTGTTCAAACAACATAGCTGAATATGAGGCCTTGATTCATGGACTTCATTGGGCCAGGAAAAAGGGCATAAAGAACTTGCAGGTGTTTGGGGATAGCGAGCTAATCGTCAACCAAGTCAGGGGAAAACATGCTACAAAGAATGACCTATTGAAGAACTACAAGAATAGGGTATGGGACCTTGTTGAGAATTTTGAAGCTTTTAACATTGTGTCCATACCCAGGAAGAAAAAATGAAGCCACAAATAGGCTCGCAGTAGTTGGAGCAACGTTTGATGTGGTTGATAACATCAGAAGGGAAAAAATGCAACCACATATTTACGTGATTGTGAGGCCAAAAATTTCCAGATAATAAACACAAGCTGGTAGGTGTTTGAGAATGATCAATAGATCGTCAATTTCTTACAAGAAGAGGCTGAATTCTCAGCTAGGAATCAGAACAGATTAAAGCAGCAATACGGGGATCAAGTAGTGCAGTTGCGTACAAATAAGCTTCCCTAAGGGATTAGAAACGTTGGATTCTATCTTCAACCCTAACGACCAATTCCATAAGGAAAAGGCTAACATACAAGTCAAGAGAGAAGATTCAGAGAAAAATTATAGTTGCGGAAGGCAAAACACTTCAAATTGGTAAAGTGGCCACTGAGCAGGAGAAATCAGATTTCATACAGCTTTGCCAAGAATTTCCAGATGTCTTCGCTTGGAGCTATGAAGACTTGAGAGGATTCAATCCGAAGTTGGCACAACATACCATAGAATTGGATCCAGATGCTAAGCCCATCAGGCAGAAGCAGAGACCAGTCAACCCTCACATTGAGCCTCTAATGAAGAAAGAGCTAAACAAGCTAATAGAGGCAAGCATTATATTCCCGATCAAGCACTCAAGCTGGGTTGCAAACTTGGTTCCAGTTAGGAAGAAGAGCGGAGAAATCAGGTTGTGTGTGGACTTCCGAGACCTCAACAGGGCATCTCTCAAAGACCATTACCCACTTCCTTCAATGGAACAAATATTGCAAGTAGTGTCTGGTTCAGAGAGATTCTCTCTCCTAGATGGCTACTCAGGGTATAATCAGATAATGGTGAAAGAAGATGACCAGTTCAAGATGGATTTCACCACCAAATGGGGCACCTATGCCTACAAGAAGATGCCATTTGGGCTATCAAATGCTGGAGCCACTTTCCAAAGGGCAATGGATATGGCATTCAAGGGGTTGATAAATAAAATAGTTCTGATATATCTTGATGACATCACTGTATTCTCCAAAAATGCAGCAGATCACCTCTTTCATTTGAGGCAGGTATTGCAGAGGTGTAGAAGATTTGGGGTATCATTGAATCCCAAAAAATGCATATTCTTGGCTCACGAAGGAAAACTTCTAGGCCATATTGTTTCAAAGGAGGGGTTGACGATCGACCCAGAGAGAGTTGAAGCGATTCGTACGTTGCCATTGCCAAGTCACAAGAAGGCTCTTCAAAGCTTCTTAGGAAGGATCAATTTTGTCCACAGGTTTGTTCCAAACTTTGCAGCTCTCGTAAAGCCAATAACACTGATGTTGAAGAAGAGCATGGCATTTAAGTGGACATCTGAAGGCAAGGCAAGTTTTGAGGCAATAAAAGAGGCTATATCTCAAGCTCCGACTCTTGTCAATCCAGAACTTCTCCAAGGACTTCATGCTATATGCCTTCAGTGGTGGAGACACAATTTCTGCAATCCTGGTACAACAAAACAAAGAGGGATTAGAACAACCAGTTGCTTTCTTCAGTCAAGGCTTGGAGGAATACGAAACTAGGTACTCTTTTATTGAAAAGCATGTCCTTGTAGTGATCAGGAGCTTAAAGAAATTCAAGCACCTAGTCTCAAACAATAAGATCCAATTATTGGTCTCTCATGCGGGAGTCAAGGACTTCCTTCTAAACAAGGATCTGAATGAGAAATGTGCAGGATGGATCACTCGTGTCATGGAATATGACATCGAAATTAAGGTCACTAAGCTAGTACGTGGAAAAGGACTATGTGAACAACTAGCTTTGAGTCAGAAAGTTGAAGCAGGTGATGAAAAAGAGACTGTCTTGGTACTACAGGATGGTCAAGAACAGGAAAATGATGATGTGCCCTGCTCCTTGTTGGACTCAGAATATGATACAATTCCTACAGGCAGGCCTATGCCCTCCAGAATTGAGCAAAGAAAAAAGGAGATACTTCAGATTACAAGCCATTCCATATGTGCTTGTTGATGGTGTTTTGTTTAAAAAAGACATCAATGGAGTTCTATTGAGGTGCATTGGGATAGGTCAAATTGAGAGGGTGTTACGAGATTTTCACGATGGAGATTCTGGAGGACATTTCACCCCATGAGTAACAGCTCTCAAGATAATGAAGGCAGGGTATTATTGGCCCACAGTGTTCAGTGACTGCTATACATGGATAAGAAAGTGCAAGAAATGTGCACTCTTCACAGGAAAAGAAAGACTAGCAGCGCTTCCATTGCACCCAATTTTGGTTGACCAACCATTTATGCAATGGGGATTGGACTTCATCGGGGTCATCAACCCAAACTCAAGCCAAGGCCACAAGTGGATTCTCACGGCAACGGACTATTTCACCAAGTGGACCGAAGCAGTAGCGCTCAAAGAAGCAAATGAGTCTAACATACTAGACTTTTATGAAGGAATAGTGACCAGGTTTGGGTGTGCCAGCCACTATCATATCAGACAATGCATTGGCATTCATAGGTTCCAAGATTACAGAATGGGCTATCAAGAATGGAATCTATTTGAGCACCTCTTCAAATTATTACCCACAAGGTAATGGACAGGCAGAGTCCACGAACAAGAATTTTCTAAGAATCATCAGAAGGACTCTGGATGAAAATCAAATAACATGGCATACCAAGCTAAAATCAGCGTTATGGGCTGACAGAATAACGCCAAAAGAGGTCTACAGGTAATTCTCCCTACAAGTTGGTCTATGGGAAAGAGGCAGTATTGCCTATATCATTAGAATTGCTAGCATTGGAGCTCATGAAGCAGTTAGAGTTGTCTGAGTTCAAACCAATGGAGGCCAGGTATGCAGAGTTGATGGAATTAGAAGAAATCAGAGAACATGCAGTTCAAATGATTGAGAAAGATCAGGCCTTAGTAAAAAGATGGTTTGATAAGAAGGCAAGAGCAAAGACCTTCCAGGAAGGGGACCTAGTTCTGAAATGGGATGCAGATCGGGCAAAACCAGGAAGGCATTCCAAGTTTGATGCCATTTGGAGTGGCCCCTACATGGTCACGGGATGTAAAAGTAGTAATGCCTTCCATTTGTCTACATTGGATGGAGAAGAACTCTACGATTCCGGTTAACAGAATCTATCTTAAACATTGCTACTAAAAGGAAAAGGTTTATCCTTGTAAATATTAGCCTTGACTTTTCAAATTCCTCTAAGTGTGGATGCACATTGTCTTGTTGTAGTTAGGTTTCAATTTCCCTAAGTGCTTCGGCACAGGTTTTGTTGCTCTCAAGTTGAATTTCTACAGTTCAGCATGCTCTCGGAGAAGGAGTTGCGGTATCAAGCTCGGGATCAGAGATCAAGTTGGTTTCAGGTTATTACTTATGACTCCATGCCCAATGGATTGCTAAAAGGCCACTAATCTTCTACCTAGCAGGCAGGCTACCCCGTTGAGTCACCAAATTGTTGTATATATCTTCCCCCTCGGGTAGATATGGGAATAAGAAATTTGCGCCGTAGCGCATAAAGGGCGCAGACATAAAGTGTCGACATGCACAAAATTTACAAAGGTAAAGGGCGCATGTCATAGAGCCGATATGAAGAAATGGTGCACGTAAAGGGTGCACCAAGGTGCGACATGAAGAAAGGTAAAGGGGCATGACACAGAGTGTCAACATGAAGAAATTCGTGTCAGGTAAACACGACATAAGGTGTCGACATGAAGAAATTCACACCTTAGCGTAGGTAAAGGGCGCATGACACAGAGTGCGACATGAAGAAAGTGCCTTGCGTAGGGAAAGGGCACACAGTCGACATGAAGAAATTCGTGCTTTGGCGCATGTCAGACACAAAAATGGATGCATGACCAGAGGCACAGGTAAAGGGCGCACGACATAAGGTGTCGACATGAAGAAAGTTCGCGCCTTGGCACAGGTAAAGGGGTGCATGTCAAAGAGTGTTGACATGCACAATGTCACGCCTTGGCGCAGGTAAAGGGCACATGACACAGAGTGTCGGACATGAAAAAAATTCATGCCTTGGCACACGTAAGGGGTAGTGTTGACATAAAGATGGATGCGCCAAGGCACATCTTCAGGAGGTGCAACATTTTGAGCGCTGACAGGAAGCAGACCCTGACCTAGATATTCAAATGGCCATAACTTTTCACAGGGAGCTCGGATTCACGCAAGGTTGGAATTTTTAGAAATCTTACGAGGTCCTCTATGTCTAACTACGACTGGATATCTTTAATTGGGTGAGAAAAAATTCTTAAAAATGCAAAATACAGTTCGCCACTTTTTGGGTTTGCTAGGGTTCTCACCTACCACCATAATGAGATGAATTAAATGCAACCTGGAGGTGGTTGGGGTAGATTTGGATTTCCTCTCTCTTTTCTCTCTCATTCTTCCTATAAATTGTAAGGAGGGGCTTCTTTCTAAAGGTTGGACATTCTTTTTTTGCCCCTCCCTTCTTCTCTTTGGCAGGTGAATTTGTGGAGTTCAAACCTCCCATTTAAAACTGTAATGCAACTTTGCCTCTTGGCATTTTGTAGTGTATTGTATCAATATTTGGAGTAAATAATGCATGTCTGTGGATGATTCTCAACCCTCTTTGTGTTCATTTGCATCCTCTGTGATCTTTCACTACAAATCTGGTTATCTGTGCATGATCTTGCATTACATTTTAATGGTTTGTGTTTATTGGCAAGATAGATGTTTCTTCATTCCTCGGTGCATCACCTTTGTTAGTTTAGGTTTATTTTTATGCATCTTCTTACCCTGTCTCCTTGGCAAGTTAGATTAGGTTTTTGAGTAAACCCTCTGCATTTTTATGTGTGCATCTGAACAGAGGAATAGGAACCAGTCCTTCATCCGGAGAGCTTTTCTGATTTCGCAAGGTCCCACACTTGGGAAAAGCTCCATGTTATGCAATCACACTGAGAGTCTCAACCTATCGAGTTGCAGACATTTAGGGGTGTTGTGATTCACAATCAACAGTTATGTTGTATGGAATTACTCTAATTTTGCAAGTCTTGCATATCCAGTCTATTTTTGAGGACTCCAAGGTGAACCAATGAGCTAAGAAATGGATATAAACATTCTCTACACATCATAAATATGTATTGGGTGCTCAAAAATAACTTATTGAAGTGATATATTGACATTGTCTTCTTTTCTTCAACAAGTACTAGATTGGATTTGATAAGAAGGTTGTTTTCTAAGTTGTATCTGTGGGTTTACCTTTGCAAATCAAGTTCTTAATCTGTAAAAGTGATGTACATGTTCTCCAAGAAGGTTACAAATTATGCATGAAAATGTAAGTAAAGTTTCATTTTTCCAGTAAGAAGTCTCTAGATTATGTCTTGCAGTTTCTACCTCTAGAAACTGTGATATGTGTGATTCTTGTGTGGAAATCCTTTAAGTTGGCGTGTCTTCTAGTATGGAAAGGAATACAAAGGAATTAACTCTCTTTGAATGACATCTCAGGATGTTAAAAAAATGTATTCTCTATACAAATCAACTCACTTATGAAGGAATATATTTTGCTTGTTTGTTATAGTCATGAAGGACTATATTTTCATCCTTGAACCATGATGATCCTTCTCAAATAAATGCAAAATAAGACATGTGGTATGCAGTTGGGATCTCTGGTAAAATGGCTACACTCTTAATGTGATAGAAAATGAAGAACCAGGTGACTTAATATTTCAAAATAGAAGCTAGAATTTTATCTAGGAAACCCTCACCAAGCAATTGCATTGAAAAACAAGTTAGGAGAACTATGATGATGCATATAATGGTAAGGAATGTTGTGCAAAATATTTGAAGACTTTGTAACATTTTTTTGCTTCTGAAAAAGGATAGTTACACTCTTGTACATTGAAAGGAAGACTAAAAGTCATGGAAACTATTACATTTCAGGTTTAGACAAGTCAATGTCAGTTCAATTATAACTTGATGGGACAACATGTGAAGATGTTTGCATTTCCTTATATGATTTAGAATGTGAAAAGAAAGAAAATGTGAAGAGTAAAAGACACGTGAAGATGAAAATTTAGTATACTTCGACCAGTTTTGTTAAAACAAGCAAAAATTTACTGTTTTGGTTGAACTGAAGGAAGGAGGATGTTTGAAACATACTAGAAATAGAAAGAACAAAGATACACTTTACAAATATATATGAACATACTGATTATGTAAAATATTTGGTTAAATAGTGAATAATATGAGCTTATAAATGAAAAAAATTTAGACCAGTATAAAATGGTTAGAGTTGATAAAAAGAGTGAGTATGTTGAATGGATGATTAAACAAGTGCGTGAAGAAATTGTTAGATGGGGATTGAATAAACTGAGAAAACGGTGAACTAGTGGTGTGGAACATTGAAAGGCTAACACTATGGATTTTTTTAATACACCAAAGATAAGACTGTAAATCAGGTTGTTGTAAAATGAGTGAACAATAGTTAGAGAGTTCAGTAGATGAATAAGTGATTTAGAATGGAGATTAGAGAATTATAGCTAAGGAACAATTAACTAAAGAAGAGAAATAAGAAAGTGTGAGTTGAAGCTTGTAAAATCATGTTTGAGTACAAGGAATGTACTTGAAGATATTGCTAAGACAGAGGCTTTGAGGATGAATGTATAGTCATTTTTCAAACCCCTATATCAGACTTATACATGAAGGTAAACTGAGATTGACCAAAAGTTGAATGAAGTCAAGAGTAGAAATTGCATAACTTGGTTGCTATTTAGAGGATTTAGAAAAAGGGAGTATCAGAAGAAGAATTAAGAATAAATAAGAAAGAACATGATATGAATGAAATAAAACTGATGAATTTGTGCCTTGCATTTGTTTTGGTGATCGGGACAGAGAAAGATCAGAGGTCAGTTGAGATGCAGATTTGAGCAGAAAAGTGTGCTAATCTAGTTGTCACTATCATTTGTATGAGACAACAAGTTCATTGTGACAAAAATATTGGATTAAGTCTAAGTTGCAACTTAGCAAGTGGGGAGTGGTAGCTTCCCTGTAAGTTTAAGCTCACTAAAGGTCAGTTTTTGCTAAAACAAACTTGGGAGTTGTAGCTTTCAGACATGTTGAAGCTTGTCAAAGACTAAGTGGCTATTTTGTCAAATTGTGGAGTTGTAGCTCCAGGTTGAGTTGAAGCTCAACCATGAAATCAATGTAACAGATATAGGACAATCTAGTCCTAAGCATAGTACTTGGTTTCAGTGGATTTTTTCCCATTTGGGTTTCCCACATCAAATTTTGTGTCTCTATATATACTTTCTTGTTATCTGTTTATATATGGTTTTATGTGTTTTTCATAGCAAGGATAAGGAAATGGAAATGTATGTAAAAAAAATTTACGATACTGATTTATCCCCCCCCTCAGTCTCCAAGTTCCCTACAGTGAATTTGCAACCAAGCGTTGCACTACATCTCAGAATCCATGTAGTTATTGTGTGTGTGTGTGTGTGTGGAAATTGTGTCATAGGATGACCTTGTGTAAGTTGCACTTAATAGCCAGTTGTAGCTATAATGTAGCAATGTAATAAAATGTATGGATGTAATAAAATGAACTTACCCTTCCTATATTGTGTATGAAGAGTTGCAACCCTTGTCCCTTGAATGGATGCTAGGTGGATGCCTTGGAGTGCTTTAGGTGCCTTTTGAATGCAATCTTAGGTGATGATAGTAATGTTTAGTGTTTGGTCCTTAATTTTGAACACATAACTATGCATTTATATGATTCCCTTGTTTGAATTTCCTAATTGACAACTGGAAGGCCAACCAATAAGCGAAAAAGATGCCCAAAAGATAAAAGAGACCAAAAAAGAGTGAGTAAGGTAGAAAAGGGTTAGGGGTACGTAAAGGGGACATGGGCACCTGGGTGTTGTTTTCCTAGTTAGGCGTTAGTGTATGAAGTTATAAAAAAATAAATCAGTAAAGTTATGGGTAGGATTTAGGGTTTGTAAGACCAAATAGAAAACAAGAGACAAAGGAAAGAGGCCAAAGATAGTTTTCAACCATTAGTTTTCATTCTTATGAATCATATAAATGCTAGTATGCTTTGGGGACCTAGAAATGTACACAAGTGTGTGATTTAGTGTCTACAATTTTTTATAAAAGAAAAATATCTAATGAATTTGACCTTGATACTTATTACAACCAAGTGCCTTACACATGCACTTAGAGTCAATGCACCAAGAAATAAACATTGTAATTAATGTGAATAAATAAATTTTATTCAATCATTTATGTTTGAGCCTTTACCATTGAAGAGCATGTAATGCATTTGCAAACTTTAAATTGAATCGTAGGAGCACCATAAGTCTAAATTTAAAAAATTTAGACTCTCTAGAAATCTTGTGAAGAGGAAAATCCATAAAATTATATCATGATATCTTAGTTTGTAAAAAACGACGTTATACACCATCTCGCCTTGTCTTTTTCCTAGAAACCTGGAACTTTAACTAAATGACATGGGTGCTCATAATATTTATTTTTTGCAAAACAAGACTTTATGAAAGCTCTCAAAGAGAAAACTATGAAAATGAAAATTTGATTCTTCAATATGTAAAAATAAATAAAATTCTTGTTATGTGTGTCGTTGCTCCTTATTTGCATGCAAATCTAGAACTTGAAATTTTTTCAAAAAAATCATGTGAAGCTAAAAAACATTTTTTATTTTTATTTTTTGGTGTACTTTACAATAAAAATATGTAGAAAATCATAAAATTATAATTTTTTCATAAATGTAAAAAACTCGGGAAAAATACATAAAAATTATGTTTTTAGCAAAATAAAAAAACAAATGATTTTTTTGGCAACCCTAAATGTTGGTTTCCCTAAATACATGGATGATGAGTAGATAAATATATAGGAAGATAGAAGGAGCAATAATTCTTCATAAATCCAAAATTGTCATTTGATGGAGAAAGACTCTAGTACCATGTAAGAATTGTTGAAACCTAAGAAACTCATCAACGTGGACTCACACCATACATGGATGAATTGATAATATGTTGAAGAAAATACATAGGAAGAAAGAATGTGAATATTAAATTGTTATCACAATTAGCCTGGCCATACTCAAATAGAAGTGGTCAATATTAGCAAAAGCAAGAGTTTGGTTCTAACTTTTCTTTTGACTAAGTAAATAAAGAGTTGTGAGCCAACTCTACTTTTGACTAAGTAACTTAAACATGTACATGAAGTGATGGAAACATTTGGGAAATTGTGGCGAGTGATTAATGATACCACTTATCCTATTCTAATTCTACAAGATGTGCACGAATAAAATCTTCTATAGTTAAGCTAACCTAAGTCAACTTAATATTAGTGCAAGTATAATATTACACCAATAGTTCCATACCTACCACCACTTAGATACCACATTCATAGCAATCCGTCATCATCTTTAGTCGTCCTTCCTTAGCTTCATGCACATCCATCAACCTTAAGACTATATATAGCTAGCATCATCAACCTTACATATGACATCATGAAAATCCCTTGTTTCATCTGACATCATAAGTTGAGAAGATGTCATTGGTTTTGAATAAGTTATTACTCTTATGGTAAAAGTCCTTATGTATAAGGTTCCCATATTTTCATTTCTCAACATATCATCGAACAATCCACTCTACTTTTTCTCGTACACTGGTTATGTGGGATATAAATGGTTTATGACTTCTAGGGTATAAGTATCTCTATATAAAGTTCTCATTTGTTATTTTTCAATATATCATTGAATAGTCCATTGTGCTTTCATTTACAAATCTTCTTTAGAAGGAGAAAAGGTCTTAGGGTTTAGAGGATCTTATATTAACAAAAACAAGTTGGGGCATCAAGGGATTGAAGAATACTAAGAATAGGATTTGAACTAGTCAGGTCTACCTCACTCTTTGGAGTCCCTAACTTTAGGTTTACTTAGATGTTTTCCCTATCGGCATTGAACTTCACTTATGAATATCTCTTATGAGGGGAAGCCAAAGAGGGAGATTTCAATATGTCATCAAATCGATCACATGTAAGTATCTCTAACCCTATTATATCTCCCTTTGTATAGTTGAAATTTGTTTAGTTGTATCATATACTAGATAGGATAGTGTGGTATATTTGTATCTTGTAGATTATAGTCTTCATTTTGCATCTCTGGATTTTTCCTAGAGGCACCCTTAGATTATATAACGCTTATTGATCGTTGAAAGGCACTTTCTTACCTCTTAGCTCTTGTTTTTTTCTATGGGTAACCCCAAATCTAGTAAAGGCTTACAATTGAATATCTTTAGTGATTAAATGTAGTTTTCCAGTTTAGCTCCTTTATAACCCCATACACACACAATTATTAGTATATAGCTTTGAACTATTTTGTGGATGAAAAATATGTGTATTTTGGATTTGAATGGTCTTCTACCTTATCTTGTTTTAGAGGATTCCCATGGATCATTCTTGGATTACATAAAAGGTGTTGCGAGCATATTAGCCAGGTTTCAAGGAAGGAGAGTGATTCCCAACGACTCATGGTGAATCCTAGGAAGGCAAACAAGGTTTCCAAAGCCCAAAACCATAGAGCATACTCACCCTATTTTCACCCTATTTCATTGTTTCCAAAATTGTATCAATGTGATTCTATTCTTGTTACTAAAGAAGCAGTATGGTTCTTTTCAAGGTTCCTCATTTCTACTATTTTTTTTTAGGTTTACTTCACGTTAGTGTTTGGATGTATGTTCTGCACTATCTATTTCTTATTATCATCTCTTAAATTATGACAAAGTTTGTATCACTCTAAAATCTTATTTCTTCTAACACTTTTAATTATTTAAATTTTCCTATATTCAAAATATATTTAATTGTAACGTAATATATTTATTTTTACAATTAAATTAAATATATAAATAAATTCAATTAACTGTAATACATTATTAATGTAAAATCGCTTTCCACATCTACCACATATAAGAATCATTTTGATAGCAAATATTTATCATTTAATTAAAAATAATTTTTGTATCTTTTAAAAATAACTAATCAAATGAACATATTAATCTAAATATTATTCCATTTCTTATATTCTTACTTCCCATCACTATTTATATATATGTAATACATGTCATGTAAGATTCCCTATAATATTTTATATTTTTTAAGGAATCCATTCGTAAGTTGTCCCACATAGAGGTGGAAGAATGCATACTAATAAGTGGGTTATTAGTCATAATCTAAATGCAAATGGGAAATGAATGGAATATTAACAAAACAATTATCATTGACGGGACATGATTTTTGATGGGATATTTGTATTCAGAAGAGGTGGACTAGGATTAATTTCATCCATGATATACTTCAAATTTTATTAAATTTTCAATTAAATGTTACTTTTAAAAATAAATAAAAATGGACACATGATACAAAAGTTACATGAACTTCTATTATTTAAAACATTTAGTATTTTTCCCACCTAAAATAAAGCTTGGTTTATGCTTTAGTTCCAATACAAAACTGATACATCTCTATTATTCAATAATTAAAATTTAGTTAGTATTTTAATAATATCAAGTGTAAAGCTTTGAAAAACATGTAAGTTATATGGTATATATATGTGTGTATGGTTTTTGTTTTTTAAAAGTCGTTAAGTAATTTATGTGTATAGTAAGATGTTAAATGAAAATTTTTTTAAAAAATTGTATGTTATAGATTATAAATTTTATAATTTTTTGAAAATTTATGTATATAGTGGGATACAAAATTTTATCTTAGTTGTTGATTTCGTTTGAATGTTATGATTTATAAGGTTCTCCACTTATTAGAAGGTTCTAAACAACATTTCTTATCGTTTAACAATTAAGACTAGTTGTAAAATTTTAGTTCAAAATTGATCAACTATAGAGAAACCCCTCCGAAGGATATGCAAATAGACTTTTATGCCTCAAATTAGCAAGCAAATGGGATACTTTAGATGATTGATCATAAATCGATCAATCATAAGTACTTGTACTTCCAGGTACCTTTAATAGGCATTGCACATATAGATTCTTGTTTACAAACAACTTGTACACATCCCAAGCCTCGTGAAAAACATTAAAGTGATATTTAGATGATAATATTTTCTTTGACAAGGACTTGTGGATAAAATGTGTTCTAAGTTTCTTCATTTACTTTTGGTAATAATTATAATTCAAGGTGAAGAACATTGAATATAATCTACCCTTCTCACCTTCTAACATATTTTATAGTTGGTAGTTTTCTAAGTAGGTAATGGCTTATAATTCACCATTGTGGCATTCTCTCGTGATTAATTAAAGTTTATTTGTTTTGAGTTAATTGATTCACATTATACTAATGCATATAATTCTTCTAGAATCGACAACATAAATTTGTTTTTTATTTGACCTATTTAGAATTTCACTTTGCATCTAACTTTAGCGAAATATAACATTAAATTAGATCTCATTGTTGAATCTATTTTTAGGAATATCAACCATTTCCAATATTTGATTTCTATGAAGATGGATCCAACAGTAAGATCTAAAACATTAGACAAAAACAAATTTACGTTGTTTATTCCAGGAAAAAAACTTTATTCAATATTTTCTACATTAAAAAACGTGCAAGCGTACATGTTTACATCCCGTGTGTTCTTGTTATAATCACCCAGAGTCTATTAAGCACATCTTTTAGTTCTGCAAGCATGCTTAATCCACTTAGTAGTGGATTCACACACTATTTGTAACCTTTTAACCACGAAATGTTCACGTGGAAAATGGTACTTTTTGGGGACTCAACCATGCTCCCTACAAAATACGTAGAAATTTGGCATATTTTCATTCAGAAATTCTTTATCAACTATGGAAAGATAGAAATGAATCTAATTTCAATCAAAATTGTATAGAAGTTGTTTTATTTGTGGCTAATAAAATTAATGTGCTCTCCAATTGATGTCAAACTCCATATACATGTGCAAGTGGAGAAATTCTGCTTGGAGGTGGTGCATCTCTAGAGTGTCTTGATCATTGCGCCAATATACCTTGTGTTGTTAGTAGAGCTCTTTCAGACTCACCTCGCCATCGTTCCCCTCATGGTCGTGGTTACAATGGTCAACATGTAAGATTTCATTCTCGCAGCGAACACTAATGTCTCTTTGGGAAGATGGTATCCCTTTCCTAGTTATGGCCCTCACGACAGTAGAATTGGTGGTGATGGCCTGATTAGAAAGAGCTCTTTTGGTTGGGTAGCGCCTTTGCAAGGGAAATTGCCTCAATTGGCTCTGCCCCTTTCTCCTTCTCGCCACCCTGTCACTAAAGATGAAGAAGAATATAACGATAAATATGACATGTGGAACCCTCTAGATGCTACTAACCCACTTGGTATCGGAAGGGGCGGGAAGGGGGATAAGCATGACGATCCTCTTTCACATTTGCCTTTATTAGTCATTGTCCCAATGAGTTAATGTTTTCTTTCCTTAGTTTTCTCTATTTTTTATTGAAAAACTTGTTTAAACTTTCCAATGATTAATTCCGTTCCCCTGATCGATCTGTCATGCGAAGTATGACTCATCCACTCAATATTTATTCTATTTATATCAATATATGAATGAGAAGAAGCTTTTCAATTAAAGAAAAGGGGAGAAATACGAGAAACAAATTAGTCCAAATCCAATAATAGATTGACAAGCCTAAATTGAGCCATTAAAGTCAATATAAATTTGTAATGTAGTGTTTCAAGAGAGGTGGTACATGTTAGGTCTCCTTATCAATCAAAAAAATTAAAGGCAATCGCTATTGTACCTTTGCTTGCTGATGTCACCATGTCGCCCATGGGCATTATTAACACTGCCGTCTTGTAGGAAGATAAGACATTGCATACTACAGTGAATAGATTCTCCATAATGGGAAAGGGGACTAGGAAGAAGACATTATTATAATTTAGAATGATATAAAATAGGGAAAAAGCATAAAGCGTAAATTATTATAATTTGGAACATTGCATTTCTGCACCAATGGGTGCAGGTCTTTTTCTAAAGTATTATTTTTTTGGGTGCAAGTTGCAAAAACCGCCGCTTTCGTCTCAATCATTTATTAGACGTCCCCATCATGACGTTGAATCTTTCGAGGCGAATCATTTTGTCACGTGTGAATATGCAATAATGCAGTTGTATACTGTTGCACGGAAAGCGACCGTTGCGGCTGCGAAAGTGTTCGCGGTTGCATCATGCTTCTTTTGCCACGTTTGTGGTTGGGGAACATTGTCAGCTGGCAAGGTGCCACGTGTACAGCGGCGAAGGGAACAGGTTGCGTGATTGTCGGGCACGCTTGCGACACTGGGTTTAATTTGACGGTTCTCGTTTCATGTCAATCATGTTCTTTGGTGACAGCGTGACAGGGCATTTTTCTGTATTGCCCTTCAAATTGTACGGGGAGTAATTCCGTTATAATATCGATAAAATAAAATAAACAAAGGCGGCTTTCAGAGTTTGTAAGGGTCATATTTCAAATAATGCAACAGAAGTGACCCGAAGGAGAATGAATTAGCTGGTGATTTAGATTTAATCGTATTAATGAATTCCGTGTGGGATTTTTCTTCTCCTCCTCTTTTTCTCATTTAAAAAAAAAAAAATTCTATTTCTTTTTTTTTTTTTTATGAAAAAGATCTTATATAATATTAATTCAATATGATACAAGATAATTTTTAACTCAGATTACTATCAGCTATTCGCCAAGCCCGTGTTTTGGTTTCCGCACTTTATATGCTCGTTGTCGAAGGATTTGGATACTTACTGGCCCAGGCCAAATCTCAGGGGCTTGTCAGGGGAATCTCGCTACCTTCTGCGCCCAGTTCTCAACTCTATTTCATTCTTTAACTTATTAGTCATTTAGTTACTATACTATTCACGCAGGTCAATTAATTTCCTAAATTGAAGTATCAAAAAGGTTTGAAATGATATATGGGACTCAAAAGAGATAGAATATTCCTTTATACTTTATTATAGAATATTCCTTTTAATTATTTTTATACAAAAAATATATACTAATCATATCAATCTATATTTTTAAAAATAGTAATTCTCTTTAATAGCACCTTAATTTATATTAATAATTATTAAATCAATTTTATAGGTGAAAAGTTTTGAAATGATATACAAGACTCAAAAGAGATAGAATATTCCTTTACACTTTATTATAGAATATTTGTTTTAATTATTTTTATATAAAAATTATATACTCATTATATCAATCTATATTTTAAAAAATAGTAATTCTGTTCAGTAATGCCTTAATTGATATTAATAATTATTATATCATTTTTATCATGAGGTAATTTAATATTAATTAATTAAAATCAATAATTTTAATTTCATGTGGCCTACACAATGGATTGTATATTTTGTCTATAAATATGATTTACCAACTATATGATTTGGTTTATCCCCCACCTTTCACACTAGCACTAGGCCATGCTCTCATTTTTTTTTCCAAATTGAATTGGTTAAGTTTATTCTTTTGAGGGTAAAGATTAATTTTCCCGTCCACCAATCATTTCAATTCACAATACAATTGCTACTTCTTCGTGTCAATTAGGCAGTGACTACTCATACTGTGACCTTCTTGTTTCTTTTCAAGTTCTCAAAAGATTAGGATAAGTTTATTTTTCCATGTTGAGAGTGTCTATCTTTTATATGAGCCTAATGAGCATGGCACATCAATCAAGGGATGGCACAATATTTTTGGTCAATGGGATGAAGCTAATTTAACTTTATGACATCAAAATACTAGAAAGTCTCATCCCATCTTGTGTATTATCCCTTTGATATGCTTTTTCATTCTACAATTGCTCAACTCAAACATAAATTCAAGCTTGTAGAACTTCATGTTGTCCTGAACAACGCTTTAATTTGATTTTGTATACATTACCTCAAAGTTGAAGATTGTGTGCCTTCAAAATAAAATTAAATCCATTAAACTCAAGTGAGCCAAGGAGAAAATTTAGAACATCTAAACTACTTATTCTTGTCTCATCAAGTTCCCTGAAATTTCATCACATTTTCTAGAACATTACAAATTGGTTTCATAGGACCAAGATTATATGATTGAGAGAATCCAAGAGATAAAATAATGCCTTGATGTGCGCCTCACGAAGTGAGCCCTTCTGCTAAAAAATGTTGTGGTGACCCTCTAATTCTTGAGGAGTTGTTTGTTGTTGTTCAAAGCATGGCTAATGATAAAACATCCATTCTCAAAGGTTTTCCTTGTGAGCTATACAAGGCCACTCAGGAATACGTTGGGCTATACTTGATTCATGTTTCAAGAGAAGCTCTTAATAACGAAACATTAAGGAATACAACCAACAAAGTACTATTAAGCTCACCCTCAAAGCTAGAGATCCATAGTTCGTTACTAGTTGAAGATCAATTACTCTTGTGAATGTATCTTCTAAGATCATTTCCAAATCGTTGTCCCTTTGTCTTTTTCATATGTCCTACCTACAATAATCATATTAGAATGAACAAAGCTAGACATTATCATTGAAGTTTAGAAAGACATGGAATGGGCCCATGTCTCCAGCTAGGGAACTATCTTCCTCAAACTGGATTTCAAGAAAGCTTATGACTACATTGAATGCCCATTTCTTAGATTGTATGCTAAAATTTCTTCGGTTTGGAGATTTTTTTCACTTCTGTGACTTAAACCCTCTTCTTAGAGGCCTCGCCATGTTTAATGATCAATGACAATAAGTTTGGGAGCTTTACACTCTTTCATCATATCTGACAAGGGTTCCCTAGACCGCTCATTACTTGTAAGTTCTCGTGATAAAATCCTTTTAGTACATGCTTTCTCAACATGCTTAAAGGGGACTGATTAGGGCAATTTTCCTCCCTGATCAAACTTCACAAATTTTTAATGATTTCTTCCTCGCCCTTTTTGATTAGGAAGCCTCTTTTAATGAAGTTGTACATTGCTTAGATACATTTTTCATAGCATTATGCTCAAATCTGCAATATACCAAGATGTCATGTTATATGAAAAGTGTGATGCCCATGTAAGACTAGCTTAAAGAATTTCAATAAAATTGGAATAGATTAGGGGAGTAGTTCAAGTTTCTAATTATAGCTTTTTTTATTTTGATGTCTCTCCCTCTTATTTGAGGCAATATGCATTTGATCATGTGGAAAAAAATCTTTCTTTATTTTCAAGAATATTTTTCTCATTTGAAATATTTTAGTATACAGGTAAAAATTATTTTTGTCACCCACATTTAGTATTCATCTTGTTGAGCTCCCTTTTAAGTCCTCATGTGATAAAGTGTCTAAATTATTAAGAGAACTTTTATGGGCTAATGCCAGTAAGCACAAGATTTTCATAGAGTGACTTGGGATATTTTTCAGTGCTTGTAAGAAAAAGGAGGCATAGGAACATCTATTGCCAAAGAAATGTTCTTTGTGTTTAGTGGATAACAAGAGCTATGGAAGGAAATGAGGTTTGGAAAATATTATTCAAGCATTATATTTCTATTTGTATATTATAATTTACCATACACTTTATATGCAATTAAGTTGCCCTTATAATATTTAATTAATGCTTAATTTATTCATAGAGAAGAGGATCATTTAAATTATTGACTTGATTGACTTATATTATCAATAGATTAAAGAAAATTTTTCTCTACAAAATAACTACTCTTCAAACCCTAATAATAGTCTCTACTTGATTTTATAAAAAGTATAGAGAGCTTGTGTTTAAGGTAATGATTGTGAAAAAGAGTTATTGGTATACTAGAAAAATTAAGGTATATATTTTAATTAAAAGAGGTGGTAATATTTCTTCAATTATAAATTTAGGTTATGTCGTTATTTTAAGATTTCATTGATTTATAGTATATGCATGTACATGGATGAATTTCGTATAGTTGTTAACACCAATTCTAGAGAATAGTAAAAAATATAATATGGTACCAAAACGAAGAAGTTTCACCTCAATTTACATGAAAGGTAAAATTAGCTATATGTAGTTTTTAGCTTTTTTGTACATGTATTTATATTTGATATTCAATTTTTCATATATTTTATATAGGTATTTAGATCAATAGAATTTTTTATAATTTCTATATAGATATATGACATATTATAATTAACAATCATGTACTCTCATCTTGTTCTTAATGGGACTTTAGTTGATTAGAAATTGGTGAGATTGATGGGGTACTAAGGGTTTATATTTGTATTTTTTAGATCTCCCTTAGGTATGAAACATGTTGTATTGGATGTAAAAAACTCAATAACTATCATTTTGGGTAAAAAGATAATCAGTTTTACCTAATTTTTGGTGTGATGGGTACTACTTGAATGCTCAAGCCATTACAAAGCAATGTGTAGAGATTTTATCTTCCACATGACTCATAGTATATAAAAGTGCCTACATTTTTAATAGAAATCCTTTCATTTGTTTTATTTCGTGGTGCACTAGTAAGCGGTTAACCCTACGAAATTACCCTTTATGTATCTCAGAGAAAAAATAGTGTCAAATGGTGGAATCCTCCATAGTCATTGGTTTGGAACATTGCTCCCATTCACTATTTATGAATGGAATAAGTATATTAGAGAGCCTTCAAAATAAACACAACCTAACATAGAAATGCCTTGGGTATATATGTTTCATATTTTTTGCCAATTTCACTTATAACTATATAATGTGATAATAGTATACTTTTTTATTCACTCTTAGGTTCGAAATATTGATACTATATAGCATAGATCTTTGTTTTATTTTTAGGTCAAAATATTAATCAAGTACATACAAATATTTATTTTTAAATGGTAACCTCATTCTAGGTGCAATTGAGAAACTGTATTTTTCTATAGTTGTAGAGCAACAAATAGGTAGTATTGCAAGGCATGTTGGTAGAGCACAAAATTAGGGGGTCAATTTTCTCAAGTAATTTAATGGTTATGAATAATTTTTGATCCAATAATATAATAAAATAGTTTTGGAGTCAATTTTAAAAAACATGGGAAATGTGTTTTAAAGTTATTGAGAAAATTATCCCGTTGTGATCCTCTTATCGAGATAATCATTTTAAGGTACAACTCCAAAAGTATTTTTTTGGAAAAAAATCCCATTCGGAACCTACACCACTATGACCCCCTTATCGAGATAATCATTTTAAGGTACTTCTTCATAAGTTTTTTTCTAGACCAAATTTTCTCCGCATAATTTTTTGGGCTATTTTTGACCTACCACGAGTTTCTAAACCACACATTGGTTGAACCTAGGTTTAATCATATCTTAACTCCACAGAACTATCACACATGGAAAAAAATATTCCGTAATCATTGCAATATGATGGTTTGTGGCATACGTTGAAAGAAACACATATCATCTTTCAAAAGTAAAATGAAAAATTTGTGCATGAATAAAAAACAATATGAAGCTATGGGGATCATTAGTATGCATTTTTGGGGATAGTTTGTTATTTCACATCATGGATTTTAAAAAATACACGTGGATAAATTTTGACACATTTCTCGGGAAAATCAATGAATTCAAATATTTGAAATTATATATTACATGCATTGTTGTCCTCCTTTTCATCTACATAATTTATAAGACTTTATTGTGAATTTTAAGTTCATTTTGTCACAATTAGCAACTTGTGGTAAATACAAGAAGGATGACAAGTGTATTTTTTCTCTTTTCGTTTAAGTTAAAGGGTCCATACCAATTATATTCTTCTACCTTTCATTCAACCATGGATGCCTTGGGTGATCTCTGCAAGGTTTCCTTTTTGGAGACCTTTTGTGAATCGTTCACCAGGGAGAAATAAAATATTTCTCAACTTAATGTCCTTCCTAGTTTAAATCCATTAGTGGTCAAAACGCCTAAGAGAAAAGGTAAGAAAAAACCCAATAACATGAAAATAACTCAACCTTATTCCGAGTCCATATCTAAATCCACCAAATATGTGTCCATTGAATCTAAAAGATTGAACCTATACGAAATAGAGAGTGTGGTGAGAAGTCTATCTTTTATGGTAGAATAGGTTCATTTACAAAGAGAGTGTTGACATGGGATGAAATCATTACATGAAACATTGAAATAGAACAACATAATAGTTCCTTCCTTCTTCTTCTTCTAAGGAAAAAATGGGCACTTTTAGGTTCATGCTTTGATTGCATCCACAGACAACTGGATTCTAGATTCAAGTGCTACAAATCACAAGACACATGAGCATCTCACTTCAAAGAAAAATGACAACACTTCACATATAACGGTTAGGGGTTTTCCAAATATATCTATTTCATGTTTAGACTCTATTAATATGGGATATGAGTCCATCAATGATGTACTTTTGACTCCTAAGATATCGAACAATAATTTTTCCATTTATCAAAATTTTCATTCTAGAAGTTGAAAGATTATGGATTTCTCTCCTTATAATGTTTTGAACAAATATTTGTAGAAAGTAGAGGTTTTAATTTCTCAAGGAAGTGATCATTATAACTCACTCCCATATGCATTTGAAAATTTTAAGTATTCCTTAGGGACGTAAATAATATTATTGAAAGAAAATATAAGAAATGCATAATTCTATGATCCATTTCAAGAACATAGAATTTGCATTATGGAATGAAGTAGTTAGTTTTTCCACCTACATTCAAAACTACATACCACATAAAGTAGTTAAAAACATGACACCCAAAAATGCCCAATCCAACACAAAAACTGATGTTTCACATTCTGATTTTTTCGTAGTGAGGTTTGAGCATTTATTCCTGATAATGAAAGTGAATCCATAAAAAATATGAGCAAACTACTCATTTTTATTGTAAACTGTGAGTATGTGAAGACTTATTGACTATTTAATCCTATCATAGATGATGTTCTCTTTTGACATGATGTGTAGTTTGATTATAATTTCACCCCTCCATAGTCTTCACCTTCATCAAAAACTTATGCTCATTTTTTAGATCTTGAGGGTTCCAAACTTCTTGATGATGATGTTATTGTTAATCCTCCATTGTCAAATTAAGAAGATATTAAGAATGCACCTAAAGAACCACCACAACCTCTAACCAAAGTGGATTTTCACAATATACATTATATTGGTGACATGGAAAGGGATTTCAAATATCAAAATTTGATTACATTGCATCATCTATATGGTATTGCACATTTGACATGGATGATAGTGACACGAGATCCAAAAAGTTATCATCAAGCTTCTAAACATCCTAAATGGTAAGAAACTATGGAAAAAATAACTTCATCTTCGAAAAATAATGATGGAAAGGATTTGGTTCCTATACGCACCCAAATTTACACGTGCTAAATTGTCGAAAAATGGTTACAAAAGGTCCCCAATGATGATTCATGTATTTTCCAAAGGTGTTCAAGCTCCTGAACCTCCTTGCAGTTTATATTTGTAGCCTAGCATGCCTTGCTTAGCCTTTGCATGTTTTTCCTTAGCTTCCCACATTTTTTTCTAGTGTTTTGGCTATTGGTTGCAAAACCAATGCCCTGTTTAGGTGGCAGTCCTGTAACTGCCACTTAGGTAGGACGACGGTTCTGTAATCGCCGCCCTATACAGGGTGGTGATCCTATAACCGCCACCCTGCACAGGGAGGTGGTATTGTGTGATTTTTCTATAATTTTCCAACATCAAATAAGACATGTGTTGCCTTATTTAAGTTCACTTTTAATGCAACATTTGTGAACCATTTTACTTGATTTCAAGTTTGACTGCCTTATGGTAATATCTTCTTCACTTATAATTTGTAATTGATCATGATTGATTGTTCAAAATGCCTCTTCATTTTTGATTTGACACCTCTTGGCTGCCAAGTGTTGTTCTTCACAGCCCAACCAACCTTTTATAAATTTATCACTTGTTCTCAAGAAAATGGCCGAAGATCATTTTGTGTATTTTTGCATTGTTGAGTTTGTCACTTTCTTGCTAGAAATTGCATAGCCAAGCTCTGTTCACTTATGTTATCATTCTTCCACTTACATTGTTGTCACACTGTAATCAAGTTACCATTGCTCTAGTGCCTTATCTCTACTACTTTACTACTCCCAATCCCTTGGACTCACGTGAACACATGAGAAAAGAAAAGACAAGATGAGGGGACAAAGAACAATACAACTAGATTTTCCATTACTCTATGCTTCCAGGTTGGAATTGATATTGGTTTCCCCATTTCTTCACATTGTTATTTCTGAATCGTACACATACATTTTTTATACAAATAGAGTAGATATCAATAATTCAATTACTACATTAAATCAATTCAATAGGAAATACTCAATAGAAGTCTTCTTTACTTGTCGAGGAAGTTGCAAGGAAGAAAAACTTCTGAGAAGATTTGATTTATTCCCATGCTTCTGAGGCAAGAATAAGAGGTTAGATTTACATTCATTGTTTAGTGAAGTTTTTGTCATTTATAATAGAATATATTTCTCTTGCATAGATAAACAACTACATCTGGTTGTTTATTTGTTTTAGGATTTATTAATTAGAGTAGAAGCTTTTATTTCCTCATTAATTCCAGAAAAGAACAAAAAATATTTATTTTATTAGATTAGTCGCTTTGTATTTGTTTATCTCCTTCATATTTCAAAAATACCAAAAACATAGCATACTATTTTCTTATTTAGATTAGATTGTAACTTGTTTTGATTAGATTAAAAACCGTATAAATGCACATATTACCATACAAGTTCCACAACAGCCGAGGACATACAGTAGCGATCCTAGCATCCTACAACCAAATGGGCCTTAAATAATCACTGACATTGACATGGGATAGCATTCCCTTGTTTTCTGCACATCGCCATTACCACCCAATATCATCTCACAATTAAACACCCTGAACATTGAAGTTGATAAAGCTTACGAGTTTCTTGATCACCCCCCGCCAACCAAATCTAAAAGCCACGTTTCACTCGGTCATTCCATGACCTTGTCTAGACTTATTTACAAGGCCCCCATTAGTTTTCCACGGATTCCACAACCACTGGAAAAAAAATTCATGGAGATTAATATTTATTAGAGTCTTCGTGTCGCCATCCTTTCTGATCCATCTATCTGACCCATCCAAGTTAGAGATTTATTCCATGCACTAGATGAGAAGATCCCATTATTGTGTGTCAAAGACATTGTTTTCCTTGACAACTTGTCCATCTCATTTACGCACACTTTCGTCCACTACCACATTTCACTATCATTTAGCCATCCATATTTCCACATCGGATGCCTTGGCACAACCTCGGGGAGTCGAGTCTAGTTGAAAGTCACATGTCAATTTTCATCTATACAAATTGGCAAACCCGACGTGAAGAGCTAGTCTCTTTTCATTTCCATGTTTCTTTCATCCATCTTCCCTCTCTCCCATTATTATGCGGGTATTCATATACCCCCCGAATATGTCAGGATATGATGGGCACGATTGACCCATCTGAGGTTTAGAGACATACTACTATAAAATGGGTAGACAACAACAATCGCCCTCACTATCTGGGTGGGAAGACAAATACTCAACCCATATTTATGCCTTTCAAGCTCCTCCTCCTCAGGGGACCCACAATGGTTCCTCGGTCATGATCAAGGAAATCCATCAAATTACACAAACAAAACAGTCTGAACTTTTAAGCTCCAATAATATGACTTCTACCGGAGAGTCAGGATTATCTTCTCAGGTTTTGTTTAGAAAACCAATCAGTATGCAGTCTGATCAAATCCCATTTTTAGACGAAGAGTACTAAGCGCGTTATGCCAAAAGTGAGAAACAATTCCAAAACATGAGTTCAAACCTTTAGATAGGGAGCAAGGACATGTTGATGTCTTACTTCAAAATAACACCTCTACCCCTCCCACAATAGAAAATATCACTAATGAGGGGTCGGAAAATAACGAACAATTTATAGCAGGATATCACACTCCTTAGGTTCAATAACATACACCAAAACAAAACACCATGCCATCATTAGGAAAGGTAATCTCAACATTGGTGGACAAGGTTAGAGAACTAGAACTAGCCCAAGCTACTCATGCTTCATCTGCTACTGGGAAAGGGAAGATTATCCACCATTCACAGAACTATGGCCAAATGTATACTACACCAAATCCTCCAGTTTACATGGGTGTTCCTAGCCCCGAGGATCTTCTCACTAGGTCAAGAACCTTGGGTATTCCCCCCCACGATACATACAGATATCCACGACATGAACCATCTGGAAGTGCTTTCTAAAACACCATACTGAATGGAAATGCAACGTTCCTTGGCTTTGTGCCATAAAATTCCTACCAAAGTAATGTTCCCCCTACGTACACATGTATTCTAAGTCACCACAGGGGGACATGTACTCTTACCCTAGCCTATATGGTCAGCCATAGGGGATTCTTATGCCCCAACAAACGTATATGCTACATCATATCAACAGCCAATTCTGCCTCCACCTCCCCAACAAGGATCATCAATGGTCAAGTCTTACACAGTAGGAACCTACTATAAATATCTCAAGGATCCCCTAGACTTCACAATATATAGTGTTATGTTCCCAAGGCCTCTACTAGACCTTCCCAAATTTAAAGGGGAGGGAGATCCAAACACACACATCAAGGCGTACGTAACTGCCATTCGAGAGCTACTCCCATGAGATAAAGTCATTGTAAAAATATTCCCTAATACTTTAGAAGGTATTGCTCTCAATTGGTATTATAGGATACCTAAGGATTTGATACACTCTTTCAAGTAACTCATTTTTGAGTTTATTAAAGATTTTGGCATGAATAAATTTCTAAGGACAGAAATTAAGGAATTCTTACACATAAAACAAGAGCACAACGAGTCTTTTGCACATTTCATCCAAAGATGACAAAAAGTCCTCTATTATTCAGTAAGTGATCCTAACATGGATCAGATGGAGCTCTGCAACCTATTCCTCCCATTCTCTTAACCAAGAAACAAAGGAGGAGGTCTAGAAGTTCCCACTTAGGATCTATGAAGAGGTGTTAGAGGGTGCTTTTCGTATAGATCAAGAAAAAATAGACAATGGCCGCAATACCTATGGCTCTAATGGGAGATTGATCATTCCCAATTAGGGTAATTCAGGTTACCTTAATAGTATGAATAAAAACCAAGGACCTAAGGTCCTAAAAAAAACTATGGTGTGACAATCGATGGCATTACTGATCAAGTGAAGAAGCCCAACATTGTTAATCTCTTGAGCACAAATAACGCTAATAACAATAATAAAGGTAACAATCAAAGGAGTAACAATTTTTCTCCCATGATCAATACAGTGGACTTAAATTATCCTCCATCCTAGAAACAACAACAAAAAACTCAGGCTCAAAGCCCCAACCAATACCCAATTGAGTACCCGAACCAATATCCAAATCAAGGGCAAAGGCCTCCAAATTTCAACTACAATAACCAACAATTGAATAATAATAAGAAATTTGGACCACAACAAAACACAAACCAAAGTCTTTGGGATTATGATCCCAACCTATATTATGGTTTCCATAGGGTCCGAGGGCACAACGCCAGAACCTGCTGGGATTGTAAGAAGTTCTTACAATGCTTACCCAAAGACCAAAGACAACTCTTTGTTGACATGTTTTTGGAAAATCCTACGATGCCAACTCAAAATAATTTCATGGGGCCTGTGTCCCCCCAAAATACACCACTCAAGATCTTTAATGATCCCCTCCCAACACATCCCAAAAATGGTAAGCTGGAACCCAATGGCTCAAACAAGGGTATCTTGGTGGGAAGCAATGATCATGAAGCTTCGACTTCATCATTCCCATCAGTGGCTCCTCTTTTGGCTGGCCATCAACAAACTAAGATAATGGGCCTTGTAGAGCTAGAGATTGAGCCCAAGATAAATTCTTGATAGCTAGAACTAAAGACTATTCTTTGCATCCTATTCCAATTTACCCGTCTATAATAAGATGATATTCGTGAGATGCTTGCAAATCCAATAGGGGCTTATGACTTGATCAATGACCTAACAAATACCTTTTCTCACATCTCCTTCTTGGGACTTGTTGAAGAACTCCCTTGCTCATAGAACTGATTTATTGGAAGAATTGGGTCTTGGACATTTGATCAATGTCACTCCTCCTCTAGAGGTGCAGATAAACCATATAGACTTTGATGTCTATCATCCTGTGAAGCTAGAAAGAAATGTCAGATTTGTATTTAATATCAGTAAGATGCCCATAGATGATGAAATTACACAGGTAGAGGTGATCCATCTTTGTATCTACAGGTTTGGATTTGTAATAACTATGTAAAGTGTGTGATGATCGATGACAAGGAAGCACTCAACATTGCCCCCCTTTTATTTTCTTTAGAAGTTAGGTTATGGAGAAACTAACTGCTCTTCAATGAGAAACATGCTAAGAGGTTATGATAACCTCAAGGCAACTCTAATTGGAACCATAGTGCTTCAGTTACCCTGGGACCCAAGACGGTCCTCATAGAGTTTTATATTATAGACTGGGAAACCAACTATAATATGATTCTCTGTTCATCCTTAGATACATCACATGAAGGCAATTCCATCCACTTTGTTTCAAGAAGTAAGGTTCCTACAACTTGGGAAGGTATCTTCATTGCACATGGTGACCCAGAAGCGCTTTGACATACACCTAGCTAACGCGAAAAAGAAACCAGGGGTGCATTCTGAGTTTGAGCTCCCTACAAACCAATTAAACAAACAAAATAGTTCAACACCTGAAACAAAACTATTTCCTACAACGGAATTAGAAACTACTGGCTTGATTAAGGGGATTCTTGCAGTCAAGGACAAAACTAATGTCATAGAGACAATGTCAATAAAAACCACACCAAAAATTTCTGTCAAGTTGTTGGAGAATGAGTTTCTTATTCTCCTTCCATTTGATTCCATAGACATAGGACATGCCCTAGGACTTCAACTCTTTGCCAGCTAATGGGATTTGCATGGTTGAAGTGTTAGAAGCAAAGGAAGAATATACAAAGAATGATCTAATGTCAATCTTCCCAAGAAATTTTTGGACTCTTCACTTTGATGGAGCAAAGTGCCACTTTGGCAATAGGGCAGGTGTGATTCTCACTTCTCTGGAAGGGAAGGTCATGCCATTTTACCTTCAAACTAGATTTTGAATGCATAAACAATGGAGTAGAATATGAGGCTCTCTTTCTTGGTCTCATAGTATCCAAAAGGATTGACGCTTGTAATGTTAGAATGTTGGGTGATTCACTGTTAGTTCCTCAATCAAGTTTTAGAAGTATATGAGACTAGGGCAGAACACATGTAACTCTATAAAACTACGGTGCTCAATTTGAAAAAAGGTTTTGACTTCATCTAAATCGAATCCATTCCACATGAGAACAAAACCTTCTCACAAATTCCATAACTACCTCTTCTTCTCGCTTCTGTTCAAGAAAGAGAGTTAGAAGAAACCAACTTCACAGTTTCGGTTCATGCAAAACCCTTAGTGCACAAAGTGCCAACAAGCCCAATCTTGGCATATGTTGAGGCTGAGAAAAAACCTACTACTCTAGATTATGTGGAAAATTATGAGGCTATCTTAGGATACCTTAACGCTTACATGGATTTACATCTTGCGCATCATAAGAGAGGCTTTTTCTCTCATTCCTCACTCTTCCTCCTATTTCAAAGATCACACGATGGACCCTTCCTCCTCAGAAGGCCTTGAATTTTGTGAAATAGAAGAGGAAGGGAAATTAGAATTATCTCTGCCCCTGCCTGAGTTTGAAGAGGGTAATGCCTCTTTGATCGAAGGGACAATTGACATTAACATTGGGATGAAGGATGACCTAAATTTTTTGAAGTTAGGTTCTTCACTAACTCCTGAAGAAGTAGAGATACACACGGAAATCCTTAAGGAGAAATTCTAAATAATCTTTACGTTTAACTACAAAGAAATGACAGGAATTTACTTCTCACTTGGCAGTTCACAACCTAGTGACCAATCCTGACACTAAGCCCATCAAGAAAAAATCTAGACCAATGAAACCAAAGGTGGTGCTAATGGTCAAAGAGGAAGTTATGAAACTCCTACAGGTGGGGTTCATTAAACCATTTTGATTACTCAATGTGGGTATCCAACATCATTCCCATTCTAAAAAAGACCGAAAAAATTTGTATCTGCATTGAATTTCAGGATATCAACAAAGCATGTCCCAAGGATGATTTCCCACTGCCATCCATCAATGTCATCGTTGACGCAAATAGCTAGTTATGAGTTGTTATCCCTTATGGATGGATTTTATGGGTATAATCAAATCAGGATCTCTAAGGAAGATCAGATAAAGACTACATTTATCAATCCTTGGTGAACCTATTATTACACAGTCATGTCTTTTGGTCTAAAGAATATTGGTGACACTTAACTAATGGGAAATGACTTACATATTCCATGATATCATTCATAAGATTTTGGAATCATATGTTGACGATCTTCTGGTTAAGGCCAAAAATGTCTATGTTATAACCCTAAGGTGCTTCACATCATCCTCTCTCATGTATAGTCGAATTACAATGTTATGTTGAATACTATAAAAATGTCATGTTTGGTGTGACGATGAGGGGAGTTACTGGGATATATCATCTATTCACGAGGGATTGACATAAATCTAGTCAAAATATAAGAAAATTCTGGAAATTATTCCACCATCAAACAAGTCGAGAATTAGGTCCTTTCTCAAAAACCTTGGTGAAATCTGAAGGCATTTCGCCATTCATCCAATAAACAATTTATTGAAAAATGATTGCTGCAACATTTGGATGGAAGATTATCATAAGTCATTTGAGTCTGTTAAATGATTCCTAGTGTCGGATCTCATGCTCATGCCTCCTAAATCATATCATCATCTTATTTTCTATTCACAAGTTGTGGATGTCTCATTAGTGTTGATTATAGATCTTAATTGCTTCACATGAAGCTTACTTTTACATGTTTCTGGTTTTGACAGTGACCGACATCGGTTAGGAGGAATCCGACATCAGTCATAAGGTAACCAACATCAGTTAAGAAATGATCGACATCTGTCAAGTAGGAACCGACATCGGTCATCTGTGTGATGGTGCTTTGTTCTTTAAATGAGAATTAGAATAAATCTCTTGCTTTAAAGATGATTTATTCATTGTAAAATCATAGTTAGTTGCCTAGAATAGATATATATGCATGTATGCATTGTATGTGGGTATGAGAGAAGAAAATAGCAATTGTTTTGCATGTTTGTTTTCTTGGTGAGAAAGAAAGAGTAGCTGAGTGAGGGAAACACATTGACCATCTTGTGATGTGTTGGAAGACAACAGATCTTCATTGTATTTCCTTTGAAAAGAACTAAGTAGTAAAATTGGTCATTTCTTGGTGGACGTAGCACACACTGGGTGAACCACGTTAAATTTGGTGTTATATTTCTCTTATTTTATTTCATCTTCTAGTTATTTGTGTATTCATTCCTTGTATGCTTTATCTTATTGTAGATCTATGTAACATTGTTATACAATTTAACCCCAACAACTGGTATCAAATCTTTGTTTGGAGGTTTTGTGTGTTGACAGGATTTACTCACAGAGTGTTTTCTGATTTAGTGGGAACAGAGCAATGAAAGAAGATAGTAAATACTGAGTAGATAAATTTGACAGTCTTAATTATCAACTATGGAAGATGCAGGTGGAGGATTATTTATATCAGAAGGATCTATACTTACAGTTGGATGAGCATGCACAACCGGACATGATGACCAATGAAGAATGGAAAGTTCTTGACATAAAGGCTCTGGGATATTGTTGGCAAGAAAATTTGTCTTGTGGATAAATTGGTGGGTTTCAGGCCAATGCTATGGGAATCTAATTCCCTCTACTTGAACGGTGCAGCTACCATAGGTGCATGCATAAAAGGTGGATTTCAATGGTGGCCTTTCGACTAGAGATCTAACAGGGGCACTCCACTGACCGTGTGGCAAAGCTGGAAATGTCTCACTAGAGAAGAAACTTTGTCTTGGAAAGGGGAAGGGGAGTGGAAATGGAGGTAGGAGAAAATTAATGTTGTGAGTAGAATATCAGATGCCCACACATTAATTAGAAATTTCATTTACATGCATTTATAGTTAGAAGAAAAACAAATCCGCAGGAGAAGCTACAAGACCAAATAAAATTCATTGGTCACAAGGTACCAATCAATGCCTCAATCAAATAGGCAAAAATTCCTTCTTTTATTATTGAAGCTAAAGCAAAGTTTGTATATAGCTTTGAGAATAGAGGAAATTCTAAGGAGAAGGGAAAACAGAAGAAGTATGGAATTTTTTGTCTTTTCTAGGTACAAAGCACTATGGTCTTTTTTGAAATCAATCGCTAGCCCCTAAAATGGCTTTGAGGAGCCATTATATCTCATGCAAAAATTGTTACAACTTTACAAATAATTTATGCCTCTTCAAATTCCTTCATTGCGAAGAAAACACTCATGGTGGGTTAAAAACTAGATCTTGTAATGCGAATGTTACATTTGATTTGCCAGTTTCAATACAAATCATTTGATTTTCTCTTATAACTTTGAAATCAGGCCGTCCACGTGGTAGGAAGAGATTGGACCGGGTACGGGGGAAATCCCTTTGCGTTTTGTGATTTTTTAGAGATTTGGCAATTTGGAACAAATTGGCCCGCACCCCAGCTTCTACTTTTTAACTTAGGCACGTGGCACGTTTTCATTAGAAATGGGGTCATGACCCTTTTCTCAACATTTAACCTTTTTGGAAAAAGGCTCAAAAACTCAAAGTTCTCCACCGTTTCACTCTCCCGCTTTGACTTTTCAACGGTGGGCCCGAGATCTTGGTGGATACGTGGAGCATTCTAGAAATTTTACTTCACTTTTGGGAATTTGGTTAAATTTCCAAAAGTGCCCCGATGACCCACTTGTCTGCTTTGACTTTTCAATAGCAGGCTTCACCTTTGACTTTATCCCTACGGGCTTCACCTTTGACTTTTTCCCTGTGGTCTTCAACTTTGAATTTTTCTCCGCGGGCTCAAAAATTTGACTTTTACCTTTATAGCCTAATCGGGGCTACGAGTCACTTTTTAAATTTTCACCTTTTTTACAAAGAGGCTCAAAAACACAAATTTCTCCACCGAACCACTTCCAATTAGGTATTTCCACATACCCGTGGATGATGGGGCCAAAATTTAATGGGGAAGAAAATGCCCATCATTCCCGATTGTGGGAAAAATACACAGAGGAAGAGAACTTCATCATTTTGAGTCCAATTTTTGAATTTCCTTCATGAAGTCGAGACATGGAGGTAAAACAATGATTTGAATGATCCATCCCATCGAACAAGTGAAAAATTTCGATCAAAAAAGGAGATTGTAAAGAGGATATTACGTGCACAGACCGGGAGATGGAGAATTTCTCAAAATGAGAAAAACATAGATTTAAACAGCACTAAGGCACGAATTTTCCTAAATTCATCAAACTTTCAACTTGGATTAAATACTTTAGGAGGGCGAGAGCTTGAAAATTTAAAATTAGCTTGGAAAATTAAAAGCGGTTTTCAGGAGACAACAACTGGTTCTAGCTTGGGGACATGGCATGGAATGAGCATGACGAAGACATGGTATGAGGATCCAGAATCTCAATTTTTAAACCGTATAACATTGACCAGTGCCTTATCCATTGGGCCTTGAAGAGTCATGTATAATTATGATAAAGAAAGATTAGAAGAAGGAAACACACAAGCTCACAAAAGGAAGGAAACACACGACACGCAACATAAGGGGATACAAAACCACACAATAGAAAGGGAAACACACTAGGAAATCACCTATTATACAAGGCAGGGGACAACCCACTTTCACTAATGATACAGTTTCAAGTATTGCCCACTTCGAGGTAATTCCAATGGCGTTCCATCCAAGTATGAGAGGAGAAAAACATTCTCACCATAAGCTCCATGAATTTGGAATGGGCCGAGCCATAATGAATCAAACTTTCCATAGCTGCCCTTTGGTTCTCTTCTCTTGTCCCATAGCAGGACAAAGTCTCCAACCTTGAATTCTCTTACCTTTGCCTTCTTGTCAAAGATCTTATTCACTTTCAATTGGTGTTCTTTAATTCTATCCACCATTTGGCATCTACTTTCCTCCAGCTTCTCTAGGAAGAGGATCCTCTTGTCAAAGGAGTCTTTGTATTGACCATCTTCTATTTCTTATAGCAACTTGAGAGCTGGCATCTAAATTGTGAGGGGAATCTTTGCCTCAAATCCATACAACATTTGGAAAGGTGACATACCTATTACCTTCTTAGGAGTGATCCTATCGGCCCATAATGCATCATATGACTTCTTGTGCCAGTTCCTTTGATTCTCATCTATCAACTTGTGAACAATGGTCACAATGTTCTTATTTCTTGACTCAGATTGCCCATTTCCTTGTGGGTCGTAGTTAGAAGAGTGAGATAGGGAGATTCCAAGTCCACAAAAAAACTCTATGAGCTCCTTGGAAGAGAAATAGGTGGCATTGTCTACAAAAAATTTCTATGTTATTCCAAAACAAACAATGATATTCTCCTTGATGAAGTTACAGACTATTTCAGAGCTGGCTTGCTTGGTTGGGATGGCTTCCACCCATTTAATGAAGTAATCAGTTGTAGTGAGTACATAATTATGCCTTGTACTAGAATGAGGATTCAGAACACCAATAAAGTCTAGTCCCCATTGGTGAAATGGTTCTTCAATCACCACAGGCCTGAGTGACAATACAGCTAGTTGTGGCTTTCCAAAAAATTGTTGACATGCTTTGCATTTGGAAACCCAATCTTGAGTGTCTGTAAAGATGGAGGGCCAATAATATCTCCCTTTGAGGATCTTATGTGTGGTGACCATTGCTGAGAAATGTCCACCACAAGCTTGATCATGATATGCTATGAGTAACTTTTCTTGCTGCTCCTCATCTACACACCTAAGGAAACAACCATCTAGGCCTCTCTTGTAAAGTGCATGATTCTAGATCACAAAATTGGTTTCCTTTAGCTCGAGTGTCCTTCTTTGTTTGTAATCAAGATGAGGAGGGCATTCTCCATAAGTGAGGTAGTAAGCAATGTCAGCATACCACTCATTAGTAGTGGTGACAAAGAGCTCCTGTGGACTGTTTCCTGAACATGTTGAGAAAACACCATCTTTTTCTCCCTATTGAGCCCTGAGAGCTTCATATTCAACAATCAGCTGACACAAACCATTTCCTCTTACCAGATTAGAGGGTCTAATCTCCAAGTCATACTCTTGGGTATTTGCAATCCAACTTCCTCTCTTATCCCCAGGATCATGTTGAGTCAAAATGGAATTGATTGCACTTCCAGGGACCATCACCACTGTATGGGAATTGAGAATGTAGTATCTGAAACTTTTAACAACTTTGACCACTGCGTAAGCATGTTTCTCTAATTGGATGTACTTTAGTTCATGATTTTTCAAAGGAAAACTCATGAAAGCAATGGGTGCTTCTAAACCTGTAACATTTTTCTAAGCGAGGACAAAAGAGAGTGTATGTTCTAATGCATAGCAATACATAATGAACTCCTTGTTGAAATCTGGAGATACAAGAGTTGGAGCTTTGGTAACAGATTTCTTGATCTCCTCAAATGTTGCTTTTCCTTATTTATTCCACTTGAAATCTACTTGAGGCTTCATCATGGAGGTTATATGCTTAGTCAGTTCAGAAAACTTAGGCACAAAATGACGAAGGAAGTTTACCTTTCCAAAGAATGAATGAACCCCCTTCTTGTTGGTTGGTAAGGATAGTGCTTGGATAGCTTTGATCCTCTCAGGATCAATGTGTGCTCCATGTTTGCTCACAATGTGTCCCAACAACTTACCTTCTGTGACTCCAAAAATACACTTCTTTGGATTTAGAGAAATGCCATGTTTCCTACACCTTGTAAGGACTTGCTCCAAATGATAGATATGATCTCCCCTCCTCTTTGAAAAAACGTGAGGTCATTAATGTAAATGACAATGCAATGTTTCAAATCTTTGAAGGCCAATTCCATTGCTCTCTGGAAAGCGGCTCCAACATTGATCAGGCCAAAAGGCATTCTGCTGTAGGTAAAAGTGCCCCAAGGTGTTGTGAAGGTTGTTTTGTTGCAATCCTCTTCTCCTACCTTGATTTGGTTGTACCCTGAGAATCCATCAAGCAAAGAGAGTATTTCAGATCCAGTGACTGCTTGCAAAACATGATTCATGATTGGAAGAGGGTATTTGTCCTTGAGAGATGCCCGATTCAGATTTTGAAAGTCTACACAAATCCTTATTTCCCCATTCTTCTTCCTTACTGGCATAATGTTAGCCACCCATGTTGAATGGTGGATGGGGAAGATGATTCTAGCATTGAGCATCTTTTTCACCTCTTCTTTGATAACATCGTCAATCTTTGGATTGTAGGGCCTTTGTTTTTTCTTGAAGGGCTTAGCTCCTTGCTTCAAAGGAATGGAGTGATGCATTTCCTTTGGCTGAAAAGATTTGAGTTCATCATAGGAATAGGCCAGGACATCTGAGTACTTTCTTATCAGAGAAACAAACTTTCTCTTCTCTTCCGGTGATCAACATTTACCAATGTTAACCATCCTTGGATTCTCTTAAGTGCCAATTTTTTCTTGATCAAAATTAAATGGACATTGAAAAGACTATTTTTATTTCTCTTGGATGAACCTGTCATGCTTGTCAAAGAGATCTTCCAAAGAAACTAGGCCTTTGGGGATTTTGTTTCCTAAGAATAATGCTTCATACTCTGCTATATTATTTGTATTGTCAAATTGCATCATGTAGGCAAAAGGATATACCTCATTGGAGGGAGAGTATAATACTACACCAGCTCCTGAACATGCTCTGGAATGACTGCCATCAAACTCTATTGTCTAGATTCCATCTTCTTCTCCCTCCATGAGAAGTGGAAAGTCCTCTTACTTCTATGATGTAAGGAGATAATTTCCAAGCCCACAATCGTAAAAAAGGATATCAACTCTTGGATCATCATACTTCCTTACTGTGAACTTCATTTTTTTGACTGACAACAACTTCTTCATTTCTCCTTTCACTGGGATAGATGCTGATGACCAATCCATTTTTATTTCTCCACCGAGATCTCTGTAAAAAATTCTTCTTAACAACATACCAAAAGATGTTGGGATGTCTGCCACCAAAATGGTCAGGAGTATCTTCTTGTCAGGGTAATCAGTTAGTGCAACATGAGCATCCTTAATCCTTCCTACCAATGTAACTTGTTTGGATTCCATTAAGTAGCATGTGTCATTTACCCGGGTCAAAGTGAGGCCAAGAGAATTTGTAACTTTTTTTGGCATCACATTATATGAGGCTTCAGAATCTATAATGCAATTGTTCAGTTGGAAACCTTTGATGAGAAGTGACAGGTAAAAAGGCTCAGCTCTATTGGTGGTGGAGGCACTGAGGGCTAGTATGAATGAGAAGATGGTTTGGATGGTGTGGGAATTAAGCCTTTAGAATTAGAGATTGGGGATGTAGAGTTACCACCCCGGACTGCCTTGATGAATCTGTCAAATTGGGTAGGATGTGTTTGTAGATATTCAATTTTAGAGAGATGGACTTTGGTTTTGCTAGCATGCTCTACAAAGTCAAATGAATTTATAGTAGATGAGGAAGAGGTTCCAACAATGGATGAGGACTTAAATGGAAGATGTGTCATTAATTTTGGTGTTGGGTTCTCCTTTTCAAATGTAGCAATTAGCTTGGAAGGAGATGCGGGGGTAGCCTTTGATTAAAATTTAGATGTTCTTGCAGAACTAACATTTAGAGGAGAATTTCTCTTAACAAATTTTGAGTTGGGAGAATAATTAGATAACTTACTTGGCACAACATTGTGATCCTTGACAACTGGTGAATCTGATTTCTCTCTAGTTGATTTCATGGAAGGTGGTAATGGTGATCCCCTGCTGATGATATTTATTAGTGGAGGCTTTGAAGAACTATCTTCTTTGTTCTTCCTATTCTTAGTTACAACTGCTGAGGCTGAAACACCATTCTTGGATTGTGCATGAGTGAAAAAAACATATGAAAAAATTAGAGCTTCTTCATCGCATTCCTCCTCCTCATCAACGTATTCAATCAGGTCATTGTGCATGCCAACCTCTTCAATTTCAAGATAGTTTTCATAGTCATCCATGATTTCTTCTTTAGTTTCCTCAATGTCTGCTCCTTCTTTTGATTCCCTATTGTCATAGATGTCATTGACTAGTGGTGCTTCAAGGGAAAGCCTACGAAGAGGTGGATAAATTATTGGTCTATCAGGAGGATTTGGTCTCCTTGGAGCATTCCTCACTATGATTTGTGACTGCTGCTTCTTCAAAGAAACTAGGTCATTTTCCATTTTTTGGAACATTGGATCAGTGGTGACTTAATTTGAAATCTGAAATTTTTGCTTCCCATTTGGTCCTTTAACTTTTCCAGAAAGTATTAGATCATCATCAGTCTCAATTGTAAAGTCTTGAACTTCCCTTAATGTTCTTAGTTGGGCTCTTTTGAGGAAGAAACCAAATTCTGATGGAAAAACATTGATGAAGAACCTTTTTAAGTTGTTTTCAGGGGGTACCACATCTTCTGGGATCCTTCTTTTCAACCTATCATACCTTGCTAAAAAATCTCTCATTGATTCGGAGGTCTCCTTCTTCATCTGAACCAATTGGACCAGTAGATCCTAACAATATTCTATGCTCTTGAACCAATGTTCAAATGCACTTATTATATATTCCCATCATGTGACAGATCTTGGGGGAAACATGTAGAACCATTCAACAAATCTTTCATGGAGTGAATCCATAAAGAGCTTAACTGAAACATATTCATTTTCAACTCCCAACACTCCAGAAGTAGTGATGAATGCTGCTTCATGTTCTTCAGGGAGCTGAGAACCATCCCCTCTAAATTTTGGGAAGTTTTTTCTCGAGCTTCTCGGTAGCTCATGGAGTGCTTGAGCAAGAGCTAGTGGACTGGTGTTTCCTCCCCATGGTATATTAGGCCTACAGGCTTCATGATTCAATTCATGCTCATGATCCCAATCCCCCATTCTATGTCTATTTCTATCTTCCAACCTTGCTAAGGCTACAACTTTTGTTGTTGCTCTTTCATCTGCCTTAGCTTGAAGTCTCTCAATTTCTTCAAGTTGAGATCTTATTTATTCGTTGGGTCTTACTTCTCTTTCTCTAGCTTCTTCTTCAATCTTCACATCAATGAAGTCTACAAGGTTCTTGTTTATGTATGAAAATCCACTGTCCAAAGTATTGAAAACACTTAGGTTCCCAACATGACCGGTTGCTTGAAAAGGAAGCCTCTGGATTCCAAGTAGCTCTTGTCTCCTTTGAAGTTCCTCAAAAATGGGATCAGTTTGTCCTCCTTGTCTCTGTTGCTGGGTGAATCTTCTATCCGCCAGCTTGAAAATCTATGCTCTTCTTTGGGGTGCTAGAATTTGTCTTTTCCTTTCCAATTCGACAACATGTTCCTCTTCCAGGTCCAGAATCCTTATGGAAATGAAGTAATTATTGACACTTTTTCTATTATGCCAAATAGCTTCTGTCATATCAGAAGCAATGTATTCTTGGATGTGAAAGAGTAAATCATGTTTCTCAACAGGAGGATTTCCCAGAATAGCCATGATTTACATCCATATAGTTTGTGGGATTATTCAATTTCCAGAAACTTTTCCTCTAGAATCTTTTTTTTGTATTTTATGACCCTGAGATTGTTTTTAGGTGTAGATGCTGCAAAATCTGCCACACGGTGGGTGCCAAAACCTGTTGGTGAGAAAATTTGTCTTGTGGACAAATTAGTGGGTTTCAGGCCAATGCTATGGGAATCTAAGTCCCTCTACTTGAACGGTGCAGCTTCTGTAGGTGCATGCATAAAAGGTGGATTTTAATGGTGGCCTTTCGACCAAAGATCCAACAGGGGCACTCCACTGACCCTGTGGCAAAGCTAGAAATGTCTCACTAGAGAAGAAAATTTGTCCTAGAAAGGGGAAGGAGAGTAGAAATGGAGGTAGGAGAAAATTAATGTTGTGAGTAGAATATCAGATGCCCACACATTAATTAGAAATTTCATTTACATGCATTTATAGTTAGAAGAAAAACAAATCCGCAGGAGAAGCTACAAGACCGAATAAAATTCATTGGTCACAAGGTACCAATCAATGCCTCAATCAAATAGGCAAAAATTTCTTCTTTTATTATTGAAGCTAAAGCAGAGTTTGTACAGAGCTTTGAGAATAGAGAAAATTCTAAGGAAAAGGGAAAATAGAAGAAGTATGGTATTTTTTGTCTTTTCTAGGTACAAAGCACTCTGGTCTTTTTTGAAATCAATAGCCAGCCCCTGGAATGGATTTGAGGAGCCATTATATCTCATGCAAAAATGGTTACAACTTTACAAATCATTTATGCCTCTTCAAATTCCTCCATTGCAAAGAAAATGCTGATGGCAGGTTAAAAACCAAATCTTGCAACGCGAATGTTACATTTGATTTTCATGTTTGAATGCAGACCATTTGATTTTCTCCTATAACTTTGAAATCAGGCTGTCCACATGGTAGGAAGAGATTGGAGTGGGTACAGGGGAAATCCCTTTGCGTTTTGTGATTTTTTAGAGATTTGGCAATTTGGAACAAATTGTCCTGCAACCTCGCTTCTACTTTTTAACTTAGGCATGTGGCACGTTTTCATTGGAAATGGGGTCACAACCCTTTTCTCAACATTTTAACCTTTTTGGAAAAAGGATAAAAAACTCAAATTTCTCCACCGTTCCGATCTCCTGCTTTGACTTTTCAATGGTGGGCTTGAGATCTTGGTGGAGCCACGGAGCATTCTAGAACTTTTACTTCACTTTTGGGAATTTGGTTAAACTTCCAAAAGTGCCCCGATGGCCCACCTGTCCGCTTTGAATTTTCAACAGCAGCATTCACCTTTGACTGTTTCCCTACGAGATTCAACTTTGACTTTTCCCTATGGGCTTCAACTTTGAATTTTTCTCCGCGAGCTCAAAATTTGACTTTTACCTATCTAGCCTGATCAGGGTTGCGGTCACTTTTTAAATTTTCACCTTTTTGACAAAGAGACTCAAAAACATAAATTTCTCTATCGACCTACTTCTAATTAGGTATGTCCACGTACCCATGGATGATGGGGCCAAAATTTGATGGGGAAGCAAATGCCCATCATTCCCAACTATGGGAAAAATACACAGAGGAAGGGAACTTCACCATTTTGAGTCCAATTTTTTATTTTTCTTTACGAGCCAAAGACATGGAGGCAAAACAATGATTTGATGATCTAACCCATAGAACAAGCGAACAATTTCAATCAAAAAAGGAGATTGTAAAAATGATATTACATGCACAAACTGGGAGATGGAGAATTTCTCAAAATCAGCAAAACATAGATTTAAACAACACTAGGGCACGAATTTTGCTAACTTCATTGAACTTTAAACTTGGCTTAAATACTTTAGGAGGGTGAGAGTTTGAAAATTTGAAATTAAATTGGAAAACGAAAATTGGTTTTCGGGAGACAACAGATCTATAATATTGAGCCCGACAACATTGGTGGCTTCAAATTTTATAGATGCAAAAACTAGGGTAGATTTGATGAAATATTTAGAATTTTTTATGAAACTCCTAGTACTTCGAATAAGGTTTATTTGATGAAAAAAAAATTAATTCTAAGATGCAAGAAGGTGGATCTGTATCTAATCATTTTAATGATTTCCGGTCTGTTGTAAATCAATTAAAATAAGTGGAAATTCTGTTTAATGATGACGTGAAATCAATTTTATTCTTATGCTCTTTGCCAGATAGTTGGGATAACTTGGTAATGGTTGTAAGTAATACAACATCTGCTTCTAAAGGTTTGAAATTTGATGATGTGGTTAGTGTAATCCTTAATGAGGAAATATGTAGGAAAATCTCAGGAGAAGCATCATCTAGAAACACTTTAAATGTAGAAAACAAAGGAAGATCTAAGGAGATATCATCTAAGAGAAAGAAGAATGGGAGGTCAAAGTCAAGAAATCGCAGATCTAGATCCAGGTACAAAGATTTACTTTTTGCAATTTTGGAAAGAGAGGACACGTAAAGGAGTGTTGGTCTAAGGAAAACAAAGAGAATACATCAGACAAAGGTAAAGAGGCAAACATTACAAGTGAGGTAAAGTAAGATGCCCTTATTCTCTCCTTAGACAATAAATTAGAATCTTGGGTTTTATATTTTGGAGCTTCTTTCCATGCTACCCCTAATAAGGGTTATTTTAGTAGTTATGTTCAAGGTGATTTTGGACAAGTTTATTTAGGAGATGATGAGACATGCAATATTACTAGTAAAGTTGATGTTCATCTAAAATTATAGAATGGAAATCCATGGGTATTGAAGGTTGTGAGGCATGTACCAAGCCTTAAGAGAAATATAATATCTGCAAGGCAACTAGGTGAATTTGGATGCATGGTTACATTCACAGCATGAAGTCCATGACAATTTGGTGGGTTTCTCTCTTGGTGGGGATTTTCTCCACCCACTTGGTGAAGTAATCAGTGGCTACAAGAATCCACTTATGGGCAGCACTTGAAGGATTTGAAATCTCACCAATGAAATCCATTCCCCATTTCTTGAATGGGGCTTCAATTGATACAAGATGGAAAGGAAGGGAGCCTGAAGCTTTTAGTCATCCAGAGAAGTGCTAACAACTCTCACATATTCTAATCAAAAGAGTTACATCCTTGAAGAGAGTTGGCCACCAATAACTAGCCCTCAGGATTTCGTGTGCTATGACTTTTCCCGCAAAATGCCCCGACAAACTCCTCCATGAAGATCAACAATTATCTTGAGGGCTTCATCCTTAATGATGCACCTTAAGAGGACTCCCTAAGGGTTATTCCAAGATAACCAATAATTAGTAATGAAATATTTTTGGGAAGCCAACTTAAGGGCCCTTTTCTGGTTCTTACTCAAATACTCAGGGTAGTATAAATGTCTGAGATAAAAAATCACATCCTTGTACCACTTAGAACTCATCAGTTTTTCAAAAACATCTACCCTTATTTCTTCTACCTCATTCACCTCAACATTTTGCAAGTTGCTCTTAGCCATAGGCTTAGCCAAGCCCAAACCTCTCACCAACTTCGTGGTTTGGATGTCCATGTCATATTCTTTCAATTTTTTCACCCATCTGCATCTTTTTCCTAAGACCTCCATCTATGATAAGATGTCTTTGACCATGGTGTGGGGAACATAAGCAACCATTTTGGAACTCATAATGTAAGGATTGAAAACCTTTTTTTCTTTCACCGAGGCAAATGCATGTTTCTCCATAATAGTGTATTTCAGCTCAACGCCCTGTAATGCCTTACTGAAAAAGGAAATTGGCCTCTCAGCCCCTTCATCATCCTTATGCAACAGGAAAAATGAAATAGTGTTTTCTGAAGCAAAGGAAAATAGTTGGAAAGGCTTCTTATAATCTGGAGCTGTTAAAATAGGGGCATGCTTTAATTCCTCCTTGATCCCATTGAAATCTTGAATGACATCCTCCTCACATTTAATAACCTAATCCTTTTTTAGCATGGAAGTAATTGGAATGGTCAACTCAACAAAATTTGATATGAACATTCTGATGAATTTTATCTTCCCAAAGAAAGACTGAATTCCTTTCTTGGTTCTTGGAATTGGGACCTTGCTGATGGCCTCTACCCTTTTTGGATCAATCATTACCCCTTCTTCTGACACAATGTGACCAAGCGACTTTTCCTTCTGCACTCCAAAATGGAACTTCTTTGGATTGAGTGAAATGTCATACTCTCTACATATCATCAACATCTTCTCTAAGTGCAACAAGTGATCACCTCACTTTCTGGAGAACACAATCACATCATCCTGATAGACATCAATAAAATCATTAATGTAACTGACAAAAGCAACATCCATTACTCTTTGAAATGTTGCTCCAACATTCATCAGATCAAAGGGCATCCTGACATACACATAAGTCCCTCAAGGAGTGGTAAAGGTTGTTTTAATTCTTTCTGACTCCTTCACTACAACTTGGTTATAACCAGAGAAACCATCCATGTTAGAAAGTAACTCAGAACCAGTCACTAGCTGCAACATGTTTTCCATGTTTGGTAAAGGATAATTATCCTTCATTGATGCTCTATTCAAATTTTTGAAATCCACACATAGCTTGATGTCACATTCTTCTTTCTGACTAGTACTAGATTTGTAACCCAGGAAGAATATCTTGTGGGCTGAATAATCCCTCTATCTATAAGTTTCTTCAGTTCTTCTTGTATTTTGAGAGATAGGAGTGGATTGATTGGTCTTTGTTTTTGCCTGAATGGTTTTGCATTAGATTCCAAGGGAATCTCATGTTGAAACAGATCCTCTCTATATGCCTTTAGTTCAGAATAAGTCCAAGCAATGTAATCTTGATAATTTTTCATCAATTGGACATAGGACTATTTTTCCTCCTTGATGAGATTGCTTCCTAACCAGATCTTCCTTGGTTTCTAATTTCTGCCAAGGTCATTCTCCTCAATATCCCTTAAGGCTGTTATATTTCTGTTAATAATACGATCAACATTATCAAAGTCAGATTCAAGAGCAACCAACCCTCTAGGAATGGTATTAGTCTTTAGTTGGATGACGCCTTTTCCAAACAAGGTTTCTTTACCCTCTGCTATACACACCATTAGTTCCCAATCAACATTTTGATCAGAAAACTCTCCTTTATTTTGTAGAATTTGTCTGACTTGAGCATCATCATCAAAAACCTGCCAATGCTTAATGTTGTGAGGGACATATGGCATTTTCAATACTTCAACATCATATTCACAATATGGGGACACTGCACAATTATCAAACCAAGATCCCAACATAGCCATCTTGTCTGCCAAATCATTGAACCTCCTATCATGATGCATAATGTTGAATAAATCAAAAATCTCAATGAAATCCAAAACTGCATACTTGTATTGTTTCATTCATTGATTTTTTGTGGCATACAGTTTTTTGACTTGCTTGACAATTAATTTTGAATCTCCTTTGACAATGATGTCTTTAACACCATATTTATAAGCAATCCTTAGACCTAACAAGAGTGCCTCAAACTCAACAATGTTATTAGTACACTCAAAGTTGAGTTTGAAGGAAAAAATAAAATTTTCATGGCCTGGAGAGATCAGAACAACACTAACACCATTTCTAAATCTAAAGCAAGCTCCATCAAACAATAAAGTCCAAGGAGAGCCTGCCCTTTCAAGATACTTACATTCTTCAATTTTGTGCTCTTTTCCATTAGCATATCCTATGAAGTTATAAGCATCAACACTTGTGTACAATACTGTTATCCAATTTTACGCACATGGAAAAATTGGAAAACAGGGCCTTATTACAATCAAATCACGACATTGGTCCCAGGGACCCACTTCTGGTCCACAGTGTCAAATCAGGAATAAAGAGATGACTCCTTGGAGGAGCTTGTGCCTTGTCCTAACTCGGTCATAACTTAGATCACAAGCCTTAGATGAGTTCATGAGTAGGAAATGTAAGCTCAGTAACTGAGTTTGGCTTGTCGTAAAGGAATCTTGATAGGAGTGGAGGATGTTTCAATGGTTGGCTCATTGAGGCAGAGAAATGATGAGCTCGACTCAGTTTAATTCAACATGGAGAGATTGATGCTTCCTTGTTGGAATATGAATTCAGTTTTAATGACTCGATGGAGACAATAGCTGCCTCAAGATTTGGTCGAGCTTCTTCCATGGAAGAGAATTTCCAAAATGAAAAGGTGAGACAACTCAATTAAAACTTCATCTCGTTCTTCTACTACAACGGCAAGATTTTACAACAACTGATCACAACTGTGGTCACATGCAACCAGAACATCAGGATCAACACCAACGGTTCCTTGGGATCACCCTGCGGCAGCTGTCGCAATCGACTCTCTCTGGAGGCCACTCATTTTCTGAGATAAGTTTACTTCTCTACCCTGTAGCTGCTGCGTATAGCCAATTAATTCCTCACGGCACTTTCCTAGGAGAATTTCAGTTCTACGCTCAAAGCGGCCGAGAATTCGATGCACATGCATGTTGCAGTATAGTATAAGCCTTTTTGAGCAAGTAAGTTGTCCAACTATGTTATCTGATTAGCATGGAATGCATCCTTAAATTCAGGATTTTCCTTCAAGATATTTTTATGAAAATCGATTAAGTGATAGTAAGAGTGTTACCGGGAGACTTGATGAAATTTATTACAAAGATTCTCTATCAAGACCTTACTTGTTGTATGATGCAACTCATGGAAGTGAATCTCATAGAGGTGGAATTGTTTCATATCAGAATATTCATGAGGAACAATTTACTTTGCAATTATATGAGAATCTTCAACGAGTCACTAGGTTGGCAAGCATAAAGGTTTCTGTTGAAATTATCACACCTTACAAACTACAGCTGAAATTTTTGCACTCAAGAGTTTGATGTTGTCCTCAAATCTGATGAAGGAAAACTCGGTTTAGGAGAAATCAATACGGTAGATGCACTTTCATGGCAAACCGAGTAGGTAATCCCGCGTGATGGGATAATCATTATACTATCTTTCTAAGGTCTGCATGGCGACAAATCATGGCCGGTTGGTTTTATAGATTGATGTTCGCCATATGCCATTATGCGGACATTAACACGAGCTCGCAAAGCGCAAGTGGGTTTTCGTGGCATGGTACAGCTGCATTGAAGAAATTCTACGTGACTGAGATTCAGTCGAGGGAAGATCTACTCGCTATGTGTAGAGCTTGGTTCAGTAAACTCATGATCAAGCTCTCCATGATTCAGAGGAAATCGGATCAGCCTGGTAAAGCATGGGAAACAAGGCTCGGTGGGAGTTATTCAGTGATGAGAATTCCACGGGGCTCGTAGAGACGAGTTCGCAAGATTCATGCGAGGGGGGGATGTGGAAAATAAGGCGATCATTGCCAATTGGGCGGCGATGTGATCCTCCAAGCCATTGAAGGGAAGATTCTGGTGCGATGGTTGAATTTTGGGTCTACGTTGCCAAAAAGTATGGGAGAAATCAGGATCACAACTGCGAAGACGTGGAGATTCTAAAGATGGGAATCTAACATCAGACTTCCACACGGGTTGCATAAATAGGATCACGAGCACGTTGTGCAAGTCAACGAGGCGTTGATGATGCTAGGTTAGAGGAACCGAATGCAACACACAGATGTTGGAGCTGGTGAGTTCGCACTTTTCCAGATCAAAGGATCTATCGTGTACCACAATAAGAGCTTGTGGATTGGGTTTCATAGATCATACGATCGAAAGTGATCTCCTTGAAGCGACATGAGTCTGTAGGCCTTGTTAGGATTCCACTAAACTTTCAGGTGGTCGCGAGATCGGCTAAGATAGCTCCACGCACCAGACAGCAGGCATCCTGCTGTATAGTTCTGAGCATTTGGTGGTTGCGAGAAACTCCCACGCATAGGTAGCAGGCATGTTGACATTATAGTATGAAGCCATTCTAGTTCAGATATCAAACAGACAGCTGTAAGAAACAAATATTCACTGCCGTATATGATGGATTGGAGTCACACTATTCCAGGCTTCATAAAATTTTCCCGAGTCAGGAGATGGAAGGTTTAAAACCGGTGCAGAATGAAACGATTCATATTTCTCAGCATGTTTTCTCCTAGAAATGAATTGAATGTGAAGGTCAACTCTGAAATACATAGTCGGCCGTTTTGCATGCCACATCTCTTATCACTTGTAAATGGTCTCTTTGAGAAACTTTATGGGTAGTAGGTAATATTTATACCCTTCCATTATGTACGTCGAATCAGACAATAAAAATATTCTTTTACCAAGTTTAGAGAAGCTTGTTTTTAAACAATGGACGATTATACTACAGTTTCAAGCTGATTTTATCTAGCTTATTTCTATTAGCTTTTATCCACAACTAAGGAAGAATTCATATGGTTTTTACCTCTAGATTTTTCCAAGGTCCTCTTGGTTGCCCCAGTGGTTTAATGTATTTTTTTTGAAGGGATTCTTTTATGTGTTGCAGATTGTAACATAAAGGATCTTATTTAGTTTCTGGAAAAATGAGTATATTATGTAGCTCACAGCGACCCATTCCATACTAAGACCCCAATACTGGCGTAATTGTTGGTTGGAGCCTAGATTACAGAGTGCACTGCCAAAATACCTAAGGTCTCAATGTCAAAAGAATCATGATTGCTTAAGGGTGGTCGATCGATATGTTATGAGCATGAGTGCGGGGTCAAAAATCGAGTGGCAGCACCGAGGTCTTAGAGGATAATGGCATTTTCTCATCGAATTTGGCTATGTGCATATTCTGCTCCATTATGGCAAATCCAAAACCTCTCTTACTTCAAGTGTTATATGATAAGGTCAACGGGGGGGTCCATGAGCATTATGGAAATTAACCATTAATATTTTTATTTAAATATTGGGTTAATAATCGGTATTTATTAGTTATTATTTAGCCCAGGATATTTTATTTAAATATTCTTTTAATTAATTGAGAAGAGCTTGGTGACATCAGGCAATTAATGACCCATGATGGAACCTTCTCAGGTAGTTCAACTGAACGTGTAATAAATACATCATGGGCCTTCAGTTAACAGAGGAAAATGATAATTATCGACATTGATAGCTCTTCTTTCTCACAGGATTCTTCTATAAATGTAAATTGGAATCCTCATTTCAAAAGCAAGTTCCAACAGTTAATGACAAGTTCGATAGTTAGATATCTCAGGTGATTGCAATACCGAGTTCAGAGAATCCTCGAAGCTTCACCAAGTTGCTCTGAGATTTGTTGAGAGAACTCTATCCACATGGACCCCCCTCCTCTTCAAGACTGTAACGGGTCAACAGGGGGGGTGCCAACATTCTGTTAATGTATGATGAATATTTTAATGTATATATATATATATATAGCATATATATTTGAGTGTGATAAACGATTTGTGACCGGAGCTATGAACCGGAGGGTTTCCTGGGACCCCACCCATTACAGCCAATGTCCTGAGACAAGATATTACAATTAGACCAACCTAGACCGCGACCAGTGAGCATGCACCGACGATACAATTTGTCGCCACCGCCGTTTTTAGAGCCACTAGCCGCAACGAAAGCCAATGCCGATGATGCAAAGTCTGCCACCACCAAGAATCACCGCCAGGTCGTAACCACTAGTGATGTAACATCCGCCACCACCGATAACCACCCCGAAGCGATCACGCCTAGCAGGATTTGAACATGGGTGGATCAGGACACAACCGTCCGTCTTAACCGATCCACCCAAACCCCATTGGCTTTAATTTAAATATTTTAATAATAATATTTATTATTATTATTTAAATATTCTTTTAATTAATTAAGAAGACTAGGTCATCAGGTAATTAATAACCCATGATGGAACCTTCTCAAGTGGTTCAACTAAATGTAATAAATACATGCATGGGCCTTCATTTTAGGAATGTAATGTGGTGTCCATTTCACCCTTCTTGAGTCTCATCATATTATTCACTAGGAAATTGGTATACTTCTCGGTCTGATAAGGTTTAACAAAGGGTTCCAACGTGTGTCAGACTTAGTTTGTGGTATCATGTTACCCTCTCTAAGTTGCAGTAGGTGAAGTTAATCTGTGGTGCACAGAATCCTCTCTCTTCTGCAAGTTAACCCTTCTTGAGTGATGAGAAACACCCTTTATTTGGTGCATCAGCCATCCTCTAGTCATAGTTTCATTTCTATGACAATCTCTTTCCCTAAAACCGCATGAAATGTTATGCATAGGACTAGATAATCATTTTTGTTACACTAGGAGTAGTACAACACTGTGTGTTTAGTAAGAGAAAGCTCGGTCCATTCATCCTTTTATGGTTCACCTCGAGCCCAAGTCCCACAGCTTGAGAGGTGATCCCATGTGTCCCAAGTCACACTGAACGTTCCTATTCACATCCTGGTTCATTCGGAGGGTGCAGTGATTATCGAGCGACAACAGATACCTTTGCCAAACAAGGTTGAGTTGTACCCTCTACTACGCACACCATCTGGATTTCAATCAATATTTTGATCACTGGGAAATTGGTATATTTATCGGTCTGAAAAAACCTTTTGACCTGAGCATCATCATTAAAAATGCGTGCCAATGCTTAATGTTGTCTGGTACAGATGGCCTTATTATCACCTCAACATCATATTCACAACATGGGTACACTACATTATTATCAAAATGATGGTCCCAACACAGCAAGCATGTCTTCCAAATCATTGAACTTCCTATCATGATGCACAATTTTGAATGAATCAAACATCTCATTTGAGATCCCAGAATGCATGCTTATATTGTTTCATTCACTAATTTATTTGTGGCATACAATTTTCTGACTTACTTTACAATTACTGAATCTCCTTTGACAATGATAGTCCTTGACACCATATTTCCAATCAATTTCTTAAACCCAACAATAGTGCCTCATACTCAGCAATGTTGTTAGTGCACTCAAAGTTGAGTTTGATAGAAAAAACAAATTTTTCCTGGCCCGGAGAAATCCGAACAACACCATGACCATTTCCGAACTTGGAGTAAGCTCCATCAAACAATAAAATCCAGAGGTGATCCTATGCCTGTCTCAAGACACTTGCATTCTTCGAATCTTGTGCTCTTTTCACATCAACAAATCCATACAAAGTTATCTGCAGTCAACACTTGGTGACAATAGTACCTCATAGGATGCATTGTTAGGATCCTCAATAAGGTGCAACATCTTCTTTGCCCCATAAAACTTGACAAGGCTACCCTCAATTGGGATAGTGGCATACGGACATATCCATTTGAACACTCCCATCAACAATAGCAGGGGCCATTTCTGATCAACACCATCGTAACTTGGCTAGTGCCAGTCAACAATAACTACATTAAGCTTCAGGTTCCTTCCTAAAATAGGCTACAAGTTGCACCACCAGACCTTTCACACACCCCACCACTGGACACCTCTCTGGAATCCATAGTAGTACACTTCCCATATGCTATGCTATCTACCTTGATATTTAGCTCATTCCTACCACTTCCGATGTAGTCATGCCATTGCATGATGCCCCTGCCAATTCAAACATACAGTTGTGCAGGAGTCGTAATCCTTAATGATTAGAATAGTGAAGAATGGATCCCCATTTAGCAAAAGAATCACACCAATGATTTTCCCAAATAAACCTCAGGTGGTTGCACCAGTATCGGTCACCCTCGACCGCCACTAGTGGTGTCCCCCCTAGACTCTTCTATGCACTGGCGCCGGTCGACCTCCACCAATGTTTATATTTGTACCTAGGTGACCGATCTTCTCCCCTTTCAGCCCCAAATACGGTCGAGATCCCTCTTCTTATGCTCAGGAATCCTAAGCAAACTCAACAATTAGAACTAAGATCTTGATCTGACTCAAGACTTGGGAAATATCATAAGAAGAAGACTTTGGCAAGGCACCGTACTGGAAGGAACTAGCCTGACACACTCATTAGATGACACGAGAATTTTTGACATCCTTGGGCATGAGGCAGGAGTATGAATTTTTGTTTAGGACAACAAGGCCCTTGGCAAATGCATCTAAACTCTTAGGAGTCATCTTTAGGAAGATTTAGAAAGTAAAGGAGTCATTTGGCATTAGCCTAAGGCCCTGTCCCTTTGACAACCCTACTCCTTGGCTGTTGTGTTCCTTTCCTTGAGTCCACAACAACATTCATCAACAATTGCTATGTCCTCCTCAGATGGGATTTCTCCATCACTGACTTCTTTATCATTAAAGCCAACTTAGTATATTCAAACTCATTATTGGGTAATTTCAAAATCTTCTACAAGCCATATCTACTTCTAAAGTATGAGAGAGAGGGAGGAAAATGTACCAGGTGTATGTAACCCTAAAAATTAGTAGCAGTTCTAGCACTTATCACTTCAGTTGAAGTTGTCCCCTTGTTGTACCAGCTCGTGGAGCAACCCATCGATGTTTACATCATCATCATTATCATCATAAGATTCTTCCTCTTCTTCACTGATCTTCCTCACATGGAGCATGGGGCATGAAACATCCTGTCACACCAGCTCAATGACATCATTGGCTCCTCCACAACAACAAATCTAGGCCCGCCCCAAAGGATCAGGTACCATTCTATTATCCCTAGCTTGGGATTGTCTATTTCCAAATCCAACAGGTCCTAAGGCCTCTATCATCTGATCTTTGGTGATTTGTCAACCTGTCTTGGCCTTGACTGCTTGTGTTGACCTTGTGAACTCTTGCCCAATCCCCTTTTTCTGTCCGGGCTAATTTGTATGATATTTCTTTGAAAACCCGTACCAAATTTTTCACAACTTCCTCCAAATCAGCAACCTTACTTGTATAGGGATTTTCTGGGTTAATTAGTTTTACACGCTCCCTTTTTTTTTAGGCTTCCCAATTGCTTTGATGTTGTTTTCAATTTGCAGAGCCATAGTGAAAGCCTGCCTCAAATTAGTAGGGTTTTTGTCCCTCAAGTAGCAAGTAAATTTTTTATCAAATGCATCTAAATATTTGATCAAACATGATTCATCACATGGCCTTAAGCTAACAGGCAATCTTCTCAAGGTCTTGTTAAACCTTGTGTTGAAATCATGTACTAACTCATTAAGATTCTTCTTGATATTTTCAAATTCTGATAGAAGAAACCTAGGGTCAGTTCTATCACCATACTACAATCTAAATGCATTGTTCATCTCTGTCCAAGAATCAATGGAATTATCTGGAAAATCTTTATACCAGTCCCTTGCATCCTCTTCTAGAGTATGGATAAACAATTTGATATATACATCTTCATGTTCAATCTCAAAGTCTTCCATCATATTGATAAAAAGCTTTAAATGTTGATCACCAGTTATAGCGTTGTTTCCTTGGAACTTTGGTAATCTATTTCTTACATCCTAGGGAACTACATTTGGATAACCAGCTATCCCTATAAAATTTATAGGACCAAAGGTGTTTACAACAAAAGGAGGTCTGGGTGGGGGTAGGGCCATGTTGTTTTGAGGAGGTGACCCTAGAGGGGAGACAAATTGATAAGGGATAAAGGGTCTTTGAAACACAGGAGTATAACCTCCAAAATGGATATCCCCTAAAGGCCTTGTTTCTTGGAAATCCCTATCAACTTTTGAAAAGACAGGAGAAAAATGAGAAGAAAACTTTTCAAAATCAAATGAAGGCCCCTCTCTAGATGGAGAATTTAATTCCACAAAAGACTACGTGATTCATAATCACTTGAATAATAGTCTTCAATGATAGGTTGGTCACTTTCATCAATGGAGATCCCTTTTCTTGTCTGGTAATCTCCAACAACTGCTCTAGGATTTTCTTCCTTCTGTCCTTTGTTTTTCCTAGCTCTGGAAATAATGTCCTAGTAGGATCTCTAGCAAAGAAAGATCTTCTTCCTTCCAGCTTTGCAAAGATTAGTAACAAAAATCACTTGACAGAGGTTAAGACACTGGTACTCATCAAGAAGCAGATCAAGAGGGAGTCATCACTAAGGATTTCTACCTTAGTTGTGCAAATGCACTAAAATATGATCTTTCAAATTTCTGTCAATACTAGAAACTAGAAATGGAAAGATCTAACTTTTCTTTACCCATATTTATCAATGAAAATTAGTGCAATAACTGCAGAAAATGGAAATATTGCACATAACACTTGTAACTTTGAACACTTCTTATAGGCCTAAACATAGGATGATGCCTGAAAAGATGTATTAGCACTTTGAGCATACAAGAAGTGTTTACCAGGGTTCTGAATATGAACTGCAATCACTATGTCCCCGACAATGGCGCCAGTAAGGTGTTGGTACCCAAATTGATTCTCCTTCAAATTCTGAGTAGTATCACAAGTTTGGCAGGAAGCTTAGAGATAGATAGATCATAGTGAGTCATTTTTTAGCCACTGGGGATGGGATCTAACTGGCCCTCTGTCACTCAAATGTGGAGAAATGGATAGCACCCTGAAGAGGATTTGATCTATCCTCACTACTTTATGGTTGTGCCTTTCAACCAGGGTGAGAGGACCCTTTTGTAGCCTGTTGTTTATGGAGGAGATGGGGAATTCCTTCCTTGTGAAATGTTTATTAAGACCTTGAAGAAAATATGATCAATACAACAAAACCTAACTCTCACAAGTTGTCACTCTAGATAATGGAGATATTTTCTAAGCAAGGTTCAGGCCACTAAAGACAATGAAAACCTGAGTGTTTCTACATGTTTTGGTAATATAAATTGTGCATCTGTATACACACAAGACAAACAAGGGTTAATATGGGTAGGATTAATTGTTTTTGAATGATTTTGGGTGGGAGATGAAGTAGGATAAAGTTGATTATACCAAATCTTTGAGAAATTTTACAAAAATGGAGAGCTCGAACAATAGAATGCTTCAGAGTAGCTAGGATGTTCCTTTAACCAGAATATGTGCTTCAATGGAGGCCCAGATCAGCACTTTTCACACAAAATTCAAGGATCCAAAATGAAGGCTCAAATTGGAAAACGTAACTAAACATCATCAATCTTTGTTTCTTCATGCCTAAGATACCCTCAAAGGCTAACAAACAATCTTATAGCCATGTTAGGAGTCACAGTTATTTTAAATTTGTTTATTTCACTATCAAATGAAAGATCTTATGATAAGTGAAATTGCAAATTCCACCAAACTATCACAAGGATAAGATCTTATGTGATTCACACATATTTTAATGTAAGAATGCAATGGGAACAAGAAAAACTACTTTTAGACATTCAGAAACAAAGAAAACACAAATTTTGCCCAAAAAATAACACAAATTAACTCAAGTTTGATTAAATTTATTAGTAGGGGAAAGTTTCTTGAATAATCTCAGAGCTTGTCAATGGCTGTGCACTCACAACCACCTTGACATGATCAAATTTAACACAAAAGAGATAAACAGGTTTCTTCAGATAGTTTCTCAGAAAGATGGGTTCTATCAAGCCTTTTCTTAGAAAATCAATTCTGACCTCTAAAACTCCAACCTTCCAACCTCTAACCCTTTTCAAGGCAAAAATCATGCCATTTATAACATTTTATAACAGAGTTTTTTCCCCCCAAAAATCCAAACATTGAATGCACTAGTGCTCGCCATGATTCTGATCGTGATTCCTAGAATTAGATTTGTAAAATTTATTAGGTGCTCAAGGGGTGAATCTATTTAAATATCTCCCACATTCAACTCCTTCTTCTGGTAGATCACTTTTCCTTCTACTTGCCAACCACTTCCTCCCCTAATATGTCAAATCTGGTTCTTTGCGTGCTTGGAAAGAAAAAACAGAAGATCAGATTGAGCCCAAAGGTCAGATCTCATCTTAATGGCAAAAGACGTCCCTAGATCTTCCTCACCAAACTTAGATATAAAATTTACTCCCCTTTCCTATTTGGCATGCAAGAAATATCAAGAATTCAAGAAGGCTCGTATCTCTAGGAGCTCTGGAGTGAAAATGGTAGAAAAATTAGATATAGATGCACAACTGCCATTGATTTTTATTTTTAATTTGGACCATCCACGTGGGAGATCCACTTTAAAATGGGCCTGTGGGTTCCTTTTTTCCTTTTACAACTTTTGGAAAATGTAAAATTTTCACATTTTTCTCCACACCTCTACCTTTGAGAAATGATCCTGACACGTGTCCTAAGGTGGGTCCCAGAGGAACCGTGGCCAAATCCTACTATTTGACCTCTTTTTTGGAAAAAGGATAGATTTCCAAGTTTCCCCCGCAGCTCCGCCCTTCCGCTTCTAGCCTCTGATGTGGGTCCCAGTGGAACCACGCTTCATTTTACACTTTTTAAATCTTTTCTCCACAAAAGGAAAATTTTCCAAAATTCCCCCGAAAGTCCGCACGTCTACTATTGACCAGGACAAAATTTTGACTATTCTCTGTTGGTTCTATGGGCCATTTTGATGCTTTAATCCTTTTGGTGACAAGAGGAAAAAATCCAAGTTACCTCCGATGGTCCACCTCCCCACCTCTTGACTTTAAAAACTGCCACGCGTCACAATGGGACATCTTGAGATAGTCCCAAAAATTTTAGACCTTGAATGAGCATGGGCTCACCACGTGTCTCTAGCCCCTTTAAGAAGTTGTTAAAAAGTCTAATGCAAGAAGACCCAGTGGATACCTCCACGTGTCGTTATGGTGTAACTTCAATGACCTCAAGGCTTCAAAATGACTCAGCGGGGGCGCGCTTTCATTTTAGAATTTTACTCCATTTTTCTAGAAGGGAAAAACATCCAACTTGCCTCCAAAGGCCCGCATCTCTGCCTTTAACCTTGCCACGTGTCCTTCTGCGGGGTCAAAGTAAGAATTTTTCCCTGCCACTGAAATTTTTCTTTAATCAAATCCTGGCAGGGGCTGCGGGGTGGGTTCAAACCTTTTTTCCAAAGTAGCCAAAAATAAGAAGTTCAAAAAACAAACCCATCATGCCCCATTCAATCAGAAGAAGCCACATAAGCACCAAAAGAACCAATCAGAATTGAGTGGAGCTACAAGACCAAATTTGCCATTTTGCCAAAAAGGTAAAAAGTGACAAGTTAAAGAATTTACCCACCATCCCCTTGGCAACCAAAAGAAGCCATGTTTCCTGTTGATGCAAGGATGTAAATTTGACTGGGAGAAACACCCGTCAAACAGTAAAATGTAAAAGAACGACCATTCGAGTCTGGAGATGAAATTGTTTCCAAGGACAGATAATTTAGAAATGTTACAAGGCTCAAATACATTCCTCTGAACTACATTCATTCATTTTTCCTCAAGTATTTAGGGAAAAATGACAAGGACAACAAATCCCAGCTATGGAAAATGGAAAACACGAGACAACCTGAGTTTTACACCCAAATACAGACCTTTTCCAGACAAAAAGAGAAATAAGGAAACAACCATGAATCCATACGTGACCCTCGACCATAAATGGGTTGATTACAGAAACAAAAGGAATACAGGGAATTCTCAGGCATGACATGAGGGGATAATTTATGGCAAAGGTCATAAGTTGATAGATTTTCAATGGAAAAACGAGGTGAAACTATTTTGAGCAGCAACATTGGCCCCGACTCGGGGATGGGCACTCCCTGCGAGTGCCATAAGAACAAAGGTAGATGAAGTGCCAGAAATATCCATTGGGAAAAGAAGTCATCTTGCAGAGAAGAGAAACTGAGCCATCTCCCAAAAAATGAATAGAGAAACCAGCAAAAATAGGTCACCAAGGACTAGAACGAGTAAAAACACAAAAACACAAATACAGAAAACAAACCAACAAACTATACATTGTACAGATGATGCTCATCCTTGATTTTGGGGAATCAATCCAAGAAATGCTTCAAGTGCCTACCATTAACAAGAAATTCAAGCAATTCCCCATCTAAGTCCTTCAGGAAGAAGGTATGTTCACCAATTCTAATATCAATGGAATAAGGGCCCATCCATAATGCGTCAAATTTTCCATGTTTTCCCTTATCTTCATGCCTGCTATCCCATAGTAACACAAGATATCCAACATTGAAAGCTCTGGGAGTGACCTTCTTGTCGAATAACTTCTTTAGCTTTTCTTTGAACCTTACATGCCTTTGGTGGGATGCCCTCCTTTCTTCATCAAGTTCAACAATCAAGTTAATGTGGGAATCATATGGACTTACTTCTTGATCTTACAGTTGTTGCATGAACTGATATGAGGATAATTGCATATGTAGGGGCAGCAGGGCCTGAGTTCTATACACCAACTCAAATGGACTCTTCCCAATGGCTCTTTTAATATTAATTTGGTCAGCCCAGACAAAAAATTTCAACTGCTCACCCCATTTTCTCTTGTTAAGCTCCAAGGTTCTTCTGATAATCTTTAGCAAATTTTTATTACTGGACTCAACTTGTCCATTTCCTTAGGGATTATAATTAGAGGCATATGCCAATTGTTTCCCCATATTCTCTGCACATTACCACCAAGGGTTTAGCTCTAAAGCTCATGGCATTGTCAGCAAAAATTTTGACTGGCACCCGAAACCTGCAGATGATATGGTTCAACATGAAGTCCATGACAATTTGGTGTGTTTCTCTCTTGGTGGGGATTGCCTCCTCCCACTTGGTGAAGTAATCAGTGGCTACAAGAATCTAATTATGGCCAACACTTGAAGGATCTGAAATCTCACCAATGAAATCTATTCCCCATTGCTTGAATGGGGCTTCAATTGATACAAGTTGCAAAGGAAGGGAGCTTGAAGCTTTCAGTCTTCCAGAGAAGCGTTGGCAACTCTCACATCTTCTAACCAAAACAGTTACATCCTTGAAGAGAGTTGGCCACCAATAACCAGCCCTCATGATTTTGTGTGCTATGACTTTTCTAGCAAAATACCCCCCACAAAATCCTCCATGGAGATCAACAATTATCTTGGGGGCTTCATCCTCAGTGATGCACCTTAAGAGGACTTCCTCAAGGTTCTTCCAAGCTAACCCATAATTAGTAATGAAATATTTCTGGGAAGCCAACTTAAGGGCCCTTTTCTAGTTCTTACTCAAATACTCATGGCAGTATAAATGTCTGAGATAAAAAATCACATCCTTGTACCATTCAGAACTCATCAGTTTTTCAAGAACATCTACCCTTCTTTCTTCAACCTCATTCACCTCAACATTTTGGAAGTTTCTCTTAGCCATAAGCTTAGCCAAGCCCAAACCTCTCACTAACTTCATGGTTTGGATGTCCATGTCATATTCTTGCAATTTGTTCACCCATCTGCATCTTTTTCCTAAGACCTCCATCTATGATAAGATGTCTTTGATCATGGTGTGGGGAACATAAGAAACCATTTTGGAACTCAGAATGTAAGGCCTGAAAACCTTTGTTGCTTTCACCAAGGAAAATGCATGTTTCTCCATAATAGTGTATTTTAGCTTAGCCCCCTGCAATGCCTTATTGAAAAAGGCAATTGGCCTCTCATCCCCTTCATCATCCTTATGCAACAGGACAGATGCAATAGTATTTTCTGAAGCAAAGGAAAATAGTTGGAAAGGATTCTTATAATCTAGAGCTATTAGAAAAGGGGCATGATTTAATGCCTCCTTGATCCCATTGAAAGCTTAAATGACATCCTCCTCCCATTTAATAACCTGGTCCTTTTTTAGCATGGAAGTAATTGGAATGGTCAACTCAAAAAAGTTTGATATGAACATTCTGATGAATTTTATCTACCCAAAGAAAGACTGGATTAATTTCTTGATTCTTGGAATTGGGACCTTGCTAATGGCCTCTACCCTTTCTGGATCAATCATTACCCCATCTTGTGACACAATGTGACCAAGCAACTTTTCCTTCTGCACTCCAAAATGGCACTTCTTTGGATTGAGTGAAATGCCATACTCTCTACATATCATCAACATCTTCTCTAAGTGCAGCAAGTGATCACCTCACTTTCTGGAGAACACAGTCACATCATCTTGATAGACATCAATAAAATCATTAATGTAACCGGAAAAAGCAACATCCATTTCTCTTTGAAAGGTTGCTCCAACATTCATCAGACTAAAGAGCATCCTGACATACACATAAGTCCCCCAAGGAGTAGTAAAGGATGTTTTAATTCTTTCTGACTCCTTCACAACAACTTGGTTATAACTAGAGAAACCATCCAAGGTAGAAAGTAACTCAGAACCAGTCACTAGTTGCAACATGTTTTCCATGTTTGGTAAAGGATAATTATCCTTCATTGATGCTCTATTCAAATTTCTGAAATCCACACACATCCTGATGTCACCATTCTTCTTTCTGACTGGTACTAGATTTGAAACCCAAGAAGAATATCTTGTGGGATGAATAATCCCTCCATCTCTTAGTTTCTTCATTTCTTCTTGCATTTTGAGAGATAGGAGCGGATTGATTGGTATATGTTTCTTCCTGAATGGTTTTGCATTAGATTCCAAGGGAATCTCATGTTGAAATAAATCCTCTCTATATGCCTTTAGTTCAAAATAAGTCCAAGTCATGCAATCTTGATACTTTTTCAGTAATTGGACATAGGATTGTTTTTCCTCCTCGTTGAGATTGCTTCCTAACCAGATCTTCCTTGGTTTCTCCTTTTTGCCAAGGTTATGTTCCTAAATATCCCTTGAGGCTGCTATGCTTCTATTAATAATGCGATTAGCATTATGAAAGATGGATTCAAGAGCAACCATCCCTCTAGGAATGGTATTAGTCTCTAGTTGGATGATGCCTTTTCCAAACAAGGTTTCTTTACCCTCTACTATGCACAACATTGGCTCCTAATCAATATTTTGATTGGAAAAATCTCCTTTAATTTGTAGAAATATTCTGACATGAGCATTATCATCAAAAACATACCAATGCTTAATGTTGTCAAGGATAGATGGCCTTGTCAATACTTCAACATCATATTCACAGTATGGGGACACTGCAAAATTATCAAACAAAGATCCCAACATAGCCAGCTTGTTTGCCAAATCATTGAACCTCCTATCATGATGCACAATGTTGAATGAATCAAACATCTCAATGAAATCCAAAACAACATGCTTGTATTGTTTTAAATTCGTTGATTTTTTGTGGCATACAATTTTCTGACTTGCTTGATTTTTTATGGCATACAATGATGTCTTTAACACCATATTTCCAAGAAATCCTCAGACCTAACAAAAATGCCTCATACTCAGCAATGTTATGAGTATGTTGGTTTGAAAATCTATTTGGGTGAATAGATCGATGGATAGACGAGCCAACAGTGTGTAGGGCATAGCCCCTCTTTGAGTCAGCAAAGCAAAACTGGTTTATTGCTATTCTTACAGTAGGAATCTTGTGCAAGTCTCACAATATTATACCTTCAGGAGTTGGGATCTCATCCCAGTAGAGGTATTTCCAACTGTAAAAGAAGGGAAAGAAACAAGGTGGGGAGATAGGAAAGATCTGAAGGGAGAAAAGAAATGAATTGCAAAGCAGAAAGGTCAGAAGGTCTATGATTTGGGTTGGTAGTATACAGAGCCGAACCTACTTTGCATAGATGAATAAAGCAATACCGATGAATAAATGACAACAAAGTAGAAGTAGATTCAACAGAACAATCACACAGATCTAACATAAGAAAGGTCTAATGTAAAACACATGTATTCAGCACAAAGTCTAAATATTGTATTAATATTCGTTTTTGTTACAAAAAGTTCAAAATCTTTTCTTCCTACTTTTATTTCTCATCTGAAAAATATCCACCCTTTAATACAACAAGTATTCAAGTATATATAGAAGGAGAGAAGAAAAGAAGGCAAAAAACAAACCAACCACTTAATTACAAAAATATCTTACAAGAGATTCTAAAGTCATTTGTTGACTTTTGACAACTTTGTGGATGACATGATCCCATGGTGCAACATGGATGATGTCATCATTTGTGTCAACATACTTTAGATAATTACAAGGAGAAAGTCGGGAAGAATGAAAGTATTCATCGTCGTCCTGCGGCTGAAAGGGGGGATCCTACTTTTGCTGTTGCTCAGGTGACGAGATGTGGAACTGGGTACAGTATTCCATGAACTTAGTGATCATGGGTTGAATTTGATCCTAGGAAAGATCCTTGTGTCGATCACTGATAGCCTCGCAAGTCTCCCGCTTGTCTGTGAGATTTTCTGGGAGCTTGGAATATTCATTTTTTGCGTCTATCAGGTACCCAATGAAGTCACGATAGGCCAGCAGGTTGTTGATGGATTCGGTGTCGAAAGTGACTTCTGGTCCCAGCCCTTGTGAAACGATCTCCTTGAAGATCCGAATAGTTTCATCCACATTTCTTATGGTGAAAGAAGGAGTGAGCAAGCCCGGAGACATTCTCAGGACAATTTGCTCCATTTGATGTATTGCATCCAGGGCTTCCTCCATGATTTTGTCAATCTTCTCTAGGACAAACTCCAGCTGATCGACCCGGTAATCTAGAGTAGAAAGGATTTTGTTGAGGGCTCTGGGGTGCCCAAAGACGCCGAACTTGACCAGATCTTTGACTGAACAGTCGAGCATTTTCTGAAAGGTCTCATGCTACATCCTGACATGGTCCAGCTCTTCGTAGATGGTTCCTGCTATATCCTAGAGCTCTTTGTTCGCCCGATTGATATTCTGATATAATTCGGTGAACTTGGCGATCACTCCCTCACTTTCTTTGAGGATTTGGCTCCTCCAGGCGGAAACTGCCATACCCTGCTCGCCGATTTTGGAATATTCATTAATATTGTCCTGGATCAGAGGCTCAGGAGTTTCGGCGGCAGTTGTAGGAGGTGCATTGCCCATTTTCTGTAAGGCATGGAGAAGATGTTTATTTTGCTCCTTTAACAGCCTCTTTTCTTCCTTTGCTTCCTGGAGCTTCTTGCAAAGGGCGTCAACTGCAGATAGGGCCTCTCCTTGAAGGCTTTCTGAAGATGTCACCATTATGACTTGGGTCACTGTATAATTTGTTGAAGACAGATCCTTTTTATCCTTTAAAGGATTGGGGTAAGCTATCTCCATTACTCTCTCTCCTAACGCACTCTGAGAGAAGCGGGTTATAGGATTTTGCTTCTTGGCCCCCTTTGATGGGATGACGGAGAAGTCCATCGGTGCGATGGGAACTTTCCTCTTTTTTTGGCTCAGGTGCTGAGAGATCCATGTTGGACTTATGGGAGAGGGGCCGGAAATAGAAAAGGGAGCAGCTGCAGTAGTAGAAGGAAAATGCGTGGAGACACTTGGAGGCGGCATTGAGAGGGAGGCCGAGGAAGTGCTCACGGGAGGAAGAGATACTGCAGGGGAGGTAGACATGGGAATGGAAGGGAGCTGAGAGATGAGGGAAGAAATGGTGGGGGACAGCTCCGCGAGAGAAGAGAAGATGGACGATGAGGAAGGGGGAACAGTAGAAGATGGGGGAGAGGATATGACCAAAGGAATGGTCACTTGGGTTACGTGAGGAGGGGAAGGAGGAGAGGTTGAAGGGATAGAAGGGACCTCAACAGTTGTAGTAGAGGCAACATCCTGAGTGGATGTGCCCATCGGAACATCTTCAGCCACTTCTTTCTCTGGAGAAGCCAGAGTTATAACTTGTTCTTGGATGATGGAAGGAGGACTCTCAGGAGTCTCTTCTTGGGCAGAGCTTGACTCACCCTCCTTGTCTTTACCTTTGCTCTTTGGTAGATGTTTTGGTCTGGAAGGTGCGTTACCCAATGGAGATGTGGTGAAATCAACTCCGAGGTAGATGAGACCATTCATCCTGCACCAGTGCTCTGTTCTCCGCAGAGTTTCTTTGACCCTTTCTTCTATCGTTTGAGGTGCTTTAGTTCTGTCAATTACAGCAAATGGCCAGTCGTCCCCACCCGTGTCAAGATATACCTGATCAACTTCTTGATCAGCAGTTTGATAACCTTTTGGGACGATGGCTATGCCGTACTGGATGATTTCAGCCAAGGCCAAGTGGGAATGGTCTTTCCTTCTGAGCTCGACCTCATGATACAGGTCGATATAAATATCCTTGATCTGTGGAATGTGGATTGGATCGAGTTTGGCCCTAGGCAGGCAATTCCTTGGGTCGAAAGTGGGCCTTGCCGGGAAGTTGTGCTTTAGATTTAGCAGCTCCAGCTCTGCAAACATCTCCCGGGCTTTGTGGTGAGAAAGACAAGTGTACCTACCCACTATGAGGGGGAAAGGAGTTCCACCCTTCTTTCTCTTCAAGCACTTCTCGTGATAGGTTATGAGTTGTCTTGACAACTCCAACATGATCAGCTTGGGGCCTACATATCTTGGCAATTTGGTTGGTTCCCCTAAGAAGTTGGCTGCCTTTAGATAAGTGAAGGTGGGGAATTGCATGAATAAGGCCCCCCACTTCTCTGTTGCTGCAACAATGCTCTTGGTCGTACGACCGTGAGTCATGTTTGGCCTCAAAAGGTAGACGATGCCATGGAAGAAGGCATCGTTAATCTTTGTAAACTGAGAAATACTGTTTTCCAGCTTCAGCTCTGGATAATATTCATATATTTTTACTTAGGGCCAAACCCCGTACCGCATCAACACTGGATAATCTCTTTCCGAGGCTGCAGCATAAACTACGTAGGAGTTCATGTAGAACCTCCCCGTTGTGGTGAGTTGTTGGAACTGCTCGGATATAGTGCTGCTTATGATCTCCACCCACTTAAAGCATTGATCTGGCACATTCTTGTTCATTGTCTCTAGGTATCTAAGCATCCATTTATGAAAGTAGTGGGCATCAGGAAGCCCAAATACTCTGCTTAGGAACGTGATGGTATCACTTAGTTCCTCTGAGAAATCGCTGCGATGAATGACTTGTGGCCATCTGGTCACCACCTTTTTGTTCTTCAAGTATACCTCATTCATTAATTGAATACACTGATCTTCATTATCTTCCCAAGCCTTGGTGCAATCTTCTTGGCTTACGGCCACAAAGTGCCGGTGGTGAGGAATACCAAGCATTATTTTGAAGTGCCGGGCAGTGAGGTTAATCACGACCTCACCTTTCTCATTCTGGACACACCTTGTGTCTTTGTTGTAGCAGCGGGCTACTACCATCATGAACTCGTTATTCACTGCACTGACTGGGATCCCTCCAGCAAAATGCAGGCCACTGCCTATCAGCTTGTCCATCCACAGACTCCCTATGACCCTTCTAGTTCTGGCCCAGAAATCTTCCATATCGATATGACCAAGTTCTGAGTCTCTTATATCCAGGTCACATTCTGCCTGGGATTCGGGCATCCTGACCCTCTGATATTTGTACTTCATTTCTTCTCTGTAAGCTTGGCTTTGCCTTAGACTTGGTAGGTCTCTTGCTTGATGTAGACATATGTATTTCTGAACTCAGTTTTTGATCTGCAAGAAGAAGAAGTGAAACCCAACGTAGAAGAGTCATGTTAGCTTTTTGATCTCCCATTAAAGCATTGACAGAAGGAAGAGTTAGCAATTTTAAGGCATCAGGGCGCAGGGCGCATGAACACTGCAGGCTGCAGGGCTAAATAGTATGGTGCACAGAAAAATGGTGTTACAAGGGAAAAATCAGTGCCAAAGGGCGCAAGGCGCATAGATACTGCACGTTGCATTTTTGTTGTTGCAAGCGGAAGTGCACCTGCGCCACTTATACGCATTTTATACTGGGCGCGGATAATTTTCATGTTACATGGGGACAGGATGCGCCAGTGGCGCATATAATTTTTATGTTACATGGAACTTTGGTGCGTCGAAGGGCACATATATGGTGTGTGTAACATATGCTTTATGTGCGCAAAAGGGAACTTGGCGCAGCGCAGGGAAGGATTGCATGACATTGTGCTTCTATAGTTGGGGATGCGCCTGTGCTGTTTAAGCAGGTATTTGACATGCGACATGGGAGTTGGGTGTGCCCAAGGGTGCAGATTTATTACATGTAGCATATGACATTTTTGTTGTTGTGATAAGGAAAGCGCCTGCGTCTATATGGAGACTAGTTTTCAAGCAAAGCGCAGACAGCTCATGTGCTGCAATTAAAGCCGGTGTGCCATAGGTGCGACTGTGCTTCTTGTTACAAGGGTTGCGCATGCGCCAAGTGAAAATGCAGCTTTGGAAAATGATTTTTCTTCCCTCTCTGACAGATCATGATTTTTAGGCTTAACTCCACATTGCTTCAAGTGGTGAAGGGGGGGGAGGAAGGAGGTTTTGGATTTTTCTTTCAGGGTAGAGTCATCCTAACCAACAGATCTGGGAAAAGGATGGAAATGGATTTGGGAGGGAAAAATAGAAAAGCAAGAGGAGCTTCATGGTTCTCAGATCTATTCTATCCTACCACTCAAAAAGACAATCAACAGACAAAACCAAAACACGAGAAAAACAAGGACCACTTACCCGGAATATATAGAATGCGAGAGATGAAACTGGGTCCATGAACACGACACATGCTGATAGGTGCAGAGGAAAAACATCAATCACATGTTTCAATTGTGAAAGTGACAGGGCGGATGCGCTTATATATAGGCAAAGGTGTAATAAATGCGCTAACCACTTTTTGAAGTGGCGCATCAAAACACCTGTCGACATTGCAAAGCTTGCACCCTGTGGCGCACTGAAACACATGTTAACATGAAGTTATGTGCACCTTTAGCATGCCAAAAGTGCTATCAACACAGAAATACGTGCGCCCTTGGTGCAACAAAAATATGGTGACACGAAGGTGTATGCACCTTGGCGCATGCAAGAATGGCGCAACACGGTGAGGCGCACCAAAATGTGTGTCGACACCCCAAAGGAAATGAAGGGGGCACAAATTTATCCTGTGTTGCACAGACAAAAGGTGCACCCAACCAAAAAAGACCAAAAATGGCTAAGTTCAGAAAACTAGATTTCTCAGGAAAGGATTTTGCAATGCTCTGAACGCAGAGGGGTCCCTGACGAGGGACCAAAACAAAATTTTCATGGGTTACCCGTAAAATTTCCCTTGCCAATTTTATGGGATAACATAGTACACTCAGCGTTGATTTTGAAGGAAAAGACAAAATTTTCCTGGCCTGGAGAGATCAGAACAACACCAGCACCATTTCCAAACCTGGAGCCTCCATAAAACAATAAAGTCCAAGGAGAGCCCACCCTTTAAAGATACTTGCATTCTTCAATTTTGTGCTCTTTTCCATCAGCATATCCTATGAAGTTATAAGCATCAACACTTGTGTACAATACCTCATAGGATGCATTGTTGGGATCCTCAATAAGGTGCAACATCTTCTTTTCCCCATACAACTTGACAAAGCTGCCCTCAATTGGGATAGTGGCATAGGACATGTCCATTTGAACACTTCCACCAACAATTTTAGCCCATTTTCTAGACAACAACATACCCCACTTGGTTGGGCAGTCAACAATAACTACATCAAGCTTTAAGGTCCTTCCTAGATAGGATGCAAATTGTACCACCAGACCTTTCACACATCCCACCACTGGCACCTCTCTGGAGTCCATAGTAGTACACTTCCCATATGCTGCTGTAACCTTAATATTTAGCTCATTCATCACTTCTAAAGGCATGCCATTGCATGATGCTTCTGAGTCAAACATGCAGTTGTGTAGGAGTCTGTCCTTAATGATTAGAGTGGTGAAGAATGGATCCACATTTAGCTGAGAGTCCACCAAGGATGTCCCCAAATAAACCTCAGGTGGTTCACCTAGTCTCCTCCGGCACTAGTGGTGTTTCTAACTCTTCAATGACTGGGGGAGTTTCCACAATGTTTATATTTCTGCCTAATGCATTCTTCTCCTCTTTCAACCCCAAATATTCAAAATCCCTCTTCTTGTGCTAAGGAATCCTAAGCAACTCAACAATTGGAACTAAGATCTTGATTTGACTCAAGACTTGGGCAATATCATAAGAAGAAGACTTTGGTAAAGGCAAAATTGGAACGAAACTTGACACACTCGTTAGATGGCATAGGAATTTTGACATCTTAGGCATGAGGAGGGGTATGAGATTTGTTTAGGACAACAAGGCTTTGGCAGATGCATCTTTCTTAGGAGCATATTTAGGAATATTTAAAAGAAATGGAGTTTTTGGCTTAGCATGAGGCCATGTACCTTTGATAACCCTACTCCTTGTGTTGTGTTCCTTTTCTTGAGCCACAACAACATTCATCAATAACTGCATGTCCTCTTCAGATGGGATTTCTCCATCATACTTCTTTATCATTAAAGTTCTTATATATTCAAAGTCATTATTGGGCAGTTCAATATCTTGTACAATATCAACTTCTAAAGTATGAGAGGAGGAAGAATAGGTACCCGGTGGACGCAGTCCTAAAAATTAGCAGCAGTTCTAGCACTTATCACTTCATTTGAAGTTTCCCCTTATTGTGAGCTCATGGAACAAGCCACCATGCATAAATCATCATCATAATGATTATCATCTTCTTTTTCTTCTTGTTGATCTTCCTCACATGGAGCATGGGGCATGAAACATCTGCCACACCACTCAATGACATCTGTCTCCTCCACAACAGTAACTCTGGAAGCTAAAGGATCAAGTATCATTCTATTTTCCCTAGCTTGGGACTGTCTATTTCCAAATTCAAGAGGTCCCTTGCCTCTGTCATAAGATCTTTGGTGATTTGTAAACCTGTCTTGGCCTTGTTGCTTGTGTTGACCTTGTGAACTCTGCCCAATTCCCTTCTCTGCCTCGGGCTAATTTGTATGATATTTCTTTGACATCTCCGGTCAAAGTTTTCACAACTTCCTCCAAATCAGCATCCTTTATTGTCTGGGGCTTTTCTGGGTTAATTATTTTTACACCCTTCCTTTTTGGAGGCTTCCCAATTGATTTGATGTTGTTTTCAATTTGCAGAACCATACTGAAAGACTGCCTTAAATTAGTAGGGTTTTTTTCCCTCAAGTAGTAAGAAGTTTTTTTATCAAATGCATCTGAATATTTGATCAAACATGATTCATCACATGGCCGTAAGCTAACAGGAGATATTCTGAAGGTCTAATCAAACCTTGTGTTGGAATCATGTACTGACTCATTAGGATTATTCTTGATAATTTCAAATTCTGATAGAAGAAACCTAGGGTCAGTTCTATCACCATACTGCAGTCTAAATGCATTGTTCATCTCTGTCCAAGAATTAATGAAATTATCTGGCAAAGCTTTATACCAGTCCCTTGCATCCTCTTCCAGTGTGTGGATAAACAATTTGATATATAAATCTTCATGTTCAATCTCAAAGTCTTCCATCATATTGATAAAAAGATTTAAATGTTGATCACCTAGTTATAACCTTCTTTCCTTGGAAATTTGGTAATCTATTTCTTACATCCTGGGGAACTGTATTTGGATAACTAGCTATCCCTATAAAATTTATAGGACCAAAGATTTTTACAACAAAAGGAGGTATGGGTGGGGCAGGGCCATGTTGTTTTGAGGATATGACCTTGGAGGGGAGAAAAATTGATAAGGGCAGAGGGTCTTTAAAACATAGAAGTATAACCTCCAAAATGGATATCCCCTAAAGGCCTTGGTTATTGGAAATCCTTATCAAATTTTGAAAAGATAGGAGTAGAATGAGAAGAAAAATTTTCAAAATCAAAAGAAGGCCCCTCTCCAGATGGAGAATTTAATTCCACAAAAAGACTACTTGATTCAGAATCACTTGAATAGTAGTCTTCAATGATAAGCCGATCACTTTCATCAATGGAGATCCCTTTTCTTGTTTTCTGATATACAACAACTCTCCAGCTTTTCTTCCTTCTGACTTTGTTTTTACTAGCTCTGGAGAAAGTGTCCTAGTAGTATCTGTAACAAAGAAAGATCTTCTTCCTTCTAGCTTTGCAAATATTAGTAACAAAACTCACTTGACATAGGTTAAGACACTGGTACTCATCAAGAAGAAGATCAAGAGGGAGTTACCACTAAGGATTTCCACCTTAGTTGTGTAAATGCACTAAAATATGATCTGTCAAATGTCTGTCAATAATAGTAACTAGAAATGGAAAGATTTGACTTTTATTTACCCAGATTTATCAATGAAACTTAGTACAATTACTGTAGAAAATGGAAAATTGCACATAGCACTTGTAACTTTGAAACTTCTCACATGCCTAAACATAAGATGATGTCTGAAAAGATTTGTATTAGCACTTTGAGCATGAAAGAAGTGTTTACTAGGGTCTGAATATGGACTGCAATAACTATGTCCCCAACAACGGTGCCAGTAAGGTGTTGGTACCCAAATTGATTCTCCTTCAAAGTCTGAGCAGCATCACAGGTTTGGTAGGAAGCTTAGAGACATATAGATCATAGTGAGTCATTTTTTATCCGGGGGATGGGATCTAACTAGCCCTCTATACTCAGATGTGGAGAAATGGATAGCACCCTCAAAGAGGATTTGATCTATCCTCACTACTTTATGGTTGTGCCTTTCAACCAGGGTGAGAGGACCCTTTTGTAGCATGTTGTTTATGGAGGAGATGGGGATTTCCTTCCTTGTGAAATAATTATTAAGACCTTTATGATTAATACAAAAAAACCTAACTCTCATAAGTTGTCACTCTAGATGATGGAGATATCTTCTAAACAAGGTTCATGACACTAAAGACATAAAAAAACCTGAGTGTTTCTGCATGTTTTGGTAATAGAAATTGTGCATATGTATACACACAAGACAAATAGGGGTAGTATGGGTAGAATCAATTGTTTTTGAATGATTTTGGGTGGGAGGTGAAGCAGGATAAATTTGATTATACCAAATCTTTGAGAAATTTTACAAAATGAAGAGCTCAAACAATAGAATGCTTAAGATTAGTTAGGATGTTCCTTTAACCAGAATATGTGCTTCAATGGAGGCCCAGATCATCACTTTTAACACAAACTTCAAGGATCCAAAATGAAGGCTCAAATTGTAAAACTTAACTAAACATTATCAATCTCTGTTTCTTCACACTTAGGATACCCTCAAAGGATAACAAACAATCTTATAGTCATGCTAGGAGTCACAGTGATTTTAAAATTGTTTATTTCATTCCTATAAAATGAAAGCTCTTATGATAAGTGAAATTACAAATGCCACCAAACTATCACAAGAATAAGATCATGTGTGATTCACATAGATTTCAATGTAAGAATGCAATGGGAACAAGAAAAAACTACTTTTATACATTCAAAAACAAAGCAAACACAAAATTTTTCCCAAAAAATAACACATATTAACTCAAGTTTGATTAAATTTATCAGTAGGGGAAATTTTCTTGAACAATCTCAGAGCTTTTCAATGGCAGTACACTCGCAACCACCTTGACATGATCAAATTTAACAAAAAAGAGATAAACAGGTTTCTTCAGATCGGTTTCTCAGAAAGATGGGTTCTATCAAGACTTTTCTTAGAAAATTAGTTCTGACCTCTAACACTCCAACCTTCCAATCTCCAACCCTTTTCATGGAAAAAATCATGCCATTTATAACATTTTGCAACATATTTTTTCCCCCAAAATATCCAAACATTAAATACACCAGTGCTCGCCATGATTCCGATCATGATTCCTAGGATCAGATCTATAAAATTTGTTAGGTGCTCAAGGGGTGAATCTCCTCAAACATCTCCCACATTCAACTCCTTCTGGTAGATCACTTTTCCCTCTACTCACTAACCACTTCCCACCCATAATATGTCAAATTTGGTTTTTTGCGTGCTTGAGAAGAAAAAATGGAAGAGTAGATCGATCCTAGAGGTCAGATATCATCTTAATGGAAAAAGACATCACCAGGTCTTCCTCACCAAACTTAGATATCAAATTTACTCCCCTTTCCTATTTGGCATACAAGAAATATCAAGTAATCATGAAGACTCGCATCTCCATGAGCTCTGGAGTGAAAATGGTAGAAAAAGTCAGATATAGATGCACAACTGCTGTTGATTTCTATTTTGAATTTGGATCGTCCACCGTGGGAGATCCACTTTAAAATGGGCCTGCGGGTTCCTTTTTTCCTTTTACAATTTTTGGAAAAATGAAAAAAATTTCACATTTTTCTCCGCACCTCCACCTTTGAGAAATGAGCCTAACACGTGTCCTAAGGTGGGTCTCAGAGGAACCATGGCAAAATCCTACTATTTCACCTCTTTTTTGTAAAAATTTAAATTTTATAAGTTTCCCCCATAGCTCCACTCTTCCTCTTCTAGCCTCTGATGTGGGTTCCAGTGGAACCACACTTCATTTTACACTTTTTAACTCTTTTCTCCACAAAAAGGAAAAATTTCCAAATTTCCCTTGAAATTCCGCACCTCCGCCATGGACTGGGGAAAAATTTTGACTATTCTTTGTCCAGTCTATAGGCCAATTTTATGCTTCAATCCTTTTGGTGACAAGAGGTAAAAAAATCCAAGTTGCCTTGGATGGTCCACCTCCCCGCCTCTTGACTTTTCAAACTACCACGCGTCACAATGGTGCATCTTGAGATGGTCCCCAAAATTTGAGACCTTGAATGAGCATGGGCTCACAACATGTCTCAGGCCCCTTGAAGAAGTTTCTAAAAAGGCTAAGGCAAGAAGACTCGGTGGAGACCTCCACGTGTCGTTATGGCACAAATTCAAAGACCTCAAAGCTTTAAAATGAGTCAGTGGGGGCACGCTTCCATTTTAGAAATTTACTCCATTTTTCTAGAAGGGAAAAACATTTAACTTGCCTCTGAAAGCCTATATCTCCATCTCTTAACCTTGGCACTTGTCCTTCTGTGGGGTCAAAGTAAGACTTTTTGCCTGCCACTGAAAATTTTCTTTAATCAAAGCCTGGAGGGGCCGCAGGGTGGGTTTAAACATTTTTGCCAATGTAGCCAAAAAGAAAAAGTTAAAAAAAAAAACCCGTTGCACCCCATTCAATCAAAAGAAGCCACATAAGAACCAAAATAACCAATCAGAATTGAGCAGATCTACTAGACCAAATTTTCCCTTTTTCCAAAAAGGAAAAAAGTGACAAGTTAAAGCATTTTCCCATCATCCCCTCGGCCAACCAAAAGAAGCCACATTTCCTTTTGATGCAAGGATGTAAATTTGACTAGGAGAAACGCCCGTCAAACTATAAAATGTAGAAGAACGACCATTCGATCCTAGAGATGAATTTTTTTCCAAGGACAAAGAATTTAGAAATGTTACAAGGCTCAAATACATTCCTCCAAACTACATCCATTCATTTTTCCTCAAGTATTTAGGGGAAAATGAAAAGGACAACAAACAACAGTTGTGGAAAATGGAAAACATGGGATAACCCGAGTTTTACACCCAAATACAGACCTTTTCCAGACAAAAAGAGAAACAAGGAAACAACCATGGATCCATACGTGACCCTCGACCCATGAAAAAATTGATTATGGAAACAAAAGGAATACATGGACTTCTCAGGCACGACATGAGGGGATAATTTATGGAAGAGGTCGTAAGTTGATGGATTTTCAATGGAAAAATGGGTCGAAACTATTTTGAGCACCAACAACTCCATTTCTGTTGGTCTTCAAGTTTAAGACTTGAAGAGGAAGAAATGAGCCAAGGAAAAGGAACCAAGGATGGTGATGCATAGTACAATGCAACAATATATCTCTAAGTGGGAGATTATTGAATATGGAGCTTAATTTCTTCACAGGAAGCTTGCTTTTACATGTTTATGGTTTTGAAAGTGACCGACATCAGTAAGGAGGAAACTAACATCAGTTAGAAGGTAATTGACATCGGTTAAGAAGTGACAGACATCAGTCAAGCACGAAATGACATCGGTCACTTGTGCGACAATGCTTCATTCTTTAAATGAGAATTAGAATAAATCATTTTCTTTAAAGATGATTTATTGATTGCAAAAGCATAGTTAGTTTCCCAGAATAGATATATATGCATGTATGCATTATATGTGGGTATGAGAGAAGAAAATAGAAATTGTTTTGCATGTTAGTTTTCTTGGTGAGCAAGAAAGAGTAGTTGAGTGAGAGAAAATAATTGAACATCTTGTGAGGTGTTGGAAGATAGTAGATCTTCATTGTATTTCCTCTGAAAAGCACTGAATAATAAAATTTATCATTTCTTGGTGGATATAGCCCACACTGGGTGAACCACGTTAAATTTGGTGTTATCTTTCTCTTGTTTTATTTCATCTTCTGGTTAGTTTTGCATTCATTACTTATATGATTTATCTAATTATAAATCTATGCAGCACTATTATATGGTTTAACCCCAACAATTAGCCTACACACTAGCTCAAAAAGATGATGAAAAATGAGAACGTGTACTCTACTTCATCATTCGTACGTTTCTCAACTATGAGACATGTTATACACAGTTAGAGAAATAATTCCTTGCTATAGTTTTCACAACAAAGTGATTAAGATACTATATGCTTAACCAAGAAATGAGAGTCATTTTCAAGACAAATCTCTTATGAACATTTCTAACAAAGGGTTCGTTATCCAAGAAATCTAGATGTTAAATGAATTTTATGGGTGAGTTTAAATTAATGTTTGTTAACCAAAAGTACGTCAAAGGACAAATCATCGCAAACTGGTTAACTGACATTCCATTGGATGGAGGTGGTTTAGTTAACTTGGATTTCCCTATCGAATGCATATACTACGTCAAAACCAAGCCCTCCATTTCTGCATGCCTATATTGTATTGATATTATTAATTTCATTGTAGACCTTGCATACCCTAAAGGGTAAACATCGCAAAAAAGAAGATGGCTACACATCATAGCCGCTAAATACGTAATCATAGAACAAGTTCTCTATCGCAGAGCGTTCGATGGAATGTTGCTGAGATGTGTCAATGAGTAATAATTTGAGAAGATTCTCTATGAATCCCATGGCGGAGTATGTGGAGGTCACTTTGGAGTTCACGCCACCACTTAAAAGATACACCGGATGGGCTATTTCTGGCGTACATTAGAACATGATGTAGTAGAGTATGTGTGTAAGTGTCATAAGTGCCAAGAATTATCTCATGAGATCCATATACCTGCATAGGCTTTGCAACCAATTACAACACCATGACCCTTTTCCACGTGGGTCCTAGATTTGATAGGGAAGTTCTCTCCCTCATCAACAAATGACCATAACTTCATAATCATGGCCACGAAATACTTCATAAAGTGGGTTGAGGCCATGCCTCTTACCATTGTACCAGGATGTGTAATCAATAAGTTTATTTTGAACCAAATTATTTATAGGTACGGGGTCCCACAAGTCATTATCTCTGATAATGATACCTCTTTCAAAAATGAGGAAGTGTGTGAGATGTGTGAAAATTTGAACATAAATCACCACATGGCTTCTCTCCTAAGGCAAATGAATAGGCTAGGGAAACAAACAAGATGCTAAAGTCCATTCTCCTTAAAACTATCAAGGAGAGCAAATGAGACTGACACTTAAATCTATTTCTAGCCTTGTGGGCCTATTAAACATCGGTAAGAACACTGACGGGGGAAACCCCCTACTCTTTGGTATTCGGTTCAAAAGTGGTTTTTACACTTGAAGTTGAATTACCTAGTCTTTGTATCTCACTCCAAGGAATTTTTGGAGAAGAAGGCCATCGAGAGGCACATCTCTCTCAGTTGGATAGCCTCGATGAATCTTGGCTTAATGATGAGAAACAACATAGAGTTTACGTTGACCGAATGTGTCGGAAGTATAATAAGAAAATCTACAAACATGTAATATGTGAGGGAGATCTGGTATTAAGACTAGACAACCATATAGACAAAAATACAGGTGAGGGAAGGAAGTTTAGGTCCAAATGGTTGGGCCCATATTGAGTCATAGAGGACTATAAAAATGGGGCATATCACTTGTGTACACTAGAAGGTGAGGAATTTGGTGAATTTGTCAACTCTCTTCACCTAAAGAGATACTACGCATGATCCATCAACATTTCCATATGTATACTATTGTATTCTCATGACATTATCATCTGTTAGCTCATCCTTTGAAATTTGTAATCAAGGAAATTATTTTCAAGTAACTCTCAAAAAATTCTACAAAACATTGGAAATTATTCAAATCATATCTCTTCAAACATACATCAACATTTATTATCACTTCATCGGTTCAACAAGACAAGATGAAATTCTGACACTAATTCTACAAAGGCCTACATACTTGGTTCTACCTATAGCTTTCTTCTAGCATAGTTGTCTTTTCCCATAGTTAGTTCTAGAAGCTTCGTGATGTCATATCTTTCCCTAGAAAAATATCTTTGGTACAAAAACATTCTGAACATTTTCTCCTAGGACACTTGTTCGCCTATCTCAACCTTCGGTGTTAAGCCCTCATATCTTACTGGTTACATGGGGTTGAGGCTATGGGAAAGTTTTCCTTTCCAAAAGCAAAAATTTAAGTCCAAAAAATATATATATTTCAAATCAAAATCAATCAAAATTTTAATTTACACACTTCCTTTCCCCACCAACCTTCGATGTTGAGCCCACACCTCTTACAAGTTTCACGAGATTGAGAAAGGAGGGAAGTTCCCTTACTCACTTATGGATTTTCCTTGGTGATGAGCCCATGCTTCCTACTGATAGCATCAGGCAAGGTGTAGGGGGTCTCTCCAAATAAATTAATAAGTTAAAGAAATTTCATTCAATAAAAGTGCTTTGAAAATATTAAAATCCCAAGAAAAATGAATCAAATGTGCATGTTCCAAAAGAGAGTTAAAACCTTAAAACTAGATCTCTGACAATCAAAAGGCCATAAATGGATCTAAGATAAACTTGCAAGCAATCAAATTATAGCCTATGTAGTAAACCATATGCAGAGTTAAGTTGAAGGTTCCTAATTGGGTTTATGTCAAAATATTGTCTCTCTCACCATTTCAATCTCTATCAAAACCATACAGTTTACGTCTCTCCTAGCTCTCAGTGTTGAGCCCTCACATCTTACTTGTTGCATGGGGTTAGGGGTGGAGTGAATTCATTTTATTATCATATCATTTTTCATCACACATTGCCAAAACAAAGAGAAGTATTAAACATTATTTGAAAAGGTAAAGTTCAGCATTACAATGTGTCTGTATAATCATCATATATTAACATTAAAAAATAATAAAGAGAATAAATCATTCTATTAGATTACATCATCCATTGTATACATTCTGAAAATCATACAAAATTGAAAATTCTAAACATCTAGAGTACACATGCGAAGTAAACCACAAATGAAGTCAACCCTAGTGCGAAGGATAGTCGAACAAAAAAAGAGGTATATATATATATATATATATCTCATAATAAGTCAAGTTTGAGTACAATGCCATCACACACTAGGTGTGGTCAAAATACTCGCAATGAGTATGAAATACAAAAAAATCATATATGTGCCTCAAAAAATGGCAACAAAGCAATAAAGGCTCAAATGGACTATCAATCTCTATGTAATCCCTAAGATGGTGAACGACCGTGTCTAGGACTCCTGCTATGGCTCCAATGTTGTGAATGCACCGAATGGTGAGATTGGTCATGAGAATGACCAATAGCCATGGCCTCACTACATGAATGGCTCCACCTCATCAATCTCTTGGCCACTTCATATGCGACAATATGTGCATTCTAAGTAGTCATGATATTTTACGCTCTTGAAATGGGCACAAACACATCAGTATGTCAGCTAGCCCACAATGGTTGTCCTAAGCCCTTGGTCAACTCTACCTAGGTCTTCCCCAAAGGGATCAAAAAAGTATCCACGTAGACCCGACAAATAAGATATTTCCAGCCCTGAGCAATGCTTGCAAAAAAAATAAAAAAATAATGAGTTAGAAAACCATACAAACCAAAGAAAAGAAACAAAAAGTGTAGTGACTAACATTTATAGATAACAAAAAGTGTAGTGCCTAATCCCATGATAACTTTGCAACATGGGCAAAACTATGGAGAGAACTATGATGACGCGGTCTCTGCAGTTTTGGCTGTAGAATGTCTACGAACTACAATTCAAAATGCTGAGGAAAGGCTGTTCTGTAGCCATAACCAGACGTTTGTGAACACGGGTACGAACGATGCAAAAGCGGGAGGTACAGTCAGCGCGGTTTCGGCAGTACTGGCCGCGGAAAGTCTGCGCAATATGACAAAGTTTACTGAGGAAAAGCAGATCTCAGACCACAATTGGACGGCTGGAAAAGAAAATGAGGATATGCTGGGATCCACACCTTTGGCCTGGAATAAGCTTTTTCAAAGCCCTAACCTCAAGGTGGGTCCTAAAATCACTTATCATTTTACATGGGAAACGGACAAAGAGGGTGCCACCTGTCTTAAGGTCCCAGATGGATTTGTTGATAGAGCCTTAAGCAAAAAAAACCTCTCCCTTGTTGGTAAGTTTCTTGGCTCTAGACCTAATATTGATTTCATTAGAAAATGGGCTTCGAGAAATTGGAAACCTAAGGGAGCCCTAAACATTATTGTTATGCCAAAAGGTTTTTTCCTGGCTAAGTTTAACCAGCAAGAGGATTTAGATTCGGTGTTGCTAGGAGGCCCCTGGTGGCTGGGAAATATGGGTCTTTTTTTGAAAAAATGGTATCCAGGTTTTGATCCAAATACTGAAAATATAAACACCATTCCAATCTGGTGTAGGACTTCCAGGGCTGCCATTGCATCTATGGGATGATGAAATACTGCTAAATATTGCAAAATCCCTAGGTGCACCTATTGGGATTGATGGACCCACAAGAAACAGATCCAGGCTTGCTTTTACTCGGTTCTGCATTTTCTTAGCCATAGATCAGGATATTCCGGAGCACATAATCTTGAAAACTCGTTTTAGATCCTGGACCCAAAAATTTGAAGTTGAAACCTTAATATGTAAGCTATGCCATATCATTGGTCACTCTGACAAAAACTGCTCCAAGAAGATGACCCTCCCTTTGGTCTTTGAACAGCCTGGGATAGACTCAGATCTAAACAAAGTTAGCATGGACCCAAGCAAGGATAGGAAGATTGATGACAAAGGTCCCAGCCAGAAGGATTTGCATCTAAATAGAAGGGAAAAAAAGGGGGAGGGGGTTTAGAACTCATATAAAGAAGCATCTTGTCTGGCGCCCCAAAGCTACAACTTTAGCTTTGCCTGAAGCTCCCAACAAAGAAGTACTGGACAAGTCGGTGAAGGCTTCTTCGGATTTACCTTTTGAAACATCTGTGAAAGAAGAATTTGTTAAGGTATCCATGGAAGTAAACGAGCATGATGGTTCAGTGATGGACAATTTAGTCCCTTCTGGATCAGAAGAGAAAGAAATTCAGTCATTAATTAGGAATGAAGCTTGTAACAAGGAAGATATGATAGAGATTGAGCCTTTGGAGATTCTCTCTTCTGGAGAGAATGGTATTGCGGATCCGCTGCCTTGTCCCAGCATTACAACAGTGGCTTCGCCAGTCTACTGCAGCACCAGAACTAGGCTTCTAATCACTTGCCTGACAGTTTAGAACAAGAGAAATAAATTCAGCCATTAATTAGGGAGGAAGCTGGGTAACAAGGAAGATATGACATAATTTGAGCCTTTGGAGATTCTCTCTTCTGGAGAGAATGGTATTGCAGATCCGCTACCTTGTCCCAGCATCTCAACAGTGGCTTCACCGGTATGCTGCAGTGCCAGAACAGATTCTGATCACTTGCCTGACAGTTTGCATAAAGGACATGAAGAAGGAGAAATCACGCCTGCCAAGGAAATGGAATATCCAGACTCTGGATTCACATTGGTCATCTCAAAAAAGAAAAAAAGAATGAGAGGTTTTGAAAGGAACCCAGATTCATTGTATAGTGATAAAAAAAAGGAAATTGAAAATTGGGACACCTCTTCTTCTAGAACAACCAGGTCTTCTGCTAGACGAACAGCTGATTTTGGAGGAAGCTCAAAAAGAGGAAGACCCTCTAAAAAGACTCTTAGAGCTAAGAAAACGGAGAGGGATATTGCAGATGGGGTTCAGCGACAACTGAACCAGCAAGCAATTCCAACTACCAACCATTTCAAATGAAGATTATATCCTGGAATATCAGAGGCCTAAATGGAAACTCTAAGCAAAGAACCATCAAGGAGTTACGGGATTCCAGTAACCCCAGCATTTTGATTCTTCAAGAAACTAAAATGAAAGCAATGACCATGGTTAATATTAAATTTTTTTTTTGGGATAGTTCTGAAATGGCGGCTGTTGATTCTCAGGGAGCTTTCCGGAGGATTGGCTACTCTTTGGGATAGAAGACACTGTACTGGTATGATTCTTAGTGCTAATATTAATCATCTAGCAATTAAATTTGTCACTATTGAGAAAAAGTGTGAATGGATCTTGTCTAATATTTATGCCCCTAACTCTGGTAGTGGTAGAAGAAAACTATGGGCTGATCTTAAAATCTTTATAAATCAACATAGCTCTACCAACTGGCTCATTATGGGAGATTTCAATTCCCCTATAAACCCAGGCGAGAAGTTTGGTGGAACCCCCACCTTCTCTAATGGTATGGAGGACTTTGCTGACTTTATTGCTGAACAAAACCTCATTGATGTGGATCTGCATGGTAATAAGTATACTTGGAATAATAGAAGGCTGGGAAAGGAGTTCATTCAGGTGAGACTGGATAGGGCATTAATCTCAGCAAACTGGATTCTAAGCCAATACTTTTACCTATCTTCCCTTCCAAGAATTGGATCGGATCATAATCCGATTGCTTTAAGCCTTCTCAATTGGACTAAACCAGCAAAAAGCACATTCAAATTTGAAAAAATGTGGATGGAGCATGATGATATCTATGATAGGATAAAAGAATGGTGGGTATGGAATGGGGAAGGCATTGCTCAGTTCAGATTGGTTCAAAAACTCAAAAATGTCAAAAAGCAAGTCAAAATCTGGAACAAAAGGGTTTTTGGAAATATTTTCGAAAAAAAGAAAGAGTTAAAAAAGAAGCTTCAGGATCTGGAGTTAAAAATGGATACTTTGGGAAGATCGGTTGAAGATGAAGTAAATGAAAAGAATATTCTTTCTAAGTTGCATACGATCTACAGTAGGGAAGAGTCTTTTTGGCGCCTTAAATCTAGAGCTATCTGGCTTAAAGAGGGAGACAGGAACACAAAGTTCTTTCACATGACTACTCTAAAACATAGAGCCAGTAACAGAATCCTTGAGGTTTCTAAAAACAATGGGAATAGCACTAAAGATCCAAACAACATCAAGAAACAAGCGCTTGAATTTTACAAGAATATTCTTAAAGAGAACAACGTCAGCAACCCTGAAGCTATTTCCTTCATGCTGGAGGCCATCCCTCAGAATATCATTGAGGACTAGAAATTCAGAGACATCACTAAAGCTGTCACGCTTGAAGAACTGCAAAAGGCTGTTTTTTCTCTTGAGGGGGATAAGGCTCCTGGACCGGATGGGTTCTCTATTAATTTTTTTCAGAAGTTCTGGGAAATATGCTCGGAGGATCTTCTCAAAGTGGTAAATGAATTCTATAGAACAGGAAATCTTCTAAAAGAGCTTAATAACACGCACATTGTGCTAGCACCTAAAAAAATGGATGCAAAAGACTTCAAGGACTTCAGACCTATCAGTCTTGTTAATGCTATCTTTAGAATCTTCACCAAAATTATCACTACTAGACTGCAGCTCATAATGAATGACCTCATCTCAAGGCAGCAGAGTGGCTTTATTAAAGGTAGGATAATACAAGACGGAGTGATTATGGTGCACGAAACTTTACATTCCATGGAAAACAATAAAAAGGCTAATATGATCCTCAAGCTTGATATGAATAAAGCTTTTGACAAGGTTTCTTGGGTCTTCCTTGATAGGATTTTATCTAAATTTGGGTTCACGGATAAATTTAGAAAAATTGTCAAGTCTTGTATATCTACAGCCAGGTTCTCTGTGGTTGTTAATGGGGAGCCTGTGGGTTTTTTCACTAGCAACAGAGGTCTAAGACAAGGAGACCCCATCTCCCCCTTACTCTTCATTCTCTTAGCTGACAACCTTAGTAGAACAATTAGCAGAGCGGTTGAGAACGGCCTTTTAAATGGATCTAAACCCGCTTCATTCAGCCAAGCTGTCTCTCATCAACAGTTTGCGGACGACACAATCCTTCTTCTTCTGGCCTCAGTTGTGGAAGCTAAAGCTATTAAGGCTTTATTACAACTCTATGAATCTGCTTCTGGGCAAGAGATTAATTATGACAAAAGCACCATTTTTTTCTTTAACACCCTTGAGGAAAGACAGCTCAAGATTGCTAAAATTCTGGGCTGTAGAATAGGTGCTCTTCCAACAACGTACCTAGGCCTCCCCCTTGGCACTAAGAAAGTCTCTCACATGGTGTGGGATGATTTGTTGATGAGATTTCAGAAAAAGATGGCAGGTTGGAAAGGGGCCACTCTCTCTAGTGCTGGTAAGTGCCTTCTCATTAAAAGTACACTCCAAAGTCTGCCCATCTATATCATGTCACTTTTCAAAATTCCTTCTTCCTTCAGAGATAAAATTGAAAGGATTCAGAAAAAAAAATTATGGCAAGGCATGGAAGAGAAGTTCAAATTTCACCTAGTGGCCTGGGATAAGGTCTGCACCCCAAAATCCATGGGAGGGCTGGGCATAAAAAATATTGAGAAAATGAATGAGGCACTCATCGCTAAGATGGGATGGAGATTGCTATCTGAGAAACAGCCCTGGATTGATGTTATTAAAGCAAAATACTTGAATCAACAAGCTATCTACTCCTATCTGCATGAAGAACAACTACCCAATGGTTCCATTTTTTGGAATAATCTGGTCAAGAGTAGAAATTTCATCAAGCGGGGCAGCAAATGGAAAGTGGGGGATGGCAGTGAGATAAACTTCTGGGAGGATAACTGGTTCAGTGACAACCTCTTGGAGAGATTTGGGACAGCTAAGGACAGCCTTATAAGCAAGTATGGAACTAAAGTCAAGGACTATATTGAAGGAAATGGCACCAACAAGACTTGGAAAAGACTTTCTATGGAACGAATTGAGCTGAAACAAACTACTTCCTCCCTTTAGGATCTTTTAGACCTCTTCCCTTTAAGTCAGCTGAATTCCAAAGATGAGCTGGTTTGGAGCAATTCACAAGATGGGAAATACTCAGTCAAATCTGGTTATACCAATCTTTCTCACAGTAACCAATCTGACTTTCACTGGAACAAGATCTGGATGCCTGAGTTAACCCCCAAAATAAAAATTTTTCTTTGGCTGGCCATCAGAGGTAGAATTCTTACCACTGACAATTTGATGAGAAGAGGATTTATAATTCCTAATTGGTGCCACCTTTGTAGGAATGACTATGAAGACATTAGTCATCTATTCATACATTGTGCTTATGCCAATAGAATTTGGAGCTTTGTTATTTCTAAATTTGATGCTCTTTGGGTGTTTCCGAAGAACCTTAATCAGCTATGGAATCAATGGAACCCACCATTCAGACATTGTGCTATCAAAAGAATCTGGAAATTAGCAATCCCACACTTAATCTGAAGGATTTGGAAGGACAGAAATAATATCATTTTCAGAAATAAGAAGCATAATTATAAAATCAGTATTGGCAAAATTTCTCAAGGTATCAAAGAGGACATGGCCAGATTTAAACCCCCCAAGAACAAGTGTTATCCTGAGAATGAAGAGCACATTTTATCTAATTGGCACATTGGAAATTGGAGCAACCCTGGGAATAGTGTAGATAGATCTTTGATTAAATGGCATCCTCCTGACTCTAATTGGTACAAGCTGAACTTTGATGGCGCCTCTAAGGGAAAACCTGGGACAACAGTTGGAGGAGGAGCAATATGAGACCACAAAGGTAATTTGATTGCTGCTTATGCTGGAAAAATGGGAATTCAAACCAATCATTTTGCCGAAGCATTATCTGTTCTCTGGGGCTTGAGAGTTGCACGGGCTCAAAATATTCAGAACCTTATTGTTGAAGGGGACTCCCTTAATATCATTAAGCTTATTAATCAGTCCTCATCTCCCAGTTGGAGTATTAAAGACTTTATCTCTGAATCCATAAGCATTTGCCACACCTTCAATAGTATCAGAATCATACATACTTACAGGGAAGGCAACAATCTGGCGGATGCACTGGCCAATTATGGCATTAATATAAATTTTACTGTCTGGGATAATGATAGTATCCCTAATCAGCTTCACAACAGCATCCATGCGGATCTTCACAAGCAAGCAATCTCTAGAGATAAGCCTTAATCTTTGGAGGAAAATCAAAATCATCAATTCTTTCACACGTGCTGCTTTATTCTATATGGCGAGGAAAATAATATCTTTTTCAAATAATATCAAGATCTATTTAAGAAACTTCAAGTGGAGTCATCCTGATTTGAAAATCACGCACGCGGGAGGTACAACGGTTGTTGATATCTGGATGCCAAACTCCACGAAAACCGATGATAATTACAAAGTGATTGTTGATAGGGAAAGGGTTTTCACACGCGACTTCCCGCAGGCTCAGTTCAGCAATTACGTAGCTGTTCGTGAGAAAACCAACGGCTACAGTTCCCAGTCTTATGCAACCTTCAACAGTAAGAAACGAACTGTTCTTCACGCTCAGTGGCATTCTGGAATTCGTTGTAACCTGCACACCACTGAGAAGATGGGAGGACCTCCCTGTCAAATTGAGCCGTGCACGGACCCTGATTGGAAGGAAAACACCGAGCTTTGGAACATTCTCAGCATAGGCGGCTTCACCAGCTTTGTTGAAAGGGTGCAAGGACATGATCAAAGTATTTCAGTACGCTTTGCTAAGGAGTGGAAAGAGAGGACTTTCGACTATGGGGGACAGAAAATTCTTGTCAATGAAGAGCTCATTGCTGAAGCGACCGGTCTCAGCCTGGATGGGTACCGCTTCTTCAACAAAAGGGTTATCAAAGAAACTGAAGAAATAAGATTTGTGGAGGAAGATGAGAAGCTTATTTTTAGCACAGCGGGTCTGCTTGTAAGCTCAATTCCATCACTATTTGATGAAGTCACTCGCATGATGATTCGTTTCATCTCCTTGGAAGGTAGGTTTGTTACTGTCCCAGCTAAGCATCTCATCTTTTTAAACCACTTCCATAGGAATAGATTGGTTTGCTTTCCTCATTATCTTTTAAACTCTCTTGAGCGCTCCATTTTGGAGTTCCAGAAGCATTCCCGGGCGGTTCCCTTGCATCAAGGGCTTATTTTTCTAATTCACAAATACTGCCTTCTCATGTACCCCGGTCTTCCTTCCTCTCCTAGCCCGGCTTTGATGGGCTCCGCTGCTGCCAGTCTTGATTCTCCTGCTGCCCTTGCTGCTGCCCCTGCCACCGGTGCTGCTACCCCCATGCTGGCTGCACATGTTTCTCCTTCTATTCCTCCTACTGCTCCTCCTACCACCCACCTCGCCTCTACCTCTAAACGTCCACTCACCAGGGCTTCTAGGAGACTCAACCTTGAGACTCTTGCAGCAGGGAAAGAGCCTCTTGATCTTGACATTGCACGTGACCTGCTAAACATAAGTAGTGCCAGTCCCCGGGAAGCACAGATGGATAACCCTTCCAAGCGACTGGAGGCCTTAGAGGCTGAGATAAAAATGCTGAAGGATGAGGTCAAAAACCTAGCTAAGCAAAAAGGTAAGAAAAGCATGGAGGGGGAAGGGAGCATTGACAATAGTCAGATTGAAGACATATACAAAAAGCTGACCTCCTTGGACTCCACCTTGGGAAGGCTAAGATTAGGCATGATTACAACATTTCCACCTTTAGGGCCATTGAGGAATTCATCGTGGGGCATGCCAAAAGTGTTTCCAACCTCAACGGTGTCCCGGCTGCACTTTGGGGCAATGAAAAAGAGAGCAAAAGAACCATCGAGGAGCTCGATAAGACGGATGCTGCCCACATGACCGCTTTGGGTATGTTTCATGCTTGGAAAAAAGTCAAGATCAGTGTTGATCAAGAAGCCAAGAAGTAGTCCTGCATGCTTCTTCTGCTCTCTTTTGTTATTCTTACTGTTTCTTGGCTGTCGGGTTACTATTTTTTTACTGTTGCTTTGCTGTTAAGTCTCGCTTGTGTAGCTGTTTCTGGGCTACGTGGAATTTCATTGTATTACCTGGACTTGGTTAGTCCTGCTATGTTTCTCACTCTTATTCCAGCTTAAAGGCCTTATTTTGTATTCAAGGGTATAGTCCCTTTCAAAAAACTATTTGCCATTATTAAAAAAAACATTTATAGATAACAAAGTAGAGAAAAGAGTGTTCACACACTTAGATCTCCAGGAATCTATGTAGGATCGACTGGTGCAGCTGGTGCTGCCACTGTAGGTACCTGTTGTGCCCCCCCCTCACCTGAGGAAACATGTTTCCCCAAGACATAATCCACCTCTCCACCTCCCTTATGAGGCAGTGGTTCATCAAAAACCAATGTCTCCATCTCTGCCTCCACTTCCTCTCTCTCAACCATGGATATCTCTTAAGTATCATGTCACTCAGTGTCACTATCCTTCTTGTCATCACCACCTCTCTCCATGTGATTCTCGTCTCCGGTCTCATGACCAATCTCCTCCATTTCCACCTCGGCCTCAATATCTACATCAATAGGTATATCCTACTCCTCCTCCCCATTGTGAGTGGGTACGACATCAATCAAAAGGTTTGGTGTGGGCCGAGGAGCTCATCGTGCACAAATGACGTGTATCATTGTAATAGGAACTCCCAGAGTCACAACTGTCTAACCATGATCACCTATAGGGCCGCCTCGAGACTACCTAATACTCCTGTAAAAAAATGGAATGGGAGGAAGGATATCAATATATGGTAGCCCGAACTACTGGGGAACTTTGTCAAATGGGTGAGTCTTCACCCTTGATGATTTTTCTACTAACTGACCGGTAGTGGCAAAAAATGCCACTATGGTCCCATCCTATCCCCATACTCCTGCCATATTCTGGTAGTGTGTAACAACAAAGTCAGTTGTGGTGAAGGTAAGCCACCGCCTGATGTGGTACCCTAAGTAATGACATCTCATTCCACCTCACGGCCCTGATGGCCCCTAGGTCTTGTACCCCTACTCCCCTCTGATAGGGCATGATCCTCTCTTATACCCAAATCATCATGAGTGTGGGATGAATCAGTGACTATCCTTATAACCTCACCACTCGGTATAAATCATGGTACATGGTGCCCAAGATATTTTCCCCCTAGGCGTAATTCCTCCCATACTGCTTAATCTACATATAAATCAGGGCCCAACAATACAATAACTTATCCCCACCCTTATCCCGTATTAACCGTGAAGCCAAAATACCCATGATGGCCTTGTGGAGTGTATAGATAAGAGCGGTGGATATAGAAAGGAGCCTCATACCCTTCTTCGTGCCTGATGACACCCCATCATCTCCCATGTAAGTGGCCCAGTGCCTAACTCTATCTGTAGACCTTGCGGTCTCAAGAGTCAAACGTCTCCTAAGTATAGGAACATCGAGTATCATGTATACATCCTTGAGAGTGATGGTCCACTCTCCTCTAACACATGGAAACTAGAAAGTGTTTTGGTCCGCATCCCAATAAGAGAAGAGGTCACACAAAATCTGACTAGGAGGTGCAATGTGTGGCCCTTGTGTGATCTTGCATATCCCAGCTTGGTGTAATAGGTCTCTCTTAACTTGTGTCAACTGATCAAGGATAACTAGCAGTCAATCACATACTCCTCCTTCTACATTCATGAAACAATAAAAGAGTGAGTCAGTAACATATGAAAGCTCATAAAAAACATTGCAAAACAACATAAAATCCAAAAAATTAGGCTAAACGGGTCAAGTCTACTCTTTGCCCCAAAAATGACAAAACCGCTGCCCTAACAGGGCGTCAATCCTATAACTGCCACCCTGTGAAGGGTGGTGGTCCTATCCAACATCGACGAGCTGTCCCTTTAGCCCTAAAAACTAAAAAACTGCAAAAATAGACCATTTCTAGTAAAACAAAATACTGACCCACATGCGCCCCTAGGAATCATTATAAAACAAGAAATTTCAAAAATATCCCCCCTAGGCTTAGATTTTCAATATTTTACATTTTACGTTTCAAAACAAATAACTAATAAAAACTAACATTTTTCCACATCACTGGGTTTTTTAGTCACGGGGCCATGATCACCTTGTCACACCAGTTGTTTTGACTACACTCTCCTTCGAAACGGTCACCATGGGCCTATAGATCAAAAATCACCAATAGGATATGTGCAAATGAATTAGAAAGTATATATATATATATGTTGTGTTTTAGCTTCATTTTTGAGTATATGTGTCCACAGGGCTGGAGCATTGGAGCAGGTATATTCCTACCCCCACACAAATGGTAAGTCCTCTTGTCGTTTTGATTTAGCATTTATTTTTTCAATATTTTATCTATCTGCACTTGAGTTTTCCTTTCATCTTGTAGGTAGTGGGATCTTAGATGGCTACATTTCAGCACATGACCATGTCAGGTACAACTTTTAACTCCCTATTTCGAGAATGCCATACGCAGACTCTATATTTTATGCGTCTTCATGGCTAAAATGCTTCTCTGAGGGGGAAATATGTATGCACCCAAATTTTTACGTGCTATATTGTCATAAAATGGTTTTAAAAGGTCCCTAATGATGATTCATGTCTTTTCCAAAGGTGTTCGAGCTCCTAAACCTTCTTGCAGTTTATATTTGTAGCCTAGTATGCCTTACTTAGCCTTTTCATGCTTTTCCTTAGATTTCTACATTGTTTTTCTAGTGTTTTGGCTATTAGTTACAAAACCGATGCCCTTCCTAGGTGGTGGTCCTATAACCGCCACCCAGGTAGGATGATGGTTTTGTAACCACTGCCCTGTGCAAGGTGGCGGTCTTGTAACTGCCGCCTTGCATAGGGCGGCGGTCTTGTGAGATTTTTCAAGAATGTTCCAACATCAAATAAGATGTGTGTTGCCTTACTTAAGTTCACTTTTAATGAACATTTGTGAACCTTTTTACCTGATTTCAAGCCTGACTACCTTGTGGAAATCTCTTCTTCACATCTAATTTGTAATTGATTGTGATTGATTGTTCAAATTGCCTCTTCATTGTTGATCTGACACCTCTTGGCTACTAAGTGTTGTTGTGCAAAACCCAACCAACCTTCTATAAATTGATCTCTTGTTCTCAAACAAATGGCTAGAGATCATTTTGTGTATTCTTGCATTGTTGAGTTGCCATTTTCTCATTGGAAATTGCATAACCAAGCTCTATTCACTTATGCTATCATTCTTCCACCTGAATTGCTGCCACGCTACAATCAAGCTGTCATTTCTGTAGTGCCTTCTCTCTTCTTCTTTACTACATTCCCAATCCCTTGGACTCGCGTGAACACATGAGAAAAGAAAAGACAAGCTGAGGGGAAAAAGAACAATAAAACTAGTTTTTCCATTACTCTATGCTTCTGGGTTGGAATTGATATTGGTTTCCCCCATTTCTTCACATTTTTATTTCTGAATCGTACGCATACATTTTCATACAAATAGAGTATAAAATAAATCATTTCAATCATAACAATCATTCAATTACTATAGTAAACCAATTTAATAGAAAATCCTCAATAAAATTTTTCTTTACTTGTCGGGGAAGTTGCAGGGAAGAAAAGCTTCTGAGAAGCTTTGATTTCTTCCCATGCTTTTAAGGCAAGAATAGGAGGTTAGATTTTCATTCATAGTTTAGTGAAGCTATCGTCATTTAAAATAAAATAGATTTCTACTGCACAGATAAACAACTACATCCGGTTGTTTATTTGTTTTACTATTTATTAATTAGAGTACAAGCTTTTATTTCCTCATTAATTCCAGAAAAGAACAAAAATATTTATTTTATTAGATTAGTCACTTTGTATTTGTTTATCTCCTTCATATTTCAAAAATACCAAAAACATAACGTAATTTTTTCTTATTTAGATTATATTTTAACTTGTTTTGATTAGAGTAAAACCGTACAAATTCACATATGACCATACAAGGTCCATAACAGCTGAGGACATATGGTAGTGATCCTAGGGTCCCACAACCGAACGGGCCTGAAATACTCACTAACATTGACACAGGATTGCATTCCCTAGTTTTTTGCACATCACCATTACCACCCAATATCATCTCACAATTAAACACCCTGAACATCAAAGCCGATAAAGCTTACGAGTTATGGACCTCCCCCACCAACCGAATCTAGAAACCATGCCTCACTTGTTCATTCCATGACCTTGTCTAGACATATTTACGAGGCCCTAATTAGTTTTCCATGGATTCTATAACCACTAGAAAGGATTTCTGTGAAGCTTGATATCGACTGGAGTCTGCATTTCACCATCCTTTCTTATCCATCTATTTTACCCATCCAAGTTAGAGAGGCATTCCATGCACTAAACAACTAAATCCCATTATTACGTGTTAAAGACATTGTTTTGCATTGACAACTTGTCCATCCCATTTATGCACACTTTCAGCCACTACCAAATTTTTTAATCATTCAGCCATCCATATTTCCACATTGGCTACCTTGACACGACCTCCAGGAGTCGAGTGTAGTCGCAGGTCACGTGGTCGATTTTCATCGATAAATTTCCTCTTATTTAAAAGTTATAGAAAATAGCAAGGTGGAAATGGGTATACAACACTAAGTATTCATAATATGGGTCTATTGATTAGTGAAATTCTTGACTTGTAACAAAATGTTTTTCGTTGATTGGAGGTATTGATCACTATGAAAACGTTTTTCCAGTTTACATAAATTCCATCTAGATATTACTCTCATTGGCATCAACATAGGTATGGGAAACCCATTAAATGGATGTAAACATTTACTTTTTGCATAGAGATTTGAAAGAATAAATATATTGGCACAAACCTCAAAGGTCTATTAATAGTAAAAACTCAAATTATACATGTAGATTGGAAAGGTGCGTGTATGGCTGAAACAAGCTCTTTGAGCTTCGTTTCAAAATATCAACATGTTTCTAATCAATTCTAGTTTTACATGGAGTCCATTTGACCTCATACTCTACATAAGTAAATTTTATGGGAAACTTGTGATAGTGGTCCTCTATGTCGATGAATTAATCATTATAGGGGCTTCCAGAAATAAAATTCATGAGTTAAAAACATAGTTAATGAATTATTTTGATATGAATGACATGGTTTTGTTAAATTTTTTAGAAGGTTATTTTTGTTCATCAATCAAAATATACTTAAGATATTATATGTTGTTTTAACATCAAAAAATACATGTCCAAAATTAATGCTTTTCAATATGAGGTCAAAATTTCAACTAAGTGTTCTTCTCCTTTAGATGATGGTAAAATTTATAGGCAATTGGAAATAAGACATTTAGAATGCACATGTACAAACACATTAACCTCTACCAAAATAGGTTTGTGTAGTATGCACTAAGGATGGTGACATGGAAAGGGTCCCAAAGTTCCAAATAAGACAAGATCAGAACATCCATATGGTATTGTAAATTTGACACAATATTTAAAGACTTATAATCAAGCTTCAAAACATTCTAAATGGTAGGAAACAATGGTAGAAGAAATTCAATCTCTGAAATAGAACAACATATGGGATTTGGTTCAAATTTTGAAAGGTAAAAAAATAGTGAGGTACAAACATGTGTACTACACTAAGCATACAATAGATGAGTCCATTGAATGGTACAAATCCCAACTTGTAGAAAAATGTTGTTCCTAGGTTAAAGGTGTTGATTACCATAAAACAATTTCTCTATTTTCTTATATGAATTCCATCTGGTTATTATTCTCATTGTTTACAAAAAAGGGACATAAAAATTCATAAAATATGGAGACTTGTAGGAAGAAATATACAGGTAATAACCTCAAGGGTCTATTAGGTAGTGATAAATCCATCTATATGTGTATATTGAAAAATTACTTATACAATTTGAAACAAAAACATTTAGCTTAGTATGAAAATATCAACATGTTTCTGATCAAATTTGATTTTACACAAAGTCCCTATGACCATACATTATACACCAAGAAATTATATGGGAAACTTCTAATACTTATCCTCTTTGTTGGCAACTTAATCATTACAAGAGTTACTAAAAAGCAAAGTTACAATTTGAACAAAAAACCTAATAAAGGATTTTTAGAAGAATGACATCAATTTGCTACATTTTTTACTTGTTCTATGGATTTCATAGTCTAAGAAAAGGTATTTTTATTCATAAATTTATATATGATCAAGATATTCAATGTTGCTTCAACATGGAAAAAAACAATCCCAGAATGAATCCTTTTTAATATGGGGTGAATTTTTCTGCTAAGTGTTCTTCACCTTTTCTGTTGGTGAAATTTACTACAAGTCTAGAATGAATTATAAACATTATGATATCTCTTTTGTAGTGAATTTTTATCACACAACATTTAGGAAAGCTATTGGTGGGAAACTAGATTCATTATGTAGTATCTTTACATTGTTAGAAAAACCAAGGATAAATAATAATTTATATAAATTAAATTAATCAAACATCCAAGTATTTAATAGGCCAAGGATTATAGTTTAGGTCTGCAAGTATAAGTAGATAACTTAAAAATAAATATAGAAAGTAAAATTACAATTGAAATAATATTTTACAATGGGAAAACCCATAGGTAAAAATCTCACTATGAATAAAGTACTTTCCTTGTAATAGTAATTACTTGAGAAATTACACAATTTAACCCAACACCTTCATTCTATCATATTGTTCTACAAGGATCAATATGGAACCTCATGCACGTCGAAGAGGTTGCACTTCCAATGGTGATGTGAAAAATCCAAGTAGTAAGCAAGAAATTGAATCATAAATGAAAATCAAGCATGAAAGAAACATGGTCTAGCATTATAATAGATCAAAATAAGAAGGTACATATATAGGAGTATTGTGTAATTCCTATGCATGACACATGGATACATGAAACCCTAAATAACCCTAATGACCTATGATCTCACTAAGTGAGATGACTAACCACATGAGGTGGAAACGACACCAAGTGACGACGAGAAAAATCATATACACCAATACCCCCTTCATTGAAGTTGAGGTAGAGGTCATAGAAAGTCAGAAGATAAAGAAAAATTCCCTATATAACTAAGAAAGATGTGTCAATGGGGCCCAAAAACTAAATACTTGCTAAGTTACCCATGTATAAACAACATCTTCTTGGAATAAAAGAAGACGATAAGAGAAATGGGTCCCAAAAACTCAACTTGATGAGGTGGCCATGTACAATAAGGATCTTAAGTAATGGAGGGAAAACCCAAGGGAAAATAATCCACTTACAAGAGGTAAAATACCCACCTAAAAAACATAAGAAAGATGCATTATATAGGTCCTGAAAACTAAACGCCTGATAGCGTACCCATGTAAAAACTATAATCTTTCTATAATAAGAAGATGATGAGAAGCAAAGAACTAGCCAGCTCCTCCGGAAGATGATTTCTAGCATAGAATCTGAAGGACATAAAAGTCTGTAATTAATGGTGGAGGGAGGAGGAACATGAAGTGTCTTTGAATGGAAGAGAATCTTTCTAAAGTAGATGTGTGGAAGTAGTAGCGAACCTCACCCCAAGATGAAAGTACAATTAAGCAAAGAACTAGTTAGCTCCTCTGGAAGATGATTTCTAATGAACTCCCATAGAATCTGAAGGACCTAAAAGTCTGTAATTAGTGGTGGAGGGAGGAGGAACATGAAGTGTCTTTGAAGTTTGGAAGAGAACTCTATGAAGAGGAGTCTCTTAGGAAGACTGTCGAAGAATGTGTCTAAAGTCTTGTGAAAGGAAGTAGTAGCGAACCTCAGGAAGGAAGGTTCAAGTAGGTCGAACAATGTTTTTAAATTAGAGGATGGAACTTATCTTTAGTAGAACCTCACCCCAAGTACTGAAAGTACAACTCCATTAAGGATACTTATCTGAATAGAGAAGTTTGTAAGATCTATAAAATCTCTACTACTGAATGACTGTCGATAATGGTTTGTCCACTCTATAAAGTCCACATCTTAGAAGACTCTCCATAGAAGGTTGTACTTAAAACAGGTAGGCAATTCCATGGAAGAAATGTGAAGCTAGTCCACAACTGAAGAGAGTAGCATCTAACAAGAAGGATGCCTAAGTGAGGAAACATGTAAAGGCTAGTAACAACCCACAAACTGAAGTAGAATGTAAGAGTCCACAAGAAAGGTTCTAACATCCAACAAAAGGTCTCTAAATTCCACTGGAGTAGAACTGTAAGAGTCTGAAAGAGAGTAACAACCCACAAAGGATGCCCAAGTGAAGTAAAGGAATAACAACCCACAAAATGGTAGAATGAGGATCCACAAGAAAGGTTAGATCAACAATGGTCTCTGAAATAGTGGAATTGATAAGAGTCTCAAAGGGGGAACTCCCAACAAAGGAGATGAAGGAATCCTCTGAAACACCTATAGAAGGATGAGAAACTTCTTGTATGGTAACACAGGTATGCACTGCGAAGAGACAAATAAGTTCTGATAGATACTCATCCCAAGAGGGTGGCTCAACAAACAAAAGAGCAATGTTTGATAGTTATGACTCATCAATGCATGAATGAGGAGGAGTGGAAAGGGCCTCACACATTGGAAGTGGAAAGGAGGCAGATGTAATGAATGTGTGAGGTTGGGAACAATAATGCCCGATGTATGATGGGAAAAGAGGGGTGTCAACATTTTATAAAAGGTGACCAAGAGAAGGAGGAGAAGAGTCCTCATCAATACTCTCGTCATTAGAACTAGAAGAAAAATACTTGTAATTAGGAATAGAAATATGTGATTCTATGTCAGTAGAACTATCTTCACATGAAGAGGGAAAGGAGACAACTGTATAAGTAGGAGAAACAATAGCAACAGTCTATGAAGGATCTCTAAATAAGGACCGAATAATGCTCTAAATAGTGTGATGACACTCTGTGTGTGCCACATGATGATGGATATTCCTGGAAATGTATGTTAACAAATGACCAATGATCGTGCTACAAGTTTCAAGATAGTCTTCAAGATGATCAGGATCACTAGGGGTAGGTAATCATCCATATTAGTAGAGATAAAGGTCATCTTAAATAATAAAACATTCCATGCTCGAATGCCATAGTGCATAGTTAGCTATACCAAGAAGAAGATACAGAGGTTGTAATGTAGAAATGGTCCTATGAAGCATAGGTATGGGAAAATTAATCTCCATCGTGCATACAAAACAAGAAGCAAAAAATTCAAGAAAAGAAGGCTGCAAGAATACACACAAGGTTGCAAGATGTCAAAATCAGCTGAGAATGTGTTTATATGCAATACCACACCCAAGAACAATGATAACCCCCTTTTTGTGGCACTTTTGAATAGTCTATTGATTATAATAAGGTGTGTTCATGCGACGTGAGATAATAAACCACTCACCTTGTAGTAGGAAACGAATTGCGCAAGAGTGGAGGCCACAAGAAGTCTCATTCGGAAGTAGAGGAGCAACACAAAAAATTTAAAAAAATGGGCGTAAGAAAGGAGCAAGGGGATAAAACAAAGTTCTGTGTGAGAAAAAGTGTCTCACATCATAGTAGAAACCATCTTGCTGCAATATTTTGGAAGACACACTCACTGGTCCGCAAACAATAATAAGGGTGATTACAATGCAAAAAACGGGCTCAAAATGAGTCTCAGGGACCTGTAGGATGCCGAAAATGCTCCCAGAAGGTGGAAAATAGCTAGGAGGGGTGTTACACACAATAAGAAATTATTGGTAGTAGAAATCATCTAGTAACGCTAGAAAATAACTTTTAGTTTGCCCATTTAGCCTAATTTAAAGATTAAAAGGGGTAAAAAAGTGTAATAACCTTTTAAAAACAATAAATAAGCCACTAATTGAAATTTAATTAAAGAGCTAATTAGATTTAAAAACTAATTGATAGTCTACGCCATATTTTATTAAAATTAACCAAACCCTAATTAAAACTATGATCTACTTTAAATTAAGTATTAAACAAGACCACTTAATAATTAACCACTAAACAAGCCTAACCCTCTTACCTTTTAAACACCCACCTTACCCTTAAAAAATAGCCCCTTTTAAATTTTAAAAAAATAACCCTTAAAAATATTACATCCACCACTTATGAAAGAATTTAAACAATGTTAAAAAAAATCAAAAAGCTGGGTGAAGAAATTAAGGGAGGACATAGGGAATCCAGATAGAGCTTGGGGATTAATGCGGGCACAACACACAAGGAGGACTTGGTCAGGGATTAAAACAGATGATCTCGATACTCAAGACGAGCCAACAAATAATCTCATGAGGATGAGGACTTGGGTGGTTACATATTGTAGAGAGAGTCACACGAGTCGGTGCACTAGTAAAGGGATCGATTAGACAATGGAGCTTGGATGGTGGGAAATAACATGCACATGCACATAGGCAAACTCAACGACTGGGAGACCAGGGATAAGAAGTGAGAGTGAGTCTTAAGGGGATATAACAACTAGAGAGATAGGTTTGGCATGTAAGTAAAAATTCAAATGACACACACACAATTGCATGGAAAAAGCACATGGTTGATGGAAGCATGCATAGAGGGGAACGAGTTACTAGAGCCGAGGGAAATGCGAGGAGTGCATGGGTGAGTCCAAGTTAGAGCTAGGAGGGAGTAACCCAGTCGGGACAGAGAGGAGACAAGGAAAAAAGGGCAATGCAAACATAGGTCGAATTGAGTTAAACACATGCATAAGCCAAAAAACCATAGAATTCACTCGCCAAAGAAGCAAGGTAAACCCAAACCTAAAAAATAACTCACAGGGAAAAACAAACAAATCACTAAAACTTGAAGTAAAGACAATGCAAAATGCAAAGATCCAACTCAAATCACAACTCGTCAGTAGTGCAAAAAAGCCAACTCCCCTAAGGTAGGGGAAAAATAACTCAGCTTATTTAAAAACAACTTTACTGGGAAGACCCAACTTGGCAAGAAGGAACATCTCACCAGGGAGCTCAACCAAGCTGGCAGGGAGGTTGTCAAATTAGGCATGGGTAAACTGTAAAAAATTCAATCCAAGTAGGGTAGGAAGCAGGAAGTTTTTCCCAAGTAGATTTTTAAAAAAATCAATTTTAATTAAAAAATGATAAAACTAGAAATGCAAAACATACCTCTAGATTTAGCTTTCCCTCCAAACTTTAGTAATGAACAACCAAAATAATCAAGTGCATGTTTACTGAACAATAGCTCTTATACCATATCAAATTGTTATGCAAGGATCAATACGGAACCTTGTGCACATCAAAGAGGTTGCACTTCCAATGGTGACATGAACGATCCAAGTAGTAAGCAAGAACTCAAATCACAAATGAAAATCAAGCATGAAAGAAACATGGTCTAGCATTCTCATAGATCAAAATAAGAAGGTACATATATAGGAGTGTTGTGTAACTCTTGTGCATGCCACTTGAACACATGAAACCCTAACTAACCCTAATTACCTATGATCTCACTAAGTGAGATGACTAATCACATGAGGTGGAAAAGACATCGAGTGATGATGAGACAAGTCATATAGACCAACACATTCCTCCTTGGGTCCCACCAAATTGATTATTTTTCATAAAATCGATCATTTTAAATACAATATATTCTTTTTAACACACTGTTTATCTCATAGTGATATCATCCTATAAATAGGGTGGATGATTGGTTGCTCTCGAGTGCACTGTTTCACTCTAATTAATAAAATCAAATGGTTTAATTTATAAAATCCACATCATGCAGAAAGGGGACCCAACCAAACTTATGTAATATAAGTTATATAATTAATGTTATTTAAATATTATGGATGTAATAGTGTGGTGGCCCACCAAAGGTGACCCTACTTAAAATTAACATCCCAACACACATTACTTCTAATTATAGGATTTAGTATTATTTAGGTGCCAAAGCCTCAATTTATAGTAACACTTCAACGGGGAATAGAAAAAATATTGCTTCTTCTAGTGGGAAAACAATAGTTGAAGGCTACACAAATAGTGATTGGGTAAGTTATTCAAATGATCATAACTCGATTGCAAAATACATATTCCATCTTGTAGGAGGTATCATGAATTGGTATTTTAAAAAACAAACTATCATTGATTTATCAACTATGGAAACTAAGTATAGTGGAATTATTTCTATTAGACATGAGTCAATATAGATTTGACACATGCTTTTTGAGTTTGGATTTTTTCACACCCAATCCACAACACTTTGGTGAGATCATAAGAGTATTATCCACATCTCATGAGACCTGATGGATCACACATACAAAGAAAATTGAAATTAATATTCATTATATTAAAAAAATGATACACAAAAAGGTCGTTGACCTAAAGTTTTTCCTAATAGATGATCAAGTTATAGAAATATTCATAAATCCATTACTCAATTCATGATTTTTTCATCTTTGTAAAATTTTAGGCATGAAGGAAGGTATCATCAAGATAATTGATGGTGACTATGAAAACATTCCAACCCATTATTTGGTTCCCACTATAGAGGGTAGTTATAGTTCAAAGGGTTGAGAATAAGATTGGATATGGGATCACCAAGTCACTCCATTTAGTAGGATGGTTTCAAATTTTCTCCAAGGTATTGGTTGTTACTCATGTTTACTATTCATCTTGTTGGGCACTTTATAATGCTTCCTATGTTGATCTTGATAAAATTCGGAGAAACTTCCTTTTGGCCAATTCTAAGGGAAAAAGAGGTTTTCAAAGAGTTCCATAAAAAAATTTCATAAGCTAAAATATCTCGGTGACCTAAATATTATTGACATTCAAACCCAAGGTCATGTCTTATATGTTAAATGGATCATTTTTCCTTGGAAGTTCAAGGTTTCTATAAATTATTACTAAAAAAATATATCACAAAAGGTTTATCAATGGACAAGGGAGCTTAGAAAGGTTTGAAATATCAATATTTATTAATCACAAAGGTCCATGTTAAAATTGTTAAGACTTTTTAAATCTAAAATGGTCTAGAAGGAGTCATAATTTATCATATGTTACTTTATTTTGGATAGAGGTGGCTTTAGATTTGGGATTTTTCAAGAAAACCATTTTTTTGGTAGTACATGGTGTTGTCTTATTATAATGTTTAATTTAAATTGGTCCCATGGATGAAAATCATAAGGATATGTAGAAAAGGATTCAAGTTCACTTCTGATCTATTTTGCAAGCAACTCATGGAGTGGGTGTCTTGGTCCATTCTAATGGATGAATTTTAGCTTTAGAAAAATGATTAGGAATCAATTTTGGAAATATTGATTATGATACCCAAGGTGCATCTTTATAATATTAGCATTCACTTACCTTCCAAATCATGGGAGGTTTTAGACTCCCTTTTATTGATATAAACCCCAATAAGGATATAAATTACTTTCTCCCCAATGTATGTAAATTCATTTTCTTAATACTTAATGGTTAACTCTAATAAACAAGATTGAATGAAAGATTGGGTACTGCTATTATTGAGCCCAAAAAGACACACTTCCTTTGTTGTATTCTTCATTAAGGATTACCAATTAACATTGATATAAGGTACTTAGATATGGTACATCCTATATTCTCAATTTATAACCATCAGGAGTCATTAAAGCATGTTTTTTGGTTTTATAAACATGACCAATAAACCTGACCATGGATTTAAAAAATTTTCCATTCATTTCTTTCAGAAATTTCACATGAAAGATACTTATTTTAAGGGACTCTGATACGATTTCCACAAGAATTTACTCAAGTTTAGTATATATTCCATTATGATATTATCTTTCAATTGTGGAATGATAGAAATGATACTATATTTAATCATGTCATCTTATATTGATGCTTTTAGCTAATGAGATTCATTTCATCTTTAATGTCACACTTCATATAAAAGTGCAAGAAGAGAAGATTAATTTGGAGGTGACTCACCTACATAGTTTTATTAACCATTGGGTCAGTTTCCTATGTGTAGTTAGTGGAATCCCTCTAAACTCGCCTCGCTAGCAGTATCCTCTACGCGATAATAGGTTTGGTCAATGTGAGAGACGTTTTCCTTGCAATATGTAGCATTGGATCTATAAGGAATAATTTTTCATCCCCTTATCACAACACTCAAGTTAGTGGCATTAGTGGTGGTGAACACACCCTCTCAAACCCTATTGGTTGGATGACACCTCAACAAGGAAAATCACGTCACTAGAGGATTTTGGTTTCTCTAATAGGAAATATAATGGAAAGAATGAAACTAACGAAAATGAAACTAATGATTGGGGTCTATAGACACCTAAATTCCTCTTTTGCAATATTATTGCTAAAAGCACACAAATCACTCTCATTCTTACCATTTCTGCTATAATTAGTGATTTCCGCTAATTAACTAATGTTTCTTACCATTTCAATCAATTAACAACACATTGCTAATTACTTATCCTCTTTCGTATTTAGGATACCACTTTATGATGAATCATAAGTCAAAATTCTCTTACAAATAGACAATTAGCGATTATTAGCTAATTAAACCTATTTTACCCTTATTTTGGTCAATATACCCTATTATTGGCTCAAACCCCTCTTTCAACCTCTCAAAATCACCCCAATTCCCTCACAACATCTCAGCAAGATTCAAAATCTTATACTAACCTCCTAATTGACCCTAAGTGGTTGATTAAGGCTCCTCACATCTTAATCACTTGTTAATTCACTAATTGTTATTAACAAACCTTAATCATAATTAAAAAGTCTTAATATTATTTGTACTTTTGGTCCCACATGCACCAAGATGAAAGTTTTCCTCAAAGGAAAAACTATAAAAAGGACTAACCACATACCTTTAAACTTTACACCACATAGTCTAAGCATGGTGTAACCAACATGCGCTACTAATCTAGTTGAAACAACTATCTAGCTTGAAGATTTTTAGAGTAAATTTCAAAGTTTTGTAGATCAATTTTCAAGCTAGATAGTTGTTTCAACTAGATTAGTAGAAAATGTTGTATTTTCATGTTCTTTATAGGATATAAGGAGGTGAAGTACTGTTGAAATTTCCTCAAAAGGACAAAGATTTGATCTTTTTCAAAAATTTCTTGTCAAAAGTTGTATTTTTACCACCTACAGGAAGGTCTGTGCCTACGCTTCAAAGGATGCACCTGTGCTCTACTGGATGCAGCTATGCTTCAAAGTGTGTGGCCACGCCTCACTAGTCACGCCTATGCATCACTGGATTTTTCACCTCTTTGTGTGACTTGCACATGTGCTTCAAAGTTTATGCCCACGCCTCTCTGGATACTCATGTGCATAACTTACTATGTAAATTTCACATGGCCACACCTGTGTATGGATATATGTACCTTTTCTCTAAGATATGTGCTCATAATCTATAGGACACACTCCTACATAAAGATACACGTTAACGCACTTAGGTACATTTTGCTCAAAGTCCAAAATTTCAACTTCTAGTTTTTAGTGTTTCTTTCATTTTCCAGGGGTCTTTAATTGCTACTGCTATAGATTTACTAATTTATAATAGGTTTTCTAATATTATTTCTTAGGGTTTGATGAGTTATTTTACTTTCATGCTTTGTATGAGTTTGGAATAGGGTTGTGTATGCTCTTCTCTTACACTTTGTGTGATCTTGAGAATCAAAAGAACCCATAAACCTTCTTTTTGCTAATTTTAGATTAAGTAGGAAAAATCATCATTCATTGTTATGCTTAAGGGAATAAAATTTCATTTTGGCCTATATATGATCTTTTAGTTTAAGAGATTTTTCACTTGATAAATAACCAAGGCTAAAATTTGTGTATGCTCTTCCCTTGCACCTAATGTGATCTTGGGAGGCAAAAACAATTTTTAGTCTTTCATTAAGAAGAAATTGGATTAATTTGGAATAAACCTTAATTTGTAAGGTATTTTGGTAGCTAATTGATTTACAATCTTGGTTATTTGTTGTGTATTCTCTTATCTCACGTCTTTGAATGATCTTGAGAACCAAAAATGACATTCAATCCTATTTCTATGCTATTGTAGATTTTTTTAAACTACTAACCATTTGTGTGAAGGACCTAATGCTAGCAAAATAAAAGATAACTCTCTTCAAACCAAACTTTAACTTTCATGTGTTCTTGTAGGTTACCAACGATGGTCTAAACCAATTTTCCTAATCTAAAAGATAAGAAAATACACCACTATACAACACACTTTACTTAACTAGGAGAAAAATCCTTTGGCCTAAGCCTTAAGATTACAAAATTAATGTTCCTAGGAACCCCAAAGTAGTTCACGTAAGGGGGAACCTTGTGAACGAAATGGGAAATTGCTCCACACCACCAAATTGACTAGTACTCCTTGAAAGTTTAGAGTCAAAACTATCTCCATTGTGTCCCCAGTGATAATACAACTTAATGCACTAGTTTCTCATTGTATTAGAAGGGGGTAAAGTAAAGCCGGGGTATTCCTTGGGAAAACTTGGAAAACCAAGCTCGCAAAGGTAGTTTGTGACAACCTAGGTGAGAGAACTAGTAGGAAGCTTGATGGCTTGGAGCCAATTTGTTCTTCGATATTATACTTGAGAGCTCTCACAAAGTGACAAATTTGTTGGATTTAAACCCTTGTTTGTCAAAAAAGGGAAAGAATCTATTAAATTTGAAACCGTGTGACATTTCATCACAAAATCTATTTAGTGTTAATTTCTCCTAGTTTTTCACTTGTCCTAAGACAAGGCGAAACTTTGCCAAAGTTACACCAAGTATTTTTCCTCACCACTTGGTCTACTCCTTTGTTTTCTTGTTTCTCATTTTTAGACAAAAGAAGAAAAAACATATACAGATACCTACTAGAAATAATCATTTCCACCACTTTTGTAGTCTACTTGCATGACTAGGTTGCAATGCCAAAAAGGAAGTGTTGAAAGTTTGAATGGTACTTCATCAAGTTCTAGTAGCCCCTATATCTCAAAACCATATTGAGACTTATTTTCATTGTAGTTAGGTTGTCTTATCACTGAATTCTTTTGAGTTGTTATGCTTCCCAAATTATAACCATACAATTGTGACATTTATGTATTGTTTCCATTGTGAAACTTGGCCTAAATCTCTTGATTGTATTGTTACGTTGCTCACACGCATAGTAATTCCTTGATATAATTAGGTATAGTTTTTACATCCTACCCTTATCTTGAGTTTTGTGAGTGTTTAGGTTACTTTGTTTGCATCTCTATAACACCATTTTGATACTAAAATCTTTCTTTCTTGCAAAGTTTGATTAACGTATCCAAATAGCGTTGTTACGATGCTCACACTTGTATCTACCATCTTACACGAGTTAGACTTTGTTAGTGTCTAGAAACTGGTTGTAGTATACCTTGTTAGAGGATCACGTCAAAACTCTCTTAGAAATTAGATCTTGTTTGTTTCAAACTTGACCTAACTGGTGATATTGTGTTGTTACTATTCGTTTCAAACCTATATCGAAAAATCATAGGGAGTAACCTTTTGTTCTGACTAGATTTGAGATTTATATGTCATTATATTATCATAGAAATCTCGTGTCATATATTACCTTGCTAGAGTAGATCATTCTTTATTATTTAACATCCTTAGGTTCATATTTACCTATCGGATTCATGTCTATTTTATAGTCACCCTTTTTCCAACTTAACATCGTTATGCTGCAAATGTTTTACTAAGGTCCATTTTTAGTAAACCGTAGTGGAGACCTTTCACGTGGTACCTCTTGTTTCAAGTATGCCTACTACAAGAATGGGGTCATGAAAGTTAGAAGCTGATCTCTTTAGAGGTGACAACCTTCTTTTAGAGGATAATGTCATGAATTACCATGGTGGTGGAGAGGATGATTCTCCTCATGTAGATGTAGAGCTTCATCTCACCCATTTTAACGATTAATTGTTTCACAAAAAGCATGAGGTTCTTATGCATGTTGTGGAACTAGGAGCTAAGTTACCATCTACCATAGACCCTTATCTCATTGCTGAATGGTTCATAGAGAAGAGAAGTAGACCGACCTCGTCACACTATTAATGATATATTAAACTCAGGACACGCCTCTACTTCTAGACGATAGAATAATGATGAAGTACCTTTTGAAAATGATAGAGACTATCTTATAAGTACAATTAGAGTACTCTATGAAGACCACGAGGAACATTATCATCATGCGCAACCTCCTCCTAAAGAAGATCATAATGAAGTACCTACTTGAGAAGTAACATTAGAACAAGTACAAGCTCTCATTCACCAATTGGAAAGTTTGGATTCACATATACATAAGGAACAACTAAAAGCTTTGGACCAAAGGCAAAACCTAAAGCTTTGTTTCACGAATTCCAAACAAACACTCCTCGATGGGAGACATTAAAAGACCCTTATGAAGAATTTCTCGTAGAGAATAGGGGTGGGAATATGCCTAGATTTAACCCTTCATATAGACCTACACCACCCACACAAGACCAACTCTTCAATCAAGAGTGGTCCACTATGACGAATGCCCTTCTAGCATTGCAAGAAAGAAAAACTAGTAATAACAACAAGAAATACCACTTTGATGAATTGTACCCTTATTCATTTGATAGATCCATGTTAAGAGTACCTTTCCCATGACATTTTGATTGTCCGAAGTGTGACAAATACAATGGAAAAGCTGATCCCCAAGATCATATCAAATATTTTTATATGGCATTTTAAGAAGTTGTGTATAACGACAACTATCTTATTTTCCTCTTCCCATGGAGTTTAGGAGGACATGTGATAGAGTGGTTTTTACACATCCCCAAGGGACCTATATCTACATGGCCAAAACTAACGAAACATTTTGTATGAAAATTTTCTTTTAATATAGAGAATGATGTTACCATGACAGATCTCTGTAATGAAAAACAACGAAACAATGAGAACTTCATTGCTTTCGTACAATGGTAGAGAGGGTTAGTTAGCCACTTCCCTTGCTCCATACCCTAAAAATAGCTAATAAGTATATTTTTTCCCAACCTCTACCCTGACATCATGTTCCACTTGTAAATGCATTATGGAAACACATTCTAAGAGGTAATTGTTATCCATTTTTGCATCCCCCTTGCAAAATGGATCAACCTACAGGTCTGGGAATTGATAGTTAATGGGAGCAGTTTAGGTGAAGGTATGGAGCAGGATTTGCATTAATGGTCAAACTGGAAAAATTTACGGATTTTCGCGTGTCAACCACACCTTGTTGACATGCATCAACCACTTCCTCCTGCCACACATCAACCACACCTTGTTGATGCATGTCAACCGCTTCCTCCTGTCATACATTAACCACACCTTGTTGATGTGCGTCAACCACTTCCTCTTGTTATGCATCAATCACACTTTATTGATGCACGACAACCACTTCCTCATGTTGCACGTCAACCACACCTTGTTCACATGCGTCAACCACATCCTCCTATTGTGCATCAACCATTTCTTATTAATGTGTGAAAACATATCTTCTTTTCATGTGAGAAGATCCCCTCCTTGCATGTCATTCTATTCCCCATCGCTGTCGACCTCTTGTTGTGCGTCAACATCACCTCCTTTTGCTGTTGCGCATCAACTTCTCCTCATTGTAGTTCGATAAAATTTCTTCTTATCGTGTGACAAGTCTTTTCCTCTTTGGGGACGACTCTTCTCTTCTTGTCATACATTAGCTAGTGGTTTCCATCGGGTGAAAATAAAGAGTTTTAGATATGGACTAAAATTAATGACACCGTACAAGGTAGCTCAACAACCGGTTTAATGAGGTATGTCACCCCTGTTCAACGTGCAAGAAAAGTACCATTAAAAAGTGAACCATCATGGTTACCCATACCTACATACAAGAATTTAATGAAGGATGTTGGTTGGTAGATCCTTTTCTCTCTATATATGTAAATTCCCCTCATTTGAAAAGAGGGAGGGATTTTGAAATTGTAAAGGAACTCTGCCAAAATTGTTCCAACACTTTTGTGAGCTACAGGCCTCAAATTTATGCATTTTGTGAAGGATTCTTGTCTTGTGCCTATACTGTAATGGATTGTGCATCATTTTAAGCAATAAAAGTAGTGTTTTGTTCCTTTTATTTCCCTAGCTTGATTTATATTGCATTTCTTCCCTTCTATTATATTTTGTAGGTATATTGTACATATTGTGTTCCTTTGCAGGGCTTAAATTTGTTGTGCTCCATAAAGTTGGAGGCTTGAATGTGTTTTGGGACTGTGGAATTTTATTTACCCTCTTCTTCCCCATTTCCATCCACTTTCACTCACTAGGAATCTCTCTAGTATTGTTTTGGTAATATCACCTCCCTTAGTTTAGGATTTACAATTATGTATTTCTCTTCCTTTGGTCCTTTGGAATTGGTAGTTTAGGAGTAGATCAACATTGGAATAAGTCAGGAACCAACCTTCTCTAGAGGTTTTGTCTCAATCACAAAGGTCCCACACCTTGAGATAATTCCATGTTAGTCAAAAGTAGGGTTTTATAATGTGAAAACCCCAGGGTGCTACTTTTCTAACATAACAGTAATTGAAAAAGGGGGTAAAATAAAAAAAGTGTTGTTAGCTAGAGGGACCCTAAGGCCCTTTTCACACAATCATAATGATTCCAAAACTAATGAAAATACAATTTTTTTCCCTAATAGGAACATGAACATTGTTGGTGATTGAATAGTAGACTCTAAACGAGTACAAGAAATTCAAAACCACACTCCTTTAAAGCTTACAAAGGGATCTCTGCCTATGGAGTATAAAAATTGTGCGTTTACTCCTCTATTTGACTCAATATCATCAATATTAAAGTAGTTAGAGGCCGTTAACATGGTTTGGTATCATGAATCACAACCCTCTGGGGATGATGCACCTAAGCTATGATGGTTTAGGGAAAATGAGTTTTGTAGATTCCACCGTGTTAAAGGTCACAAAACTAACAAGTGCTTAAAACTAAAACATTACATTCAACAATTGATTGAAAGTGGTGATGTAGAAATAGATTTTTCCACCCCTATCAATCTTTAAACACAAATATGGGGATTGTCAAAGAACCTTTCCCCAAACATGAAGGAAAGAAAAAGCAGGATCAAGGACAGTAGTCTCAAAATAAGAGTACCAAATCAAAGCCATACCATTTTGATGCCTTGATAGGTTGTGTTGATTCACTTGTTGAACATATCAACACGATCAAAATTAGAACAAGAGAGTGTGTTATGGCAACATGACAGGATCACCTTGTTATCTTAGAACCTCCTCCCCCTCCTCATCAAGAGAGTCATTATGATGTATTAGATCAATTAGAGAAGACTGCATCTACGATTTCAATCTTAGACCTTCTAAAGATTTCTAACGTTCATAAGGACATAATTTGTAAAACCTTACAGGGATCAAGATTATCTGTTGATATAGAGCCAACACACTTACAAGCCATGGTAGCGCATATAGCTCCTTAAACACATGACTTTCAGTCCAACGGAAGTCTTAGCAGAAAATCCCTCCCGTAACTTACCCTTACACATTGAAGTAATGATCAAATGCAAGAAGATCAAGTGATTTCTTATGGATAGCGGATCCAGTCTAAATATTTGTACTCTTATACTAGTTCAAAAACTAGGGTGCACAGAAGCTGATTTGGAGATAAAGGTCATCACCATAAAGGCGTATGAAAATGAAGAGTGACAATCAGCTGGAATGATCACTTTCTCATTAGAAGTTGGTCCCATAAACCATAATATGAAGTTCCATGTCTTAGACTTGGAACTCCCTTATAACATCTTACTCGTCCGCTCGTGGATCCATGTCATGCAAGTCATGCTATCAACATATCATCAGTGTTTAAAGTTGTAGCATGAAGGACATGAACTTACTATACAAGGAGATCCCCAACCATTTTCTCATTTTCAAGAATTATTAGGGTATTTTCCTATCATTTACGAGTGTCCCTCTACGAATATCATTGTTCCTGATCATTCGAAATCCCTCGCTTCAAGAGTGGTTCCAGATACCTTGTCTACCAATGAAAATGGTGTTTCCACCTCAGAAACTCCTTTCGATGCATGAGAGACGAAGGTTATCCAAAGTGGTTGTGGAGAGTATGATCTGTAGCAAGACCATATGGCTCAAAACATTCCGCTATCAGCCCAAGCATGTGGTAGACCGTGCTATAAATTCCAGAGATCAAGGGAGAAGTGCCCCTTTGATAATTTCAATTCAGGTGACTTACTAGAAGATGAAAGGATACTTCACGATATTGTTTTTCATCCTCAATATGATGAAATGGATTTATGCTACAAGTCACCTAGGTATGTTATTACCAACCACATAGTGCTTACTGTGAGGTATAAAGGATGTGGTTACGGCCGTAAAGGAAATGGTTCATTGGAAGCTCTTTTAATACCTTGTTGTATAATGGATAAATCCGGTCTTGACACCCATTTGTATGAGTCTCACCCTTCAAATGATGAGTATGCCTCTTCTAAGTGTGAGGGTAGTTTTTCCAAAAATGAAAGTGAAACAGATTCCCGGTGTAGTTTTTACGAAGAGCTCACCTCCACAAACCTATTCTCTAACTTGGCTATTCTTACTATTATCCAAATAACTCTCTTAGTAATTTAGATAACTTATATTTTTCATTCTGACTCTAATGTTTCACATTTCAGGTTGCATGCACTCAATTTTGTTCCTTTGGCACAATTTGCTTCCATACTTACCTTCTGCAAGTATGCCTTCTTTCCTACCATGGGTATTGTTTTCATGTGTCTGTCCTTCACGAGCACACCTTTCCATGCCCTCTTCTTCTGTGCGCATATCCTTTGTGCCCTCCCCTGCACCATTTCATGCCACATCATTATGACATACCTGAGTGTGCCGCACACAACCAATTAAAGCGCACTAATAGGGCACTAGATCCATCTAACAAATCAATGAGTAATATGTGGCAGAAATGCCAAAAACATTTGCACAGTTGGCCGAATTCCTCAATCAAATCTGCTTGAGCCACATGTCATACATACCCAGATGGCTCTGACATCTTTCGACTGTAATGTCCCCTTTCTGTAATGTCCCCTTCTTCCTATGCCAAATGGCCCAAGGGCCAAGTCAGGCCCAAAACATGGTCAGACCCAAGGGGGCGGTGGACGCTGGAAGATTGTGGGAAGGGGCCTCATGGTTTTAATGTCCTAGTTTGGCATTTGGGGGTCACTTTTGGACACGGAAACTCCAAAAAGGGAGAAAGTAATTATAGATACTTTTATGTTAGTGGCCCCTCCATGGAATGAAATGCGCTAGGGTTGTGGGGGCTTGTTTGCTAAGGAAAGGTATATATGGAGACAGGGAAGGAAGAAAAGGCACTTTTTGTCATATACATTTTTAGCCACCTTCATGTGCAGCAGCTGCTGTTGCGTTTCTACAGCTTGTGGAGTCAAATCCCATAGGGACACTAGCTTCGGTGGTGAGAGACCCGTCCCTAGCTAATAGGGCATTCTTCGATAGTGAAATATCTACCCTAGTCTGTCATCTTGGAGTCATTTTCTAGGCCGTGCTACAGAGATATTTCTAGAGGGTTAGAGGAAGGGTTTCGAGGATTTTTGGGGGCTTTTAGGAAAGATAATCAGAGGGGCTCTAAATCTGACTCATGCAGCCATCTAGGCTGGGTATGGCAGCACATGGAAGGTGCCTCCCTCACTTCCCGACTCCATTACTTGTGTGGAGACTCACAACCTCTATTTGGGGGTTTCCAATCAGCCGGGTAATATCTGCAGGTGGCAGTGCTATTCCCTACATCTACCATTGTTGTTTTCAAAGACCCTTATTTTGATCTTGTATTTAGAGGGTCACGAACATCTAAAATTATCTAGCCACCTAAGGATTTTTGTACATTTTCTGACAACAATATATTATCCCATAAAATGTTTGTGTAGTGTTTATTATTATTATTGCAAGCTTCCCTTGTAATTTCATGCACTGTGGGAAAATATTGTGTGATATCAATCCAATACCATTCATTGTCCTAGCTGGACATTTTCATTAAAAATCAGTATTTTACTTTGCTGCAATTTTTCTATATTTTGTGCATTTTAAAGAAATATCCCACAAGGAATATTTCAGTGGTATCAGAGCAGTTGTTTCTCCAGCCTATTGGGATTAAAAGATGGGGGACAGAGAAAGTGAGGATATAGGGGTGGAGTTGATGAAAAAATTGTTCACCAACATGGTAAAGTAGCAAGAGACTACCAATCTCTATTTGAGCCAGCTCACTGGGAGATTAACACAGGACATGTCTGATACTCATGTGGAAAGAGGAGAGAATAGCAACAGGGGACAATATGGTCAAAGAGGTGAGGGTGGAGATTCAGGATAGCAATCCCCCCATTCTTCTACCAGGCCTCTGGGGTCTCACGAACCTTCTTTCTTGAAGGATCCGGAAGTTTCATAGGTACGGAAGTTAGGGGATGTTGTAGATGAGGAGTCTTGTTGGGAAAGATACCAGACTTTAAGTGATTACTTTCGTCACAACATGCCATTCTAGGAATATTGCAAAATGAATATTGGTAGCAGACCTAGGAGAGATTACCAGGCACAAGTACCAGAGATGTAAAGGAGGTTGGGAAAGAATTATGTTCCACATTTCGATGGTTCCAAAAAGTGTATTACACAGTCTTGGGTACAGAAGTTGAAGACATACTTCGACCTGAATCCAATGTGGGAGGAAGATGCAATTAATTTTACAATCCTACATCTAGAGGGAGACGCTCATGATTGGTGGCATCATGGGTTGATTACACAAGGGCACATATACATCACAACTTATGCATAGTTCACAAAGAGGCTGGTGAGCAGATTTGATAAGAGGGACCCCGATGGTTATTTTAGAGAGTTGACTCATCTGAGATAGACCGGTTCCATGGATCAGTATATCAATGATGTTTCAGAGACTATCGGTCATGGTACCTGATATTACAGAGATGAGGTTGATTTCCCTATTCATAGTAGGTTTGATAGACGCTCTCGCTGGATTTGTGAGGGCATTTGAGCCTTCTTCGTTGCATGAGGCTATTAGGAGAGCTCGTGACCTAGAGCTATCCACTCCTAAGTGGAGGTTTCCACCTTGAGTGCAGCCTAAGGGTTTCCCTTCAAGAACTGGGGGTTCGCAGCAAAAGGTACCTCCACCTAGGAAGGATACAACCTAGAGACCATTCAGAGCTCGTGAGGACAGGGAGGAATTGAGGCAAAAGAAACTATGTTTCAATTGCCGTGCACCTTGGGTCCCAGGACACAATTGCAAGGGAAGAAGGAGGGCCCAATACATAGAGGTCTTCGAGGAGAGTGATGGTGATGAAGAGTTGAACACATAGCCATTAAATGATGATGAGGCATCAGATGGTGTGGGTGTGGAGCAAGATAGTGATACTTTTCCCCAAGAGACTATTGCCACATTGTCTAGTACCCGGAGGTATAAGGCATTCAGAGTTGGGGGATTTTTTCAAGGAAAACGAGTGGAGGTACTCATTGATAGTGGGCTAACCAAAAAATTTATTGATTCCTCATTAGTGGAGAGGTGGGGGTTACATATAGAGAAATTTAAGGGCTTCAACGTGGTTGTAGCCAATGGAGAGTCCATGAGATGCACAAGATGGGTTCCCCAATTGAGCATCGTGATGGGTAACTATACAATTACCAATGATTTCTATATTTTTAGTATTGGAGAGACTAATATATTGCTTGGGGTACAATGGATCCATTCCTTTGGTGAGTTTCAGAACTAACTTCCAGATGATGGAGATAAAGTTTAATTATGAAGGGAGGAATGTGATCTTGAGGGGATTATCCTTCAGGGGCAACCCTGAGTTGTTATGGACAAGAGGATCGAGAGGATCTATAAGCACGATGGGGTGGATTGGCTAGTACACTATCTGGGTTTCGACCAAGAAATCAGAGGATGGACGACAACGAGTACAATGTGGATATATAAGTCCTATTGGACTAGAAATAGTGCCATGTTTGGTGACATACCTCTAGGCATACCTTCTAGATAGGGTATTTGAGCATGTGATTGAGCTCGAGGATGCTAGACCGGTGGTCAATTCTCTTTTCCATCACCCCAAGACAGTTTAAGGATGATATCGAGAAGACTATAGATGAGCTCATGGATATGGGGCATATTAGACTAAGTTCCAACCCTTTTGCTTCTTTGGTGGTTTTAGTGAAGAAGAAGGATGGGACCATGTGGATGTGTATAAACTACCAGACCTTGAATAAGAAGACAATAAAGAACAAGTATCCCATACTACGCATTGATGAGTTACAGGACAAGCTACATGGTGCAATCTATTTTTTGAAAATAGATTTGCACTCTGGATATCATCACATCAAAGTTAGGGAGCAAGATGTGCATAAGATAGCATTCAGATGCCACTACGGTCACTTTGAATTCTTGGTGATGCCTTTTAGAATGTCTAATGCTTCAGCTACATTCCAATATTGCATGAATCATGTGTTCAACCGCCACTTGCGGAAGTTTTTGTTGGTTTTCTTCGATGATATTTTAGTCTACAGCAGGACTTGGGAGGACCGTATCAGGTACCTGGGTGAGATATTGGGAATATTAAAAGCTAATTCATTATATGTGAAAGCTTCTAAGTGTGATTTCAGCATGACCAAACTTTTGTACTTGGGATATGTAATTAGCTAGGGTATAGTGAAGGTGGACAGAGAGAAGATACGGGAAATCCTGGAGTGGCCCCCATCTAGAACATTGACACAATTGAGAGGATTCGTGGGGTTGTGCACATACTATTGGAGGTTTGCGATGAATTTATCTTAGTTGATTGCTCCATTGAATGATTTGACTAAGAAGGGGGATTTTTCTTGGTCAAGCGCAACACAATAGGTTTTTGATCACTTCAAGGAGTTGATGAGTTCGTGTCCCATCCTCGCATTACCAGACTTCTCCCACCCATTCATTCTAGAGTGTGATGCATCAGGAGAGGGTGTTGCAGTAGTTCTTATGTAGGATAGGTATCCCATCACCTATGAGATTTAGAAATTGAAACCCGTGGAGAGAGGATATTCAATTTATGACAAGGAGATATTGGCCATCATTAATGCCTTGGCCAAGTTCAGACAGTACCTTATGGGTAGAAAATTCATGTGGTTCATACGGATCATAACAGTTTGAGGTTCTTCTTGTGATAGAAAGATCTCAATGATCACCAAGCAAATATGGGTGAACAAGGTGCAAACCTATGACTTTGACATAGAGTACACCTATAGGTAAGAATAATATTATTGTTGACACTTTATCTAGGAGGCTTTAACTCACTGACTATGCTTAGTTCTATGTCTGAGATTTTAGTGGATTGGAAGGCTCATATACTTGTTGAGTACTCCAAAAACTAGTTTACCTGTGAGATCATATGTATGGTATTGATACAGGATGACCGATACAGAGTAGTGGATGATCTCATTTTCTACAAGGATAGGATTTTTCCTTGTACCAGGATCTAAAATGAAGGAGAATATCCTTCATGATCAGTACATGATACACCACTAGCTGGACATCCTGGGTATTTCAAAACTTACAGGTTCATTAGGGAGAGATATTTACATGGAAGGGAATGAAGGACGATGTCCTTAATCATGTTAAAGAGTGTATGGTTTTCCAGTAAACCAAATATGAGTGTTCTTTCCCAACAAGATTACTTCAGCCTCTCCCCATTCCTAAATATAAATGGGAAAGCATATCTATGGACTTTATCACTAGGGCTTCCCTTGGTGCATGGGCATAGCTGCATTTATGTTTTAGTTGATTGGTTAACTAAGTATGCTCATTTCTTTTCCCTACCCAAGGGGCTTGAGGCTAGTAGATGTGGCCCGGATCTTCTATACCGATATTTTTCGGCTACACGGGTTACCTAAAAACATATCGTCAGTGACTAGGGAAAAGATCTTCATGAGAACCTTTTGGCAGGAGATCTTCATACTAGCAGGTATAAAGTTGACTCCTAACACTAGCTACCACCCACACACAGATGGGTAGACAGAGATAGTAAATAATTTGATAGAAGGCTACTTGTGGAGTTATGTAATAGGACACTAGCGGGCATTGATTAAATGGTTACACATGGGTGAGTACTGCTACAATACCACCTAAAAGATGAGCATAGGTATGGCCCATTTTTGAGCCTTATATGGGTACGACACAAGGACATTCGTAGATTTGGTACTACCAAATAGCCAAGCTCCCAAAGCTTGAGATTGGTTACAGGAGAACTATGATATTCTGAAGGATCTCAGAGAGAATCTTCAGAAGACACAGAATCAGTAGAAGGTATATGCAGTTTGGCACAGGACAAAGAGGTATTTTGAGTTTGGGGATTTAGTGTTCATATGTTTACAGCCATATAGGTAGTCTTCACTGAAGCAAAAGGGTGCATAGAAATTAAAACCATGATTTTATGGTCTCGTACCGATATAGTTCTGTCGAGTTGGGGTAATGGCATATGATCTAGAGCTACCGGAGCACAGTAAGATACATGATTTCTTCCATGTTTCATGCCTTAAGAAGGCACTCATACCACATATTGTACCATCTATAGAGTTACCACCACCAGATGAGGAAGGTAAGTTGGTGCTGGAACTGGAATCCATTATTGAAATAATACAGAAGGGGGCTCAGGAGCAGAGCAATCACCGAGTATTTGGTGCGATGGAAGGGACTGCCACTTGAGGATGCTACTTGGGAGGGGGAGTAGATTTTGCATCATCCAAATTTGTGTTTGCTTGAGGAAAAGAAAATTTTGGGAAGGGAGGACTGTAATGTCCCCTTTTTGTAATGTCCCCTTCTTCCTACACCGAATAGCCCAAGGGCCAAGTCAGGCCCAAAACATGTTCAAACCCAAGGGGGCGGTGGGCGTTGGAAGATTGTGGGAATGGGCCCCATGGTTTTAATGTCCTAGTTTGGCATTTGGGGGTCACTTTTGGACACGACGACTCCAAAAAGGAGAGAAAGTAATTATAGATACTTTTATGTTAGTGGCCCCTCCATGGAATGAAATGCGCTAGGGTTATGGGGGCTCATTTTCCAAGGAAAGGTATATATGGAGACAGGGAAGGAAGAAAAGGCACTTTTTTTTCATATACATTTTTAGCCTCCTTCACGTGAAGCTATTGTTGTTGCATTTATACAGCTTGTGGAGTCAAATCCCATATGGACCCTAGCTTCGGTGGTGAGAGACCCATCCCTAGCTAATAGGGCATTCTTCGGTAGTGAAAGATCTACCCTAGTCTGTCATCTTGGAGCCATTTTCTAGGACGTGCTACAGAGATATTTCTAGAGGGTTAGAGGAAGGGTTTTGAGAATTTTTGGGGGCTTTCGGGAAAGACAATCAGAGGGGCTCTAGATCTGACTCATGGCAGCCATTTAGGTTGGGTGTGGCAGCACGTGGAAGGTGCCTCCCTCACTTCCTGACTCCATTCCTTAGAGTGGCAACTTGCAGCCTCTATTTGGGGGTTTCCAGTCGGTCGGGTCAAATCTGCAGGTGGTAGTGCTATTCCCTGCATCTGCCATTGTTGTTTTCAAAGACCCTTATTTTTCTCTTGTATTTAGAGGGTCACAGACCTCTGAAGTTATCTAGCCACCTAGGGCTTTCTGTATGTTTTCTGGCAGCAATAAATTATCCCATAAAATGTCTACATTGTGGTTATTATTATTATTGCAAGCTTCCCTTGTAATTTCATGCACTGTGGGAAAATATTTTGTGTGATATCAATTCAATACCATTCATTGTTCTAGCTAGACATTTTCATTAAAAATAATTATTTTACTTTATAGCAAATTTTCTATATTTTGTGCATTTTAAAGAAATATCACACAAGGGATATTTCACCGACAAACTGTATCTTTTTCTACAGAGCTCTAATCGTTACAAGCTTGGACTTGTCAGAGAGATACTGACACAAGCTACATGTTGGAATATTCAAATTCAAATTTAGGTGGGATTTGGTAGGTGGAAAATAGGGGAAAAGTCTCTCATCTCATCAATGCACACATCTAATCAACCTCAACCACTAGATTTCAATCAGATCTTGCCTTTTTCCTTCTTCTACATGCCAAATAGACATGGGGAAGCACATCTAACATCCTTGACAGGTGGTTTTGGAGGAATTTATCACTTGTTGTTGGTGATTCAAGATTTGAATCCGAATTTCCCTCCTTTTCTCCTTCTCTTCTCTCCTTCTTCTTCTATAAAATTTTTGCTTTGTAAAGAGGATCCCTCTCTGTTATAACAACACCATGCCAAAATGGTGGCCGACTTCCCACAAGTCTAAAAATGTGGCATGGTCTCTACCAATGTGTTCTCACCTCTTGATGTGAATGTAACTAACTATGCATCCCTTAAGTAATAAAATCATGTTTTGAATGGAACTCTTGTCTTCCCTTTCTCATTTTCATTGCATCTCACCTCTCTATTTGCATTTTTGGTATGTTGTACATAATCCTGTGCTTGCAATCCCTGTGTTCATTTGTTGCACATGTTAGAAGGCCGAGCTCGGGTGTTGATATGTGGTAGACATCGTCTTCCCTCTTCTCTAGCGCCCTCTTTGTTTCTTCACCACTCGTGGAAAGAGATAGACCCTCTTTTTTTGGTGCTATGGCCTTTTTTAGTGTAGTTTCCTTTCATGTTATCCTCTTATCTTTGGTCCCTTGGCATCATTATCTTTAGTTTTCCCTTTCAGTACTAGGAGTAGCAGTAGAAATAGATAGAGGAACTGGCCTTCTCCAGAGATCCGTCTCAAGCACGCAAGGTCCCACAACTTGGAGACGGCTCCATTGTGATTTCAAACACCTCAGTTCCTCGCTAATCCAAGACATGGGTGCAAGTTTTATGATCAACAGTTTCTAACATGCTCCTGGTGGGACCATATTGAAGAGCTATACATCTTTCATCTCAACAAATTTGATGTGTTATTGCTGAGATCCAGACCTTTGGAGGCATCTTTCAATGTATATGGCGAATCCACTAATCCAAACACACGCATTACCTCATTTATTAACTAGTATCCCATCCTCTTTTCATTCATTTTTCTTTTTTCCATCATTCCACCTTCCTCTTTTTGAATTTTTGTAATCATGACTTCTTTCCCTTCATGGAATTATCATTTACAATAGCAGAGTTATTTCCCTCCATCCCCACAGTTCCAAAATCCTCCTCCAAATCAGTTTTATAACCCCCGTTATCCTGAATATGCATATAACCCACTTTTTTCTAGACAAAATGTTTATGAAGAACAAGTTTATGCAGAATGATGGTTTTAATCCATAGCAGAAGTTGATTTTTAGAGGAAGGTGCAAAATATGGAGATGGACATGATGCAGCTTAGAGTCAAGTGCTCCATAAAGGAAGCTAAAATTGGCTAAAAGGTCCTTTTTCCATGGTTTAGCCCTATACCAGGCTAGTTTAGTGCCCAACATAAGATGCACTTTATCACTGAGATGCTGCCTCAAGTTACAAAGTGGGAAGAAGAAATGGAGGATCAAAAATCTAGCACGTGAGAACCCAGTCAGTGGGGCAACCTTGCACTCTCATATTACAACCATACCACTCCTCTGTGCCAACTTACATCATCTCAGCTCGCTATGTGTGTTCCCAGCTTCTTATGCACTACCCTCATTGAGAATACCCCTCCTCCATCCTCTCACCTTACTTTCTCGGTCATCACCCCTCTTGCATGTAATTTTACTCCTCTTGCGAGCGTGTCTTCTGGGCCTTCTACACCCATCCTCCCACCTTCTTCCGAGTCCCCTCTGTCTAACTGTACCATAAATGAATAGCCCCTTGACAACGTGCGTCTCCCAACCAACTTCATCATGTTCGACGACTAAAAAACAGTTGAATAATGACATGACTCATGCAACTCTGACTGGGAAGAGGAAATCATATGGGCACCTATTCCAGAATAAAATCACTTAATCCCATGGGGTACGCTCCTAGAGGAGACTGAGTTGTTTATAGAGGCAGAAATATAGCCACCCCTACTTAGCAAGAATCATCTTGCAAACACTTCTCTTACGAAGGAGAGTTTGAAAGAAAACCCATTTATGGGATTGAGCTTCAAAGTAATGGGAAAATCACAAGGATCAGACCATGCCCAATTAGATATCTAGCTAGTCTAGAGACACAAACAAAGTTGCCACCGCTCATGCTCATTTAAGAGCATAAGGTAGAGCTTTAGCATGTCAAAGGTCAGCAGCAGTGCCTCCAAATCCAAGTGCAGAACAACTTTAGGAGGTATATATTCTATTTTTTGATACTTTGAGGAGGGTGAAACACCATCTGCAAGGTGGATTTTCACTCTTGTTTTCAACCATGTTCAACGCCAAAAAAATTACAAGGTGGAAATTTGTGAGGAAGGGAAGCTACTTCTCTGTGCCTATAATAGGTTTTACTTGAGCACCCCTTTCCTCTTGTTAGAGAAGGTTGGTTAGGTTTGATTTTAGCAACAGAAGTGCTCGCGCACACTTTGCATGTTCCCTTTGGGATATGTAGGATTTTCAGCTTTGTACATAGTGTTGTGTTTCTATTTTGACGCACTCCCTAAAAAAAGGGTGCCTTTCCTTCCCTGTTGGGCCTGCATGCCCCTTTTGTTGTTTCCTGGGATGGAAATTCAATTTTTCCAAAGGTAGTTCCAACAATCTATCAATTTTCAACTCTCATAGTCCAACTCAGAATATCCTCATGAGAGCAGTAGTTTAGTTCAGAGTTCAGAAAGAGCTTCAAGTGACTTCAGGGATGTTCTTCAAAGTTGCAAATCAGATCTTCAAGTTTAGCACTTGAATCCATGCCCAATGGACTTCTAAGGCTACTGATCTCTTCATCTAGTAAACAGATGGCCCTTGAAAGTCGCTAAAAATTGTTATCCAAATAACTCTCCTAGTTATTTGGATAACTTATATTTTTCATTCTGACTCTGATGTTTCAAATTTCAGGTTGCGCGTACTCAAGTTTTTTCCCTTGGCTTCCACGATGCCTTGCTTCCTTCCTGCTTCTCCCTCTGCATTCTGTTATCTCCTTCCATTTTCACTTTGTACCTTCCCCCTATGCACCCATTTTCTTTTCTATCCTGTTGCGCACTCCTTGTGCGCACCTCTGTAGATTGGCCTTCCAAATTGGCTAAGTCCCTTGCATGCCTTCGCGATTGCGCACCTTGCACTTGCTCTTTTCCTTGTGCTCGTTTGCACATCCCCCATCCTTCTCTATCTACAACCGTGTGCCCTTCCTTAATTAAATGCTCGTGCCCTACTTCCATACTTTCCTTCTATAAGTATGTCTTCTTTCCTACCACGCGCGTTGCATTCACGCACCTGTCCTTCACACGCACACCTTCCCACACCCTCTTCTTTCATGCACATATCCATTGCGCCCTCCCCTATGCCATTTCATGCCACATCATTCTGACATTCCTAAGTGTGTCGTGTGCAACCAGTTAAAGCGTGCCAAGAGGGAACTGGATCCTTACAACAAATCAACGAGTAATCACATGGTAGAAATGACAAAAACATTTGCACAGCTGGCTAATTTCCTCAGTCAAATCCATGCAAACCATGTGTCTTACATACCCAAATGGATCTAACCACCATATCTTTTTCTACAAAGCTCTAATCGGTGCATGCCTGGACATGTCAGAGAGCTGCTGACATAAGCTACACATTGGGCTATTCAAATTCAAATTTAGGTAGGATTTGGTAGGCAAAAAATAGGGAAAATTCTCTCAACTCATCAATGCACACATCTAATCGACCTCAACCACCATATTTCAATTAGATTCTTGCCTTCTTCCTTCTTTTCTCCTTATTTTCTCTTCTTCTCTTCTTTTAAATCCAAATTTCACTTATTTTATCCTTATCTTCTCTCCTTCTTATTCTATAAAATAGCAGAGTTGTGCTTTGTAAAGAGGACCCCTCTCTATTGTAACAACACCATGTCAAAATGGTGGCCAACTTCCAACAAGTCTCAGACCTTGGCATGGTCTCAGCAATGTGTTCTCACCTCTTGCCATGAATGTAACTAACTGTGCATCCCTTAAGAAATAAAATCATGTTTTGTGAAAATCTTGTCTTCCCTTTCTCATTTTCATTACATCTCACCTCTCTATTTGTAGTTTTTGGCATGATGTGCGTACTACTGTGATTGCAGTCCCTATGTTCATGTTTTACGTGCACTTAAAGGCCGAGCCCATGTGTTGATCTATGGCACATGTCATCTGCCCTCTTCTCCCACACCCTCTCGGTTTCCTTCATCACTCATGGAGAGAGATCAACCCTATTTTTCTAGTGTTATCGCCCTTTTAGTTTAGTTTCCTTTCATGTTATCCTCCTATCCCTGGTCCCTTGGAATCATTAGCATTAGTTTTCCCTTTCAGCACTAGGAGTAGCAGTAGTAGTAGAAATAGATAGAGGAACCGACCTTCTCCAGAGATCCATCTTAAGCGTGCAAGGTCCCACAACTTGGAGATGGTTCCACTGTGATCTCAAATGACTCATTTCCTCTAGATCCAAGACACGGGTGCAAGTTTGACGACCCACACTTACCATAACCCCTATGACACCCCTTACCATTCCAAACTTGGACCTCATTTACCCATCACTCGTGAATTGAAACCAACAACTGCATGTACCCATCGATGTATTTCAGAATGATGAGGCTATTGGTGAGTTCCTTGGCATTAGAGACAACATTATGAGAAATGACCACAAGAAAGGCTTCTCCATTCAGCTCAACGCATGCGCATACTTCGCAGAGGAGGTAGATTTTTGTGGTTACTTAAGTAAGAAAATAAGAAAGGGAAAATATCCTATAGAAAAGCCTTGCAAAAAGAAAAATTCCAAGTCCTATAGTGAAAACCTATTTGACGTGCTTGTGCACAAAAAAATGGAACAACCTATGGACAAGATAGTGTACCCACCTAAAGATGAGGATCTCTGTAGGTACCCAAAATTATAGGTACTGTACTATCAGAAAGAGGTTACAAAAACCCCAATGATGATTCAGATCTGTCATCACCAATCCAGCACTATGATAATTCTTCACCGGGAACTCCTCGTGCTATGATTATTTACTAATGCACAGCCTTTAGTTTGGTGGATGTAATCTGGAAACAAAACAACAAACATAACACAAGAATACCATCGACTATGATAAGACAGAATGATGACAATTCTGAAATATCAAAGTAAATTATAATATTAACATGAAATTGTTATAATCTCACCGATGAGGTACTTCAAGTGTTATTGACTTCACTTGCCTTCCACCAAGACTATAGGAGAAACTTTACAATTACACCTCTTAATGGCTTCTTCAACACACCTTTGAATTGATGGCTTCCTTTACACACTTCATACCATATTTCTCACTACTTCCTTCTATGCTAAATGAGGGGGGTGGCCTCTCTATTTATAGAACTTCCAATCTTATCCATCTTATCTCTAAGATAGGATAAGAAATCCACTCTGACGAATCATATTCCATACCTTGACTCTTATCTGTACATGTAAGCTTATCTTTTAAGATAAGATAAACCTTATCATTTTACATGGGTTCCAAATTTTTAGACTTTTTACAAATAAAATACACAAAATATTTATGACCTCACTCCTTGTCCTTATTACCAATATAATATTTCTAATTCCTAATCATGTAGACCCTACTTCTCTAATTACCCAAACTTTGACATTTTAACATTACCAGACCACTTACGACAAATATTTACTTTTTACAACATTCCTATTGTACTTTGACTGTTACCGTACTCCACATTATTGGTGGCACCGTACTGACGGCGCCGTTATCTTCTATCAGATGCTAGTACTAATTATACTTAACAACATCCTATTCCTAATACATACATTAATGAAATAGAAATTACGGAGGAAAATTTTAGTGTCGACAAATCTCTTCGCAAGGTGTTCATAATCTAGAAATCATGATGAGTATACATCTACTTCCCAAAATGCCATATCCAGCCTCCACATGTTTTGTTTTGACCCCGTTCCGCTCTTTTCTTGTATTTTGGTCTTTAGTTTCAGGACCGCCGCCCTACCTTGGCATCGGTCCCATGACCACCACCCAAGACAGGGCGGTGGTTCTGTAACTACCACCCTATGTAGGGAAACGGTCCTGTGTGCATTTTCTAGAACTGTCAACATGAAAAATCAAGTGGCACTCACATTCTCAACCACTCTTGCTTGCATTTAAGTTTTAGCCGCCTGGTAAATAGTAATTTCTATTTGTTTATAATAGAAGAGTTTAATTAAAACTTACCCTCTGGTAAATCCAAATGCTATAAATACCAAGCTTGTTTACAAGCAAATGGACCCTCTCCCTCTATGAATTATTATTCAGTGTGTTTTAAATTTCTTCCATAGGTTTCAATAGGTTTAGATTTTGCATGAATTCTCAACCTCTCAGTTCAAGGATCCTTTCTTCCTTTCTGATTTAGAGATCACTTGATGTTCACACTTTCATTTTGCTCCATTGCTATCCTCAACACAGTCAGCTTTGCATTAGATAGTTTTAGTTCTAGATTAGAGTTCATTTGTTAATCTTAGAGTTGTAGGTTGTTGTTTTGTCACAAGAAATAGATCCTAGAATTCTCGGTATATTTGTGTTGTATCCCTACAATAAATCTTGCTAGGAATTACATAGTCAATCTCTGTTCACTTGCACTATCCCTCTCTTACTTGCATTCTATTCGGTTTACATCCAAGTTGCCACTGTTTGAGTATCTCCTTCTGCTGTCACTATCACATTCACACTTTTATGGATTCATGAGAACATGAAGGAACAAAGAGATCACACTGAGGGGACAAGTCATGACACAACTGGAATTGTCGTTGCTCTGTAAAACTCCAGGTTTGAACTATCAAAGTTGTAGTTACAATATATCAAATAGAGTAGAAAATCATTTTATTTCAGTTAAGTTTGCTTTCAGTAATACTAGGGACGCTGTGGGGAGTGATAGCTTCTGAGAAGCTGTGATTTATTCCTCACTTTTGAGGTAAGATTGAAGGTCTTTCGATTAAATTAGTTAGTTACTTAAATATATAGGATAAATTCACAAGTACACAGGCAAATAGCTATATCAGGCTAACTTGCTTGTTTTAATTCTGTTATTAGATTAATTGTTCATTATCTGAATATATTAGAATAATTTCTCTTTAAATTTCGTTCAAATACACATCATTGAAAATACAAAAACAAAAGGCATATAAGCATAGTGTAGATATATCTTTCATAGTTAGTTTACTTATTTTCGTTAAAATTTGATTATCTCTTGCATGACAATTACGGGACCCAGAGAGCCCAGGGATTACGTATTCAAACCGGTAGTACCTCAGCCAAATCTCTTCACAAAATTAATGGATATAGATCAAGGCCTTAGGATTCATGTCTTTCAAACGAAAATAAACCCACAAGCAGTTAGTGAACAATTGAGAGAATTGAACATTGAAGATGAAAAAGCATATGCATTCTGGTCAAGACAACCTAACTATAGATTACATTGATAGGATATCTGCATGACCATATAAGAACCTGAAAGAGAACAAATATTTGGTTGTGATCCATTAGTTCCATAGCCAAACGTAGGAGACCTTCTCATCAACATAGACACATGCTTACATATACAAGTTGCCAGAACACCCGTAAGGTATTATGAGAAGATTGCACAACTCATGGTATTAAACATAGAAGCTGAAAAGACTTATGACCATTAGATAGTTGAAAGAAGAGATTGACTCTTCACATGACCATAACAGGTCCACAACAACCACGAACTCATGGTTGTGATCCCCAGGTCCCACAACCCAACGGGTTTGCTACTCAGTTAAAAATTGACACCAATTTACGTACGCTGGTATTTAGATCCTCACCACTCCCGCCAGATATCATAACATAATTTTCCGCATTAAACATAGAAGCCAATCAAGCTAATATTTTCTGGGCTAGACCAGAAAACCACCCATAGTTTCCTACAAATCCACTACACCTCTCACTACCATTTCCATGACCTTGTCTGGAAATATACATGAAGCACCTACAGGTCACTTTCCATGCATCCAACAGCCAATAGATAGGATCTCGGTAGAGCTCGACATTGATTGGAGCCTCCGAGCAGCTATTATATCTGAATGATCCATTACACCAATTCAGGTTAGGAGAGATTTATTTTCCTTAGACTTATAAAACCCATTATTGCTTATTGAGGATATAAGATTACCCAACTAGTTTTTCCATACCCACATATATTTCATTTCCACCAGCTATCTCGGCACAATCTCAGGAGGTTGGGTACGAAGAAGGGCTACTTGTAGATTCTCATTCTTGCATGTCACTTTTCTATCTTACAATCTCACTCAAGCACCTTTGGTAGAGAAGGATCTCAGTCTCCCTCTTAATCCTACGTGCATGGAAGATGAATCCAAGCTACTAGTGGAGAAGATAATATATGTTAACATCAGCATGGAGTAGTTGTCTAGAATGGTTAAGTTGGGAGCTCTACTCTCAACTCAAGAGAAAAAAACATTTACAAGAATTTTGAGAGAATTCACAGATATCTTTGTTTGGTCATACACAGACATGCCAAGACTTGATCTTGCATTAGTGGTGCACAATATTGGTTTACATCCAGACACCAAGCCCATATAACAAAATCTCTAGAAGATGCATCATCGCGTCACCTTGTTAGTTAAAGCAAAGCTAGAAAGGCTATTAGAAGTAGGCTTTATCAGGCCTATTGACTACTCAGAGTGGATTTATAATGTGGTACCAGTTTATAAAAATCTAGTTAGTATTAGAGTGTGTACCAATTTATGAGATATTAACAAATATTTTCCCAAGGATGACTTTCCTCTTCCCAACATCAACATGATCGTCAATTGTACTGCTAGTTATGAGATGCTATCACTCATGGATGGTTTCTCAGGTTATAATTAGATAAATATTGCTATGGAAGATCAACATAAGACATATTTTACAACCCCGTGGGGGAAATTTTGTTACCAATTCATGTCCTTTAACCTCAAGAGTGTAGGAACTACCTACCAACGGGAAATAATGGTTATCTTTCACGATATGATTAGTGACATCATGGAAGATTATGTAGATGACATATCGGAAAATTATAGGACTCAAGAAGAGAACCCAGAGATTCTATGACATATTTTTTAGCATCTAAAGGACTACAAGGTTTCACTAAACCTGAAGAAGTGTGTCTTCGGTGTGTTATCTGGAAAACTACTAGGATTCATTATTTCAAGGAGAGCGATAGAAGTAGATCCAGAAAATGTTTCCACTATAAAATAAATGCCTCCTCCTACCAATATAAGACAACTACAGAGCTTACAAGGAAAGATCCAGGCCATCAGAAGGTTTATATCTAACCTTGCAGATAAGTGTCATACATTCACACATCTTCTCAAGAAATATGTTAGTTTTCACTTGGGACTAGAGCAACAACAAACATTTTCTTTTCTCAAAATCTATTTGGCTAAACACCTTGTTCTAATGCCACCCATGGCAGGTGAACCCTTGTTGCTCTATATCTCTACCACGCACTTTGTAATTGGGGCACTATTGGCCCAGTATGACAAGGAGTAGAGAGAAAACACTACGTACTACTTAAACAGAACATTGATAGCTTATGAGCTCAACTATCCACAAATCGAAAAGGATTTCTTGGACGTATTTTTTTACTTTCAGAAACTATGTCACTATATTCTCAACAATAAGGTCAAGCTTATTTTAAAAGTGCATCCATTAAAATACTTATTGTCAAAACCCGCACTCACAGGAAAGATGGTTAATTGGATCATTTTTCTCCGCGAGTTTGACATAAAGTATGTACATAAAAATTTAGTAAAAGGACAGGTTCTAACTGATCAACTAGTAAAATCTCCACTACTAGGTACCTAACCTTTGAGTCTGGAGCTCTCAGACACATCTACAATGTACCTCAAAGAATCCAGCGTATGGAAAATATACTTTAATGACTCCTTTACCTTTCATGGTTCAGGTGTTAGAGTTTTTTGGATCAGTCCTACAGGAGACTTGATGCCACAGGCATTTCGAATTGGGTTCCCATGTGAAAATAATATAGTGGAGTATGAGTCCCTTATTACAGGGATGAAGCTAGCTATTAAGTGGCATATCATACTAGTAAATGTAATTGGTGATTCCATGCTGATTATAAAACAAGTGACAGATGAATACAAAGTAAAAGATGAAAAACTTTTTCCATACAAGAGAATGGCTGATTATTTGAAGGAGTTCTTTGAGCAGATAACATTTGAGAAAATACCAATAGACCAAAGCAGAGCAGTAGATGTTATTACTACAATAGGATCTATGTTGAGTATTTCACCTACAAGTAATGATATGCCATTTTTTGTGGAGAACTTATAAGCGCCATCATATGATATACCAGATTACTATTTGGTGTGTGAAGTATTTGGTCCCTTTTCCCCATGGTACTATGAAGTATTTAATTACCTCCATGATGGAACCTTTCCCATAAACATTTCCCATGTCAAAAAATGAACCCTCATCCTTGTATAGTCTGTTATACCGTACTTGGGGGTACCCTCTTCCATCGAGGCTACAAAGGGAATCTATTGCATAGTTTAAATTTGGATGAGTCCATCCAAGCAATCAAAGAGGTGCACAAAGGAATCTGTGGAGCTCATACTAATGGGATTGTATTAGCAAAGAAAATACTCATAGTAGGTTACTATTGGCCTACCATGGAGCATGCCTTTTGTAACCATGTGAAGAAATGTTTGGATTGTCATAAGTATGGAAATTTGATATATGCACTGGTGCAATCCTTACAACCAATCATGACACCCTGGCCATTCTCAAAGTGAGGACTCGATCTAATAGGAAAACTTAAACCTATCTCTTCAAATGGCCATAAGTTCATTATAAGTGCTATTGAATAATTTACAAAATGAGTAGAGATTGTTCCTCTTACCTATGTTGAAGGCATCCATATATCTAAATTTATAATGAACCATATCATTTGCTGCTATGGTATCCCCTCTACTATTATCACTAATAATGGTAAGCCATTTAAAAATAAAACTGTGAAAGCACTTTGCAAATGCTTTCAAATATCTCTCAAGTTTTGAACCCCCTATTACCTTCAAGGTAATATGCAATCTGAAGCTTCTAATAAAAACCTCATTTGTATTATAGAGAAGATGGTGAATACCACATGCCATAACTAGAATTTATAGATTCACCCCACCCTCTAGGAATTCAGAACATATATCCGCACCCCTACAAGTGCCACACCATACTCCTTAGTATTCAACATGGAATAAGCACTACCTCTAGAGATCGAGATCCCTTCTTTACATATCAAACTAAGGGATTACCTAAATGAAGAGGAGGAATACAAAGTATCCTGGCTGAAAAAGGTTGAGCTATTGGAGATAAAAGAGTGCACGCCCTCAATCATGTTAAAGTGTATCAGGATCAAGTACGGTAAAGTTACAATAAAAGAGAAATACCTCATCAATTTTAGGTAGGAGACTTAGTGTTAAAAGAGAATCAAAAGAACACCAATAAGGATAAAAAAAGAAAGTAAAATCTAAGCCCAATTATCTAGGGCCATATTTTGTGGTTTCCAAGTTCAGTTCAGGTGCCTATCAGGTGCCTATAAGCTTGCCTATTTAGTTGAACAAGAGCTTTGCGACCCCATGAATGCAATGCATATTAAGTGGTTCTATGCTTGGGTTTAGGAACCTAAAAATTTAGAAAATGAAAACAATATAGAAAAATAAAGAGAGAAATAATAGGTGTGTCCAATAGTGAAAATCACACAATGGCGGCACTTTGGACAAGTCTTTTGGTGAAAACTAGTTTTTGGTTGAATTGGAGGGTTCATTGTTCACAATCATTTCAGATCTAAGAGTAGGATAGATTCGTCATAAGCTAGTATTTACCTTCATCTAAGTCCCGTGTGATCTTGTCCCTCTTTCCCCTGAGCTAACTAATCCTACTTTTGAATGCAGAGAGTCTAACTTTGAATATTCCCAACTAATGCTGGGGCCAACGTCACATCATCACCTTCTTGCACATAGTACATGACATTCTGCACCCATACATCTCATCCAATGCAGGGGGCATCCATGTTTCTCCATTCCCTTACACGTTTGCTTTGGAAAAATCCTTACAAAACATAAAAAATATTCGTATAACCTTTTGAAAATCCTAAAACATACAAATATGTTAGTTGAGAAAAAATAAAAACATTCAAATACATTTTGTAGAAAACTCCAAAATAATACAAAATTGTCTTGAGATAATACCTAAAAACAATGAAAAAATGTCCCAAAACTGTCCCACAAAAAAAAAAGTAGTAGTTTACTTACTTGTAGTTGTTAGTTTGTAGGGTTTTAGTTGCATTTCTTTTTCATATTGTGTGATTTAAGTTAGATTCATCTTCTTACTTAGATTGAGTGTTACTTTAATCTGTGGTGTATTGCATTGAGTTCATTTATCTTACATACTTTTAGATACTTGTGTTGCTTTGATTAGATTTGTTTAACTTGTGCTTGTTATTTTTACTTGTACATTTAGTTACCATTTCATCATCGTATCAAATAAACCATCTCATATATACATCATATATCAATAAACGTGTCTACATCACTCATGTATGCTAAAGCTACTCATCATATCATCAATGGGGCAAGAGGGGTTGTGCATGATCAAAATCTATCCCCCCCACACCAATATCAAAAATAAAAAACATGTTTAACTCAAAGTATCTCATCAACATGTAATATAACATTAGCTAAGGTTATCTCATAAATCTAACAACATGTGACACAAACATAAACATACAATATTAAACATGATATCTCATAAAAAATGTAATACATTGGTAATCCATCAATCATCATATATCTGTAAATATCAAATGTCCATGTAAAAAATCAATGTGTCTCGATACATGATCAGATACAAAAATCCATCATCGGCATGTATCAAAAATGTGCCTTCATCACGAGGCATGATAAAAAAAATACATATACATCTATAGAAAATTATGCCTTCATATTAATGCGATACACTAAAAAAATACATCTCATACATCAATAAGAGAGTCAACCTTGACTCTTACCCTCTACAGGACTTCCATGCCTAGGGCCTTGAGGAGGAAGCTACTAATGTAACGGTCCTACAGAGGCCACTACGCTTTGCTGCAATGTAGGTTGTTGAACTGATCTAGCCTTTACAGATTCACCCCACCCTTTGGGAATTCATAACATATATCAACAACTCCACATGTGCCACACCATAGTCCTTAGTATTCAACACGAAAGCCATACTACCTCTAGAGATCGGTATCCCTTCTTTGTGTATCAAGCTAAGGGATTACCTAAATGAAGAGGAGGACTAAAAATTAGATCGATTGACAAAGTTGGAGCTATTAGAGAGAAAATACTTCACACCCTCAATCACCTTAAAGTGTATCAGGAATGAGTATGGAAAAGTTACAATAAAAGAGTAACACCTCGTCAATTTGAGGTAGGACACTTGGTGTTAAAAGAGAATCAAAATAACACCAATAAGGATCGAGAGAAAAAAGGAAAAATTGATCCCATTAAGCTAGGGCCATATGTTGTGGTTGCCAAGTTCAGTTCAGGTTCCTATAAGCTTATCTATTCAGATGACCAAAAGATTTGGGACCCCATGAACACAATGCATCTTAAGTGGTAGTATGCTTAGGTGTGGGGTCCCTAAAAAAACAAAAAATGAAAAATATATATATAAAAAATAGAAAAATAAAAAAAGAAATAATAAGTGCGTTTAATAGTGAAAACCACGCACCTGTGGCACTTTGGACAAGTCCTTTGGTGAAAACTAGTTTCCGGTGCCATTGGAGGGTCCATTGTTTACACTCATTTCAGATCTAAGAGTATGATAGCTTTGTCATGAGCTAGTCTTTACCATCATCTGATTCCCTTATGAGCCTGTCCCTCTTTCCCCTGATCTGACTAATCCTCCTTTTGATTGTGGAGAGTTTGAATTTGAATATTCTTAGCTCATGCTGGGGTCAACTTCACATCATCACCTTCTTGCACACATCACATGCATTATGCCCTCATACATCCCATCCAACGCTAGGGGCATCCATGTTTCTCCATTCCCTTACATGTTTGCTTCAGAAAAATCCTTAGAAAACATAAAAATATTTGTATAACCTTTTGAAAATCCTAAAACATACAGATATGTTAGTTGGGAAAAACTCAAAACATTCAGATACATTTCGTACAAAACTCCAAAACAATAGAAAATTGTCTTGAGATAATACCTAAAAACAACGAAAAAATGTCCCAAAACTGTCCCAAAATAACAAAGTAGTAGTTTACTTAATTTTAGTTGTTGGTTTGTACGGTTTTAGTTGCATTGCTTTTTCATATTGTGTGCTTTAAGTTAGATTCATCTTATTACTTAAATTGAGTGTTACTTTAATCTGTGGTGCATTGCATTGAGTTCATTTTATCTTACATACTTGTAGATAATTGTGTTGCTTTGATTAGATTTGTTTAACTTGTTCTTGTTATTTTTACTTGTACATTTTGTTTCCATTTCATCATCATATCAAATAAACCATCTCATCTATACATCATATATCAATAAATGTTAAGTCTACATCACCCATGTATGCTAAAGCTACTCATCATATCATCAATGGGGCAAGAGCGGTTGCACATGATCAAAATCTATCCCCCCACATCAATATCAAAAATAAAAAACATGTTTCACTCAAAATATCTCATCAACATGTAATATGACATCAGCTAAGGCTATCTCATAAATCTAACAACATGTGACACAAACATAAACATACAAGATTAAACATGCTATCTCATAAAAAATGTAATACATTGGTAATCCATCAATCATCATATATCTGTAAATATCAAATGTCCATGTACAAAATCAATGAGTCTCGATACATACTAGATACAAAAATCCATCATAGGCATGTATCAAAAATGTGCCTTCATCACGAGGCATGATAAAAAATAATACATATACATATGTAGAAAAGTATGCCTTCATATTGAGGCGTTACACCAAAAATATACATATAATACATCAATAAGAGATTCATCCTTGATTCTCACCTTCTCCGGGACTGCCATGCTTAGGGCCCTAATGAGGGAGCTACTGATATGACAGTCCTACAGAGGCCGTTATGCTTTGTTGCAATGTAGGTTGTTCAACTAATATGGCATTTACATATTCAACTTGCCCTCTAGGAATTTAGAACATATATCCACACCCCTACAGGTGCCACACCATACTCCTTAGTATTCAACATGGAAGCCATACTACCTCTAGAGATCGATATCACTTCTTTTCATATTGAGCTAAGGGATTACCTAAATGAAGAAAAGGACAACAAAGTAGATTGATTGATAAAGTTGGAGCTATTAGAGAGAAAAGACTTCACTCCCTCAATCACCTTAGAGTGTATTAGGAACAAGTACAAAAAATATATAATAAAATAGTAATACCTCGTCAATGTGAGGTAGGATACTTAGTGTTAAAAGAGAATCAAAAGAACACTAATAAGGATCGAGAGAAAAAAGGAAAATTTGAGCCCAATTAGCCAGGGCCATATGTTGTGGTTGTCATGTTCGGTTCAGGTGCCTATAAGATTTCTTATTCAGATGAACAAAAGATTCAGGATCCCATGGACATAATGTATCTTAAGTGGTTCTATGCTTAGATGCGGGGTCCCTAAAAAATAAGAAAATGACAAAAAATATAAAAATAGAAAAATAAAAAGAGAAATAATAAGTGCGTCCAATAGTGAAAAGCACGCAATGGTGGCACTTTGGACAAGTCCTTTGGTGAAAACTAGTTTCTAGTACCATTGGAGGGTTCATTTTTCACAATCATTTCAGATCTAAGAGTATGATACATTTTTCATAAGCTAGTCTTTACCTTCATCTGAGTCCCTTGTAATCCTGTCCCTCTTTCCCTTGATTCAACTAATCCTACTTTTAAATGCGGAGAGTTTGAATTTGAATATTCTCAGCTCACGTTGGGGTCAACTTCACATCGTCACCTTCTTGCACATATCATGTGACATTCTACACCCGTACATCCCATCCAACGCTGGGGGCATACATGTTTCTCCATTCCCTTGCACGTTTGATTCAGAAAACTCCTTAGAAAACAAAAATATTTGTATAACCTTTTGAAAATCCTAAAACATACAAATATGTTAGTTGAGAAAAAATAAAAACATTCAAATACATTTTGTAGAAAACTCCAAAATAATACAAAATTGTCTTGAGATAATACTTAAAAACAATGAAAAAATGTCCCAAAACTGTCCCACAAAAAAAAAAGTAGTAGTTTACTTACTTGTAGTTGTTAGTTTGTAGGGTTTTAGTTGCATTTCTTTTTCATATTGTGTGATTTAAGTTAGATTCATCTTCTTACTTAGATTGAGTGTTACTTTAATCTGTGGTGTATTGCATTGAGTTCATTTTATCTTACATACTTTTAGATACTTGTGTTGCTTTGATTAGATTTGTTTAACTTGTGCTTGTTATTTTTACTTGTACATTTTAGTTACCATTTCATCATCGTATCAAATAAACCATCTCATATATACATCATATATCAATAAATGTTAAGTCTACATCACTCATGTATGCTAAAGCTACTCATCATATCATCAATGGGGCAAGAGGGGTTGTGCATGATCAAAATCTATCCCCCCCACACCAATATCAAAAATAAAAAACATGTTTCAACTCAAAGTATCTCATCAACATGTAATATAACATTAGCTAAGGTTATCTCAAAAATCTAACAACATGTGATACAAACATAAACATATAAGATTAAACATGATATCTCATAAAAAAATGTAATACATTGGTAATCCATCAGTCATCATATATCCATAAATGATCAAATGTCCATGTAAAAAATCAATGTGTCTTGATACATATCAAATACAAAAATCCATCATAGGCATGGATCAAAAATGTGCCTTCATCACGAGGCATGATAAAAAATAATACATATACATCTATAGAAAATTATGCCTTCATATTAAGGAGATACACCAAAAAAATACATCTCATACATCAATAAGAGAGTCAACCTTGACTCTTACCCTCTACAGGACTTCCATGCCTAGGGCCTTGAGGAGGAAGCTGATAATATAACGGTCCTGTAGAGGCCACTACGCTTTGCTGCAATGTAGGTTGTTGAACTGATCTAGCCTTTACAGATTCACCCCACCCTTTAGGAATTCATAACATATATCAACAACTCCTACATGTGCCACACCATAGTCCTTAATATTCAACACAAAAGCCATACTACCTCTAGAGATCGATATCCCTTCTTTGTGTATCGAGCTAAGGGATTACCTAAATGAAGAGGAGGACTAAAAATTAGACTCGATTGACAAAGTTAGAGCTATTAGAGAGAAAATACTTCACGCCCTCAATCACCTTAAAGTGTATCAGGAATGAGTATGGAAAAGTTACAATAAAAGAGTAATACCTCGTCAATTTGAGGTAGGAGATTTGGTGTTAAAAGAGAATCAAAAGAACACCAATAAGGATTGAGAGAAAAAAGGAAAATTTGAGCCCAATTAAGCTAGGGCCATATGTTGTGGTTGCCAAGTTCGGTTCAGGTTCCTATAATACTTGCCTATTCAGATGACCAAAAGATTCGGAACTCATAAACCCCCATGAACATAATGTCGATCTTAAGTGGTACCTTATGCTTACATATGTGGGGTCCCTAAAAAATCAGAAAATGACAAATATAATATAAAAAATAGAAAAAGGTTGTGTAAAAAGCAGAAATAATAAGTGCGTCCAATAGTGAAAACCACAGATCAAAAAGTGGCACCTTGGCCATAGTTTTTTCCTTCCAGAAACTACGTTTTCACTGCTCAATAATAGAGGGTAAAGCTTGTTCACAATCATTTCAGATCTAAGAGTATGATAGCTTTGTCATGAGCTAGTATTTACCTACATCTAATTCCCTTATGAGCCTGTCCCTCTTTCCCCTGATCTGACTAATCCTACTTTTGATTGTGGAGAGTTTGAATTTGAATATTCTCAGCTCATGCTGGGGTCAACTTCACATACCAGTCACCTTCTTGCACATAGCACATGGCATTATGCCCTTGTACATCCCAATCCAATCGCTATGGGGCATCCACTTTTATGGATCCTTTCCCATTTCATGGTTTAGCGTCAGAAAAATCCTTAGAAAACATAAAAATATTTGTATACACCTTTTGAAAATCCCAAAACATACAGATATGTTAGTTGAGAAAAACTCAAAACATTCAGATACATTTCGTACAAAACTTGTAAAACAATAGAAAATTGTCTTGAGATAATACCTAAAAACAATGAAAAAATGTCCCAAAACTGTCCCACAAAAAGAAAAGTAGTAGTTTACTTAATTTTAGTTGTTGGTTTGTAGGGTTTTAGTTGCATTTGCTTTTTCATATTGTGTGCTTTAAGTTAGATTCATCTTATTACTTAGATTGAGTGTTACTTTAATCTGTGGTGCATTGCATTGAGTTCATTTTATCTTAGCATACTTGTAGATAGCTGTGTTACTTTGATTAGATTTGTTTAACTTGTTCTTGTTATTTTTACTTGTACATTTTGTTGCCATTTCATCATCATATCAAATAAACCATCTCATCTATACATCATACATCAATAAATGTTAAGTCTACATCACTCATGTATGCTAAAGCTACTCATCATATCATCAATGGGGCAAGAGCGGTTGCACATGATCAAAATCTATCCCCCCACATCAATATCCAAAATAAAAAACATGTTTCACTCAAAGTATCTCATCAACATGTAATATGACATCATACTAAGGCTATCTCATAAATCTAACAACATGTGACACAAACATAAACATACAAGATTAAACATGCTTATCTCATAAAAAATGTAATACATTGGTAATCCATCAATCATCATATATCTGATAAATATCAAATGTCTCGTGTACAAAATCAATGAGTCTCGATACATATTAGATACAAAAATCCATCATAGGCATGTATCAGAAAATGTTCCCTTCATCACGAGGCATGATAAAAAATAATACATATACATATGTAGAAAAGTATTCCTTCATATTGAGGCGTTACACCAAAAATATACATATAATACATCAATAAGAGATTCATCCTTGATTCTCACCTTCTCCGGGACTACCATGCTTAGGGCCCTAAGGAGGGAGCTACTGATATGACAGTCTACAGAGGCCGTTATGCTTTGCTGCAATGTAGGTTGGTCAACTAATATGGCATTTACATATTCAACCTGCCCTCTAGGAATTCAGAACATATATCCACACCCCTACAGGTGCCACACCATACTCCTTAGTATTCGGCATGGAAGCCATACTACCTCTAGAGATCGATATCCCTTCTTTGCGTATCGAGCTAAGGGATTACCTAAATGAAGAAAAGGACAACAAAGTAGATCGATTGATAAAGTTGGAGCTATTAGAGATAAAATACTTCACTCCCTCAATCACCTTAGAGTGTATTAGGAACGAGTACAAAAAATCTATAATAAAAGAGTAATACCTCGTCAATTTGAGGTAGGAGACTTGGTGTTAAAAGAGAATCAAAAGAACACCAATAAGGATTGAGAGAAAAAAGGAAAATTTGAGCCCAATTAGCTAGGGCCATATGTTGTGGTTGCCAAGTTTGGTTCAGGTGCCTATAAGCTTGCCTATTCAGATGGCCAAGAGCTTCGGAACCCATGAACACAATGCATCTTAAGTGGTTCTATGCTTAGATGTAGGGTCCCTAAAATATCATAAAAATGACAAAAAATATAAAAATAGAAAAATAAAAAGAGAAATAATACAGGTGCGTCCAATAGTGAAAACCACACAATGGTGGCACTTTGGACAAGTCCTTTGGTGAAAACTAGTTTCTGACGCCATTGGAGGGTCCATTGTTCACAATCATTTCAAGATTTAGGAGTATGATAGCTTTGTCCTAAGCTGGTCTTTACCTTCATCTGAGTCCCTTGTGAGCATGTCCCTCTTTCACCTTGATCCGGCTAATCCTACTTTTGAATGCGGAGAGTTTGAACTTTGAATATTCCCAGCTCACGTTGGGGTCAACTTCACATCGTCACCTTCCTGCACATAGCACGTGGACATTCTTCCCTCGTACATCCCATCTAACGCTGGGGGCATCACATGTTTCTTCATTTACCTTGCACATTTGCTTCAGAATCCCACTCGCTTAGAAAACATCAAAAATATCCATATAACCTTTTGAAAATCTCAAAACATACAGATATGTTAATTGAGAAAAACATCAAAACATTCAGATACATTTCGTAGAAAACTCCAAAACATTAGAAAATTGTCTCGAGATAATACCTAAAAATAACGAAAAAAACGTCCCAAAATTGTCCCACAAAAACAAAGTAGTAGTTTACTTACTTTTAGTTGTTGGTTTGTATGGTTTTAGTTGCATTACTTTTTCGTATTGTGTGCTTTAAGTTGGATTCATCTTCTTACTTAGATTGAATGTTACTTTAATCTGTGGTGCATTGCATTGAGTTCATTTTTTATCTTGCATACTTGTAGATAGTTGTGTTTCTTTGATTAGATTTGTTTAACTTGTGCTTGTTATTTTTACTTGTACATTTTGTTATCATTTCATCATCATATCAAATAAACCATCACATCTATACATCATATATCAATAAATGTTAAGTCTATATCACACATGTATGCTAAAGCTAATCATCATCATATCATCAATGGGGCAAGAGGGGTTGCGCATGATCAAAATCTACCCCCCCACATCAATATCAAAAATAAAAAAACATGTTTTACTCAAATTATCTCATCAACATGTAATATGACATCAGACTAAGGCTATCTCATAAATCTAACAAACATGTGATACAAACATAAACATACAAGATTAAGCATGATATCTCATAAAAAAATGTGATACATCAGTAATCCATCAATCATCATACATCTATAAATATCAAATGTCCGTGTAAAAAATAAATGTGTCTCGAAACATACATCAGATACAATGAGCCATCATGGGCATCTATACAAAAATGTGCCTTCATCACGAAGCATGATAAATAAACAATACATATACATACGTAGAGAAGTATTGCCTTCATACTGAGGTGATACACCAAAAATATATATCTCATACATCAATAAGAGAGTCAACCTCGCTCTCTCACCCTCTCCAAGACTGCCATGCCTAAGGCCCTAAGGAGGGAGATGCTAATAGAGAGAGTCCTGCAGAGGCCGCTACACTTTGCTAGAATGTGAGTTTGTTGAACTGATCTAGCCTTTATAGATTCACCCTACACTCTAGGAATTCATAAACATAGATCAACACCCCTAAATGTGCCACACCATACTCCTTAGTATTCAACATGAAAGCCATACTACCTCTAGAGATCAATAGCCCTTCTTTGCACAAATCGAGCTAAGGGATTACCTAAATGAACAGGACTACAAAATTTGATCAACTGACAAAGTTGGAGCTATTAGAGAGAAAATACTTCAATGCCCTCAATCACCTTAAAGTGTATCAGGAACTCTAGTATGGAAAAGTTACAATAAAAGAGTAATACCTCTTTCAAAATGAGGTAGGAGACGGGTTGGTGTTAAAAGAGAATCAAAAGAACACCAATAAGGATTGAGAGAAAAACTTCTGGAAAATTTGAGCCCAATTAGCCAGGGCCATATTAAAACTGTGGTTGCCAAGTTTGGTTCTGGCCAGGAAGCCTATAAGCTTGCCTATTTAGATGACCAAACTGATTTTGGGACCCCATGAACACAATCTGGCCATCTTAAGTGGTTATATTCTTAGGTGTAAGGTCCTTAAAAAATCATCTAAAATGACAAAAAATATAAAAAAGATCAAAAAAGAATTTTGAGCAAATAATAAGTGTGTCTAATAGTGAAAACCATAGCTAATGGTGGCACTTTGGACAAGTTCTTTGGTGAAAACCAGTTTCCGGTCGACGAGCCATTTGGAAGGGTTTGTTGTTCACAACACATTTCAGATGCTAAGAGTATGAGAAGCTTTGTCATAAATTAGTCTTTACCTTCGTGAAGAGTCCCTTTTGAGCTTTAGTCCCTCTTTCCCTTGACCCAACTCGCAATACTACTTTTGGAATGCAGAGGGTTTGAATTTGAATATTTCTCAAGGCTCGTCAACATTTTCCTTGTCTTTCAACTTCACATCACCAGCTTCTTGCACATAGCTATGTGGCAGACCCTTCAGAATTCCCTCGTACATCCCATCTACACGTTGGAGGCATCCATGTTTATCCATTCCCTTGCATGTTCGCTTCAGCAAAAATCTTTTGACCACTTCAACATCAAAACGTACTTTTGGTATAACCTTGTTGAAAATACCAAATTTCATCCAGATATGTTACTTGAGAAAATCTCAAAACATTGAAATACATTTCAGTAGAAAACTCCAAATCCCAATAGAAAATATTTCGAGATAATACCTAAACGTCCACATGCGTAAAAGTCCCAAAATTGTCCCACAAAAGCAAAGTTGTAGTTTACTTACCGGCCGTAGTTAGTTTATAGGGTTTTAGTTGCATTTCTTTTTCATATGGTGTGCTTTAAGTTGAATTCATTTGATTTTTGAGATTGAGTGTTACTTTAATGATTGTGGTGTGTTACATTGAGTTCACGTTTTATCTTGCATACTTGTAGATAGTTGTGTTTCTTTGATTAGATTTGTTTAACTTGTGCTTGTTATTTTCACTTTAACATTTTGTTACCATTTCATCATCATATCAAATAAACCATCACATTTATACATCACATATCAATAAACGTTCAGTGTATATCACGCACGTATGCTCCCGAGCTACTCATCACTCGGTCATCAATGGGGCAAGAGGGGTTGAGCATGATCAAAACATATGGCCCCATTCGGCCAATATCAAAAATAAAAACATGGTCACCAAGGCACCGCATTAGGACAAGCAGTGTGCCAACATTAGCTGAGGGTCCCTTTCTCAGTAAATCGAGCACCCAAGCATTGGATTTTGCAAATTATGAACATAAAATATTAAGCATTATATCTCATAAACAAAGTATGATACATCTGTAGGGATCCATAAATCATCATATTTCCATAAATATCAAATGCTCCGTGTAAAAAATCAATGTGTCTCGATACATATCATGTACAAAAATTACCATCATAGGAATGGTTCATAAATGTTCCTTCATCATGAGGCATGATAAAAAATAATACATATACATTTTTACAAAAGTATGCCTTCATATTGAGGATGAGTTACACCATAAATATATACTATATAATACATCAATAAGAGAGTCATCCTTGACTCTCACCCTCTCTGGGACTGCCATGCCTAGGGTCCTAAGGAGGGAGCTACAAATGCGACAGTATTGTAGAGGTCCGCTACGCTTTGTTGCATTATAGGCTACTGAACTAATCTAGCTGATCATGAGGTCATTTACGCTGATCTAGATCTAGAACTCCTAACATCTAACTGATCAAAAGGGGTAGCCCTCTGTCCCTCTGGAATGACCTGGTGGTATAATTCCTTGTCATAGGAGGCCTCGCCACTAGCTCTCATCATATTTTCTAATATGTTTGACATCCTAGAGGATGAAGATTCCCATAGTAGATCATCACACTTTGTTGTCGCCTGGTTATATCTACCTAAACCTGTGTATGCTCTGTCCTCCACTGAGTCTGCTCAGCCACTCGCTGATCTCTCTCCAACTACAACTGTAACCTCTTTGTGATCACCTGATCTCACTCGGTCATAGCCTGTACTCTCTTTCTCTTGATCCCTCTAATCTTTCTCTGTCATGAGTTGATCTCCCTCTGTGATAGCCTGGTCTCTCTGTGTAATGGCTTGGTACCTCTTAGCTGTAACCTAAAGTTGTAGGGCTACAACCTTCTATAACTGCTACTACAAGGAAACCACCTACCTGCCAACCTGTACATCCTCCTCCATAACCTCTCTACCCCCACCATCTCCTCTGCTGCCTGGTGGGCTGTGTGGTGGAATCGTGTGAGGGGGTGATGGAGGTTCCTACAAGGGTACCCGTAATGGAACCTAAAGGGGCATCTGTGGTGCCAATACCTATGGCCTATGCACCACTACCTGCTGCTGCTCTAAAACTTGTTACTGGACTAGCACTTGTTGTGCTGGTACCCCTATCTGTGGTCCTCCTCTTTGGACCTGCCTGTGCTTGTACCCTAGGATCTGGGCCTTGTAATCCACATGTTACTGCATCCTAGTACCTCATGTGGAATGGTCAAACTCTGAGGAAGCACTATAGCATACCACCTTACATAGTCTAGGGTCATCCCTGGATCCACTATCTATGCACCATTGTACCCAAGGTTGTGGAACCACTATAAAAACTTAGTAAGCTTGACCCAACCTGATATGGGGACCCCATATGAAAGTCTCTCTGTATCCTGTGCATACCACATCTCACCACAAGAATCCCCTGGATAAGACCAAACTGCCTCTGGACATGATCTACTCTATACCACTCCATGATATGGCTCTTGCTCCCAAGCATGAAATGATCAATGACAACAATGAATGCATCCTGAGGCCAATGGTACAACCTATATGGCCACCATGTGATCATGTGAGGTTGTACCTCATCAAATGATCACCTGTAATAATCTGTATCCCCCATGTGACCATGAATATCATCTCCATCTGGAACCCAGCCCATGACGGAAGGATCTCCAATAACTCGAGCTCTCAATTCTCATGTAGGGTGTCCTATCGCAATATGGTCCCTAGACCATATCTGTAGCAAAGTGGTAGGACCCACAGACCTTTGTCCATGGTAAGCTATCAAATAAAAATCTACGTATAAATGAGCCAAGTATACACTGACCCCAACAGTAAACCTCTCCCTAAAAAAGCCGTGAATCACTCTAATAAGGCCTAGAGGAAACCGAGCACAAGTATTGTCAGAAAATAATATGCCATTGACAAGAGCTAACAAGAATACAGGTACCCATCCCAGCCGTTGATCAACCATACACCTCCTAATGTTGTTAGTCATACCCTGACGGGGTATGTCTACCACTCTAAACATCTTGGCTATGCATTGCTCAATACGGTCCTGGACGACCATCATATGTAATCAAGCGAACCTTGAATAGGAACTCATAAGATCCACCACACATCCTCCAAAGTGATGCTCATCTCGCCGGTAGGAAGACGGAAGGTCTGACTCTTGCTCACCATCTCTCAGCTAAGGTTGTGAGTAGGTTGTGATCTAAGGTAATCCGTGGCATGTGGGCCACATGTGCTAAACCGGTCACCTCTAGTGTAATCTCTAAGAAAATCTGGTCACGTCATCTAAACGTCACCTCGTAGGCCTGGAGTCACCCATGTTGCTCCCATGTCTCTAACACCTCTAAGTCCACCTGCAGAACCAATCATGTCATTTATTATGATCTTATTCTTCTATTCTATCATCTAAATTTTTCTATTTTTACCATGTTATTCTTCTATTTTGTTATATAATTCATCTCTTCCTACCATCTAGGTTTTCTTAAAAACCTTCATTTCTTCTAAAAATCATTCTAAAAATGGATTTTGTGCACTGAGTGCCCCCTCCACTAACAGCACTCCAAGGTGTAGGCACTCCATCCAAAGTGCACATAGGCGCACTCTTTTATATTTTCCCATTAACCATCCCGCATATGTGCATCAGTGCATTCTTCCTTGTCCATAGGAAAATACACGCCCATGCATTTAACATGCACATTTATGCATAGGCACCCTTCATTTGGAACTGGCACATGTGTTCCCCCATGCACATGCGCCCCATGAGCATAGGCGTGCCCCAAGGGATGCGCTGGTGCATTCACGTGGCTAAAACTACCCTAAAATGTCTAACCCTAATAAATGTGTTTTAACCAAAATTAAATGTTATAAACATGACAAAGAGTGAAAATTTCAGATTTGTGTACCTGTGGGCCATCCGTTGGAAGTCTCATGTAGTCTCTCATGTGGTCCACATGATGTTTCTGGTTCAACACCCTTGCCATCTTCTCATGTAGGTCAGAGCTCAATCAACAGTAAAAAGGTAAGTGAATGTGGTAAATAAACTTGCCGCGATGGTTTATATACCCACTTTTACCCCCTGCGACATGTTTCTCACCTCATGAGGCACCCTGGAGCTGTCGTGGTTCTTCTAAATTCTTCTAACACTTTTGTGATGATTATTTTTAATAAATAATTATTTTCGTGCCTATTTTTCCTACGTTGGGGCATGTTTTTGCTTCCCGACGACCTTTTCTACTACCTGGGGCATATTTTTCCTTACAGTGACTTTTGGTGATGTCCCATGACTTTGTTATTTCTTCTACAATATTTTCTTCCTAAAAATTCAAAAAATTCAAAACAATATAAAAATTTTCGAAAAAACCCTAAAAATTGGTAAAATCATTAAAAAGTCCAAAAATTACAAAAATTAATTCAAAAATTGGTAAATGAGCATGCACGTAGCTGAATCCTGTATCAAATGCATTGTCCTCGAACATCAATTTTTCCTACAAAAACATCTTTCTTAGGTTCTTTCTTGTTCTTGTCTCAAACGACTTGCAGATCATCGTGATCTACCTCCATTAACAAAGTTTAGCTTGCTTACTATGTCGGTACTCCCGTGCAACAGTGAGTTGTCAGAGACTATGTCATAGTGCACGAATGCTTTCCATGGGACTACTTATGTCCTCCGTTATTCCCCTTCACATGTATCCTTGCTTGGGGCACCATTTTTAACCCTTATTGTTACAACACGAACATTTGGGAACTGAAGCTTGATAAAAAAATATTGGTGCAACTGTCTTGAACATTGTTTGTTTGAGTATGTGTGATTGTACTTGTTTCTCTGTTAGGTTGGTTGGTTTAATTTCTCATATTGCATTACATTATGTATGTTGCATGGAGTTAAGCATCATTTTACTTTCTCGTATTGCATTGCATTATGTATGTTGCATGGAGTTACGTATTTTTAGCAAGGAACAAATGTTAGTAATTTAGATTTTCATGTTATCTTACACTTTTGTTTATTTCAATAAAGGTTGATGATGTAGATCATAGGGGCAACGTGATGAAACAAAGTTTCTTATTGAAATATTGGATGCAAAGATTGGGCTGGTCCTATATTCTCCATTATAATTTCTTATCACTACTAATTTTTCTTCCAAATCACCTGGGGCAATAAACAATCATGTTTATTCATATCTTATTTCTTCTATCATTTCAATCATATTTTTGATCGTCGATTGACTTCTTCTATCACCCCATCACACTCGAGGGGGCATCCTTCATTCTACTAATTTTTCTTCAAAAATTTACTTTTGTATACTTGTCTACTATATTTGAAGTGAAGTAACTTACTTCACCTCAAACAGGGGCAAATGTAGACATCCTAAATTCCGCTTTTGCAATCTTATTGCTAAAAGCACACAAATCACTCTCATTCTTACCATTTCCATTATAATTAGTGATTTCCGCTAATTAACTAACGTTTCTTACCATTAAGGTCAATTAACTACACATTGTTGATTACCTACCTCTTTCGCATTCAGGATGCCACTTTACGACGAATCGTAAGTCAAAATCCTCTTCTAAACAGACAATTAGCGATTATTAGCTAATTAAGCCTATTTTACCCTTATTTTGGTCAATATACCCTATTATTGGCTCAAAACCCTCTTCCAACCACTCAAAATCACCCCACTTCCCTCCACAACATCTCAGCAAGCTTCAAAAGCTTATCCTAGCCTCCTAATTGACCCTAAGTGGTTGATTAAGGCTCCTCACATCTTAATCACTTGTTAATTCACTAATTGTGATTAGACAAACCTTAATCATGATTAGTAAGTCTTAATATTCTTTGTACTTTTAGTCCCACATGCACCAAGATGCAAGTTTTCCTCAAAGGGAAAACTATAAAAAGACTAACCACATACCTTTAAACTTTACACCATGTTTGATTTGCATATCATATAAGAAATATGATTAATAGCCAAGCTCAATCCTTACCTCAAGTCTTCAATGGGGTTAGTATATGGGTATCCAATATGATCTTGTAGTCATTGTTGGAGAGACCATCTCACCTTACTTAGAGTAGCAACAAACCCCCAATTTGATTGCTCCTAGATCTATTTAGGTCTATGTTAGCTAGCAATTGAACATACTAGTAGGCATGATTTAGCTAGGTTTTGAATTATATTCATGTTAGTTCCTTTCAAGCATTCCATTAAGCTTTTATCATTGATGTAACTATTATTAGATTCAATAAGCATTTTCTTAATTAGACTAGGTGGTGTTAGTCTTGTTAGTTTAGTTTTACTTGGAACTTTTAGTGGTCTTCATTTTTGGGAATCCTTCATTCTACTAATTTTTCTTCAAAAATTTACTTGTTTATGATTTTCTACTATATTTGAAGTGAAGTAACTTACTTCACCTCAAACCGGGGAAAATGTAGACATCTAAATTCCATTTTTACAATCTTATTGTTAAAATCACACAAATCGATCTCATTCTTACCATTTCCATTATAATTAGTGATTTCTGTTAATTAAATGACATTTCTTACCATTTCGGTCAATTAACAACACATTGTTGATTACCTATCCTCTTTCACATTCAGGATGCCACTTTATGACGAATCGTAAGTCAAAATCCTCTTCCAAACACACAATTAGCAATTAGCAGCTAATTAAGCCTATTTTACCCTTGTCTTGGGTCAATATACCCTATTAGGCTCAAACCCCTCTTCCAACCACTCACAATCACCTCACTTTCCTCCAAAACATCTCACCGAGCTTAAAAAGCTTATCCTAGCCTCCTAATTGACCCTAAGTGGTTGATTAAGGTTCCTCACATCTTAATCACTTATTAAGTCACTAATTGTGATTAGCAAACCTAAATCATGATTAGTAAGTCTTAATATTCTTTGTAATTTTAGTCTCACATGCACCAAGATGCCAGTTTTACTCAAAGGAAAAAGTATAAAAAGGACTAACCACATACCTTTAAAACATTACAGCATGATTTGATTTACATATCATATAAGAAATATGATTAATAGCCAAGCTCAATCCTTGCCTCAAGTGTTTAATGGGGTTAGTAGATGTGTATCCAATATGATATTGTAATAATTGTTGGAGAGACCATCTCACCTTCTTGGAGTAACACCAAACCCCCAATTTTATTGCTCCTAGATCTATTTAGATCTATGTTAGCTAGCAATTGAACATACTAGTAGGCATGCTTTAGCTAGGTTTTGAATTATATTCATGTTAGTTCCTTTCAAGCATTCAGTTAATCTTTTATCATTGATTTTACTATTGTTAGATTCAATAAGCATTTGCTCAATTAGACTGTGTGGTGTTAGTCTTGTTGGTTTAGCTTTGCTTGGAATTTTAGTAGTCCTCAGGGTGATATACCTAATGCTATAAATTGTATTGGATCTTCCTAGAGATATGGGGTGATAATTCATATGATCCTCTGCCTCTGCCTCCCATGCTCATTATGGCTCCTAATACTTATTACTCTATTGTGGTCTTTTGGTATTTTCTTCAATATATTTTATTTCTCCTTTAGTTTACCTTTTTTGATTGAAAATTTATATATATGTTTATGTATATATGTATGTGTGTGTGTGCTTTAATATATTTTATTTCTCCTTTAGTTTCCTTTAGCTTATATGCAAGATTTGAGGGGTATCCATTCCGCCAAAGTCACTCGGGGCACGATCCCAACCTCATCCCTTTTGAAATCACCTTGGGCCTTTGCACTCAACAAGAATTGATCCATGGTGGGCTCTTTGAGAGGCTAACAACTTCACCAATGGACCAATGACTGATTGGCATGGATAAAGTTTAACATCTTGCATTAAATATGTTTGATGAATCTTACACCTACATTACAAGCTAGTTATTTTTTCTTGCAAATTGTAGCATGTCTAGGAGAGACTACGAAATTAGGATTATGAAGGAAATTGTTAATGGAATACTAATGAAAATAGGTCCAAACTTCAACACTAACATCCCCTAGGGAAAATAGACCATTAGGCCTCCTTGACCATTTTCATCAAAAATTGACCAATTATGTGTTGGATGAAAATGACATGCATGTTGTGAAAATGTTTTTATATGTGCAAGTTTTGACCTAACTTGAGGAATATGTTTTTCATTCCCTATTGGGTGAAATCATGTCTCATTTTGTTTGGTTCACTTGTGAATCACTGGGAAAATAGCCTCCTTTATAGAAAGATTATCTACATCAACTTCTTTAACATATTAAAATAAGGATGTTAAAGGGGCCATGTGTTATCCCTCCATTATTATCAAATCCATTGTAATTCAAAAAAAGTGCAAGCAATACTTAGTGCAAACTAATAGTTTAGATCATGTATATGCACTTGTTTTGACCCTTAACTTTATGTGTGCAACAACTTGTATCAACTGGGATAAATCTCTAAAATTTTGATATAGGATTTTGGTGTAGGGATACTTTAGAAATAGAATATATTCAACTCAAGATATAGGTTCAATTTCACTCTTGTGTGAAAATAATTGTTCAAAACGTGATCATCCATGTGTCTTTAAATGCTTTAATGAACTGATGTATTTATAGACTTATTGAATTCAAATTAGTATCTTTTTGGCATGTAAGGAAGTATTTAATGAGTGAGAAAGTTGACCAAAAGAGGGAAAAATTAGTAAAACATGTTCAATGGTCAAAAGGGCACCAAAATGGTTAATGTCCCACAAAATTGATCAAGGCCCCGAAAACAATAGAAATGGAGGAGAGAGAAAACCAAGAGAAAGAGAGAAAATAAAGTCAAAATAGAAAGAAAACAAAAAACAAAGACAAACATACCCAAAATAAGAATAAAATGAAATTGAAAGTTGACAAAGATTGATGTCACTAAAAACAAGTCAAAGAACATTAACCCAAAAACACACGTCAATAAAAACTTAACATGGACCAATGATTAATAAAGGCATGAATACACTATACCATAAAAAAAATTAAGTAGTCACATATCAAAAATAGGTGTCTACAACAAATGTCTACAATAGAGAATAAAATTATTTCTTTTTAAAATATTCATTTTAAAGGAGTTATATTATAGTGTTTATCTGCACATATTATAATACATCCATATCTACACATACGAACTAAATATTAATTAAAATAAATAATAAAATAAAATCAATAGATGCCATTAGGGTTTGGGTAGATCGGTTAAGACGAACGGTTGTGTCCGGATCCACCCAGGTTCAAATCCTGTTGGGCTCGATCCCCTTCGGGGTGGTGGCGGGTTGTTGCATCACCGGTGGTTGCGATTGGGTGTTCTTCTCTAGTGGTGGCGAACTCGACTAACGGCGGTTGGTGGCTCAGTGGCTGGTCTTGGATTTGTTTGCATTGTTAGATTCAGTTTGGTGACATTTCTCCATGGCAGTGGTGGTATTTTCATCGTTGGTGGTGGAGTTTGGTTTCTCTTCTCTAGCGGCAATAGTGTTAGCTTGGCGGCAGCTAGTGGCCAGGTAGCTGGTATTGGCTTGGCTTACATCGTCTGGTTTGTGTTGGATTTGTAATATTTGGTCTGTGGACATTGTTAAGGGAGGGGACCCAAGAATCCCCTAGTTCTAAGCTCTGGTCAAAAGCGTTAAACTATCTAAAAAATACTAATAATAAAATGTATACAAATTATATATGGGAAGCAAGAGAAATCCAATCACTCAACTGTTATCTAAGTAAGATGGAAGATGTGTATTTAGAGGTCACTAAATAATTTTTTGGGGGAATTATGAAAGCATAGAGAAGGATAAAGGAAGAGAGATAAAAATGAAAATAGTCGAAGTATAAAAGTAGAACAAAATTGAAAGGGATTGAAGAATTTGCACACAAAATATTATACTTCAAATTGAAGAACAATTGAAAAGTGAGAAAATATATAGTCATGAAAAAACACATAATGCCAAAATCTAAAAATGCTAATATTAAACGAAATGAGAAAAGTTGAAGGTTGTGGACGTTTTCCCATAAGATCATATTTTTTTATGGATTGCAAAACTTGGAAAGATGAAGTGAAACATTTACAAACTTCAAAATGATTGGTTGAAAAGAGTAATAATTTATTAAAGCACATTGTACTCTTCATAATCGTTAGAAACAAACCATAAGACAAACACTCACAAGCATGCATACTTAATAAATCAATGAATGGTTAAAGTAAATATATAACACATATTTATCAAAGGTAGCACATATAAATGCTCCATACAAGTGTCCGGGAATATAGGAATTTTTTTTCCAATCCATAAAAATCAACCAAAAAAAACTAATATTACCATATTTAAATCAAATTATATAAAAAGAAATGTTAAATACATCAAAATCCATAAAATAAAACAAAAATAATTTTTTATTTTTATATTAAGGTGTCTACACCTAGTTAACTTAGCTAGTACATCACTTAGTTTTTACAGTTAAATTACACTTGTAATACCTACAAGATTATTGTCTTTATGGTGGTGTGATGCGAGTAGTACATTAATTTTATTAAGGTTTATAAATGTGAAGGTTCTCAATAATTTATAATAAATGTGTTTATAGCCAAATGGTCCTTCAAACAATGAGCGATGCAATTCATTAACGAGTTTTGTTTTATTTTTATTTTTTTCATGTTCGCCACTTTTAAAAAAAAGATAACAACTCATTTTTAAAAAAATTATAATTGTTTTTTATATGTGGGTTTAAGTTATATTTTGAATGCTTAATTAGAGGTACTTTATTTATGATACTACGTGAATATCTCTTTATATTATTTTATTTTTTGAATTTTTTTGTATGTGTTTACGTTACCTCAATATTCCTTTAGATTATTTTATATTAATGACATTATTTTATGTATTTTTTTTTGGTAATAATTAGAAGGTAAAGGAACCCCCTTAAAACACAAGTGGGCAAGGATTTGCTAGTTGGGAGAGGAATGTTGAGTTAGATTATCCATCATTTTGGACTTCTCACCCTCTAGCCTCTTTGACCAATGTGATTTTTAATTCAATTACAATATAATCATTTATTTGTATATTAGGTAATTGAAATCTATCATAAAGAATTTTATTATATTTTGCTTTAGAAGCTTTCACTAACATGGAATTTACCCAATTATTGCCTAATCATGTATCTTATATTAGGTAGTTCAAATCTATCACGAGAAATTTTATCATATTGTAATTTTTTTGTAAATAAATTACTTAGGGATTTAGTATGTCCTTTACTAAATACAAAAGGAAGTGATCATATCTGAGAAAGAATAGGTTAAAAAACCAACCATGTGAGTCAAAGGCATCTCAAGGTGACTCACAAGAGTATTCATTACCCTATTGACAATTTTTCTCATAGATTTTTAGTAATAATAAAAAGACCTTGCTTTTTTATTATTACAACAGATGTGAGGAAAAAAATCTTTTGTATTTCTTGTAATAAACACAAGTTCTTGCCTTATTATTATTTAAAAATATATATGAGTAAAAATGTCATTAGGGTAATGATTATCGATGGGGCTCAACTTGAGATGACTTCAATGTACACAAGTAAAAATCCCATAAAAATTAACAATGAAATCCAATCAACTCAAAACTTGTTTCCATATCATCTTCACATTAAGATAGATTGCCATATTTCTTGAGAGCATTGTATTTGTCAAATTTTCTCTTTGGAGTATGAGAATAAGGACCATTTTGTTTTCAGATGCGTGCTCTCCTTACAACAAGATAATGGTACAATTCTTTTGCATTGTTAGAGATTCACTTGGCTCTCTTAAAACTTCATGGCTTATAGAAGACAAGAGATACTTAACCTTATTTCTCTGATAAATGTTTGATCTCCCTCGACTACTATTTTAACTTAAGCCCCCCAAGGGGCCTTTACCATGTTAATTATATCTTACTTGCAGTTGTCTCACATTATTAGTAGGTAGAAGCCCAGTGGTCAACTTCCAATCTTATATGGTAGACCTACAAGATGTTGAAAACCCAACGACTCACATGACCTCACACCCATTGCACACTTGTTTCCATATCATCTTCGCATTAAGATAGATCACCATATTTCTTGAGAGCATTGTATTTGTCAAATTTTCTCTTTGGAGTATGAGAATAAGGACCATTTTGTTTTCAGATGCGCGCTCTCCTTACAACAAGCTAATGGTACAATTCTTTTGCATTGTTAGAGATTCCCTTGGCTCTCTTAAAACTCCATGGCTTATAAAAGGCAAGAGATACTTAACCTTATTTCTCTGATAAATGTTTGATCTTCCTTGACTACTATTTTAACTTAAGCCCCCCAAGGGGCCTATACCATGTTAATTATATCTTACTTGCAGTTGTCTCACATTATTAGTAGGTAGAAGCCCAGTGGTCAACTTCCAAGCTTATATGGTAGACCTACCAGATGTTTGCAAACCCCACTACTCAACATGACCTCACAAACCCATTGCCACTTGTTTTCCATACATCTTCGCCTTAGATAGATCACCATATTTCTTGAGAGCTGTATTTGTCAAATTTTCTCTTTGGAGTAATGGAGAAGAGGACCATTTTGTTTTCGATGGCGCGCGTCTCCTTACAACAGCTACTGGTACAATTCTTTTGCATTGTTAGAGATGTCCCTTGGCTCTCTTAAACTCCATGCTTATAAAAGGCAAGAGATACTTAACCTTATTTCTCTGATAAATGTTTGATCTTTTCCGTGACTCTATTTTTCACTAAGCCCCCCAAGGGGCCTATACCATGTTATTATACTACTTGCAGTGTCTCACATTATTAGTAGGTAGAAGCCAGTGGTCAACTTCCAACCTTATATGGTAGACCTACAAGATGTTGAAAACCCAACGGGGACTCCACATGACCTCACACAAAAGTGCACACTTGTTTCCATCTCATCTTCGATTAAGATAGATCACCATATTTCTTCGAGAGCATTGTATTTGTCCCAAATTTTACTTCTTTGCGAGCTATGAGAATCAAGCCGACATTTGTTTTCAGATGCGACCGCCTCTCCTTACAACAAGCTTAATGGTACATCTTTTGCCATGTTCGAGATTCCCTGGGGCTCTCTTAAACTCCATGGTGATAAAAAGGCAAGAGATTAATTAACCTGATTTCTCTGATGAAATGTTTGATCTTCCTTGACTACATTTTAACTAAGCCCCCCAAGGGGCCTATACCATGTAAATTATTCTTATGCAGTTGTCTCACATTATAGTAGGTAGAAGCCGCAGTGGTCAACTTCCAATTATATGTAGACCTCCAAGATGTTGAAACTCCAACGACTCACATTAACCTCACACCCTTGCACACATTGTTTCCATATCATCTTCCATAAGAATGATCACCATATTCTTGAGAGCATTGTATTTGTCCAAATTTTCTCTTTGGAGTATGGAATAAAGGACCATTTTTGTTTTCAGCTGCGCGCTCCTCCTTACACAAGCTAATGGTACCATTCTTTTGCATGTTTAGATTCCCTTGGCTCTCCTTAAAACGCCATTGCTATAACAGTCAAAGATACTTAACCTTATTTCTCTGATAAATGTGTGTCTTCCTTGACTACTATTTTAACTTAGCCCCCAATGGCTATACCATGTTAATTTTCTTACTTGCAGTTGTCCTCACATTATAGTAGGTAGAAGCCGGGTGTCAACTTCCAACCTTATATGGTAGACCGACAATATGTTGAAAACCCAACAACTCACATGACCTACCCCATTCACGCTTCTTACTCTCTAATCATTAAAAATTTTTATATAGATTAAGTTTTTTTATCTTTATCATGCGAGACCTTTCCCTTTGTAATCATCTTAGTACTTTATCTACTAGACAAGTGCCTTCTAATTATACTTTTTAATTGAGTTTTGTCATTTATATTCATTAAAATGTACTAATGCATTCACTTTATTCTTTTATAGTATAATCTTTCTAATCTCATACACTAGTCTTAACATTTAACAAACACTAATATATGGGTTAAATTAAATCATATATTTGTATTATGAAATCGAAGACATCTAAAATTATAAAAAAAAATTTAAACAAATTATTAATTTTAACACAAGTTTTCTCCTCTTAAAAGCTATCTCAAATGATCTTATAAATAAGCATTAATTCTAGCCAAACATAAATTCTCAATATTATTGATAACATCTCCTTTCTTTCACAATTACAGCTTGTGCATCATGAAGATGATCTATTTTTTAAAGTTATCCTTAGGTATAGGTATTTACTGAATATAAACCTTTTAATCTGAATTAAATAAAACACTAACATTGACACTATATATTTTAAAACCTTATTATGTGACGTTTCTAAATATCACAATCCTACCAAATTGACCGGTGTCAATTTTATCACATCAAAATGGTTTACCATTTCATACTTTAATAATAGTCTAAAAATTAAACCCGCACTTGCTCCTAAGCTACCCAATATTTAGTTTAATATTAGTTAAGTATTTATTTTCAATTTTAATAAACATACAAATACATGAATAGCTTTATAATATATTTTCAATAATTAATGGACCCACAAATACAGTAATATATTATTAATTAATTAACCTAATCAATAATTAATAAATGTCCAATATCAATCATAATCAATAAAAATATAAATAATTTAATACTATAACAATTTACTCATCCCACATTTATATTTTAAAATTCAATTTTTATTATTATTAAATTTGATATGTATAACTAACTAACTAGTCATAGATATCTAATAATACAATCTATTTTAAAATATGTTTAACTCAGCTAAACAGTATAAAGATCTGAACATCAAAATCCAGCTACTGTTCCAGATGTCTCCTTCAAAAAGTATATTGTCCATAGAATGTATTAAAGTCAACAAAGTACAACAATAGATATCTATTTCAAGGTTTTTAGATTAATTTTTATTAAAAAACATAAGTGACAATAATCCATGAGAAATAAGAAACTGTCTCAAAGGATACCCATTGTAGGAAAAATAAGACCCAAACATATATTGACAAAGCCAAGATATGATAGCTAAGAGACAAGTTGAATTCTCCAATGGTTTTTTAAAAGAGAGATCCATAGTAAAAGATCAAGTTGCCATAAATGAATTGTTCCACTCTATTGAACATCAATAAATAATGTCAACTTGAAAAGAGAGATGATGAATCAAGCACTCTCTTAGCCACTCTATCTTAACATAATGACGGTTACTATATACCTTTCAAACAATTAAATGAATTGTAACAATAATATTAAAATTGTGCAAAAACTTATTTTTTAATATCAAGGATATTTAAAATATATAAAACAATCATTAGTAATTTAATAATATCCACAAACTTGTAATTATGAAAGTGACTATAACAATTTATCCTCTTAATAACAATATCTCTATCATCCACGATCATGAAGCTGAAATTCTTATGTCATAAAAATGATCTTCTATTTTACAGCACGAATCTGATCTTCTATTTTATTATACCATAAATATTAGAAGAGACAATGATCTCTAAATTTTACACCCACGTATTTTATGACTAAAAACATGTAATTTTGCACTGTGCAACATTTCCAACCCTCATTTGCCCGTGGCTAATGGAAGCGAAGTGTCAAGTGGTTGGAAAAAAATATGGACCCAAATCGCTTGTACGTAGTTGGCCATCATAATGATATTAGTGGGTTGACATATTATTAGTTACCTAAAAAATGCAGGTTGAAGATTGGTATAGTGATAGATGAGATACACTCGCTAGGGATATTAAGATGTGCATACAAAAGGTTAAATTGGTTTATTGGACTGAAAAGTAAGTAAAATGTAAGTGTTGTGAAGGAATGAGGAATATAATGGAACATCATACCTCCATGTGCATCCAGATAAATTAAAGAAACATGTAACTTTGTATGTAATAATGACGTTTGTATTGAGAACTCATCCAGGGGCAATGCACAACATTTATTGCATTTATAAAAAAATAGGTTGGGTTCTTACGACAAGTGAGGTTAATGTTTCAAATGTGACTTGTTAGTTTGAAAGGTAAAGTTGCATGCGTGGATCGAAGTCTTGTACACAATTATTTGAAGTATCTCTAGAAGCTCATAGAATGCTATCATATGTACAGGAAACACTTTTGCATATAGTGCACATAATTCAATTTGTTTCATCGGAGCTCAACTGACTCATTCTTACCTCCTCATAATGGTGAGAACTTACCCGTCATCTTTCAAGGAGCGCTAGTTTTATAATTACACAAATGTTAGATTGCATAGACATTACGACTACGTAACCAACACAATGGATTGCAAAGACAATGCTTATGTTGAAACTGGCAATTTCACCCATACCGTAAGCTGAATACCAAGAATGAACATGCTAACAAATTTCTACCATTTCGAAACCACACGGGTGACTAATTTATTCAAAATCTTTAGGATTCGAAGTAGATTGCCTAGGATTAGTGTTAGAGATGGAGAAGACTGAGAAAGCAAAGATACACATCCTACAATAAAGCAATTCCAAGATGCATTGAAGAGGTAACCGTTGAAGTTGGGAATTGAGTAAATCATATACTTTAGAGGCGATTGTATCAAAGAACTCTATTTGCAAGGGAACAAAATAGAGAGAATCCAGAGAGGTTAGCTCAAAGAAAAATAAAGACAAATCCAAAGACCTACAAGAGTGATTTTCATAAGTTGTAGTTAGTCATTGCACTAAGAGTGAGACTTCCTGGCACAAGGATCATGGTATGCTGGGGTTTATATATTGTTGTGGACCAAGCCTATCCACCAATATGAGATTAATTTTTTTGAACCAATGAGGATTTTTAGAGTCGTAAAAGCAAATCCAACTTTATATAAAAGTTACTATTTTAAAGTTATATAAAAGGTATATTTAATAAGAAATTCAACCTTATATAAGAGTTACTATTTAAGTTTAAAGAGCTATAGTTTAATTGGCATAACCGATGACAATTCATAGTTATTACTCCATCTTTTAAAGTATAAACCATATGCGGTATCAGATAAAATAAATGAAGCATAAATCCTCAAAGTAGAATGAGGTTGGTTTTGAGTCCAAGGGAAATTTCGCAGAATGGATAGCGCTCACTCTTTTTAACACTAAATTGAAGAAGGTCAAAATTATTTTACCAATTTCTTTGGAAAAATGGGTGGTAAAATTCAATGATAACGATCATAGTCACGTGATAATACAAAGCATAAACCACCTCCATCTCGCATTTTTTTTTAGTTTACCAACTCATTTGTTATTAGTTTTGTTGACTATAGACTATTGTCAATTGTACATAGTCAATACAACCATCCTATCTTCGTCACATTTTCATTCCCTTATTACATAGTAATGAAGGATAATAAATATTTGATATCAGCACAAATGTGGAAGACACACTTCTCTTCAAAAATATTTCATCTCAACTCACATAAATATAAAATTTCAATAATATTAATGTGTTTGTCACCCCACCAATGTTTTAAAAACACCACTATTATTACAATAATAATAATAATAAAAATAAAACTCACATCAACGGTGTACTAGTTTTGCATCCTTGCGAGTTCTTACTAATTAATAAGCATACTACCACCTAGTAAACATTATTTACTGAGGGTGTTTTACCCCTACAGTACTACCTTTGAGTAACTTACAACCTCTAAGGATAATAAGGCTTAAAGCTAAGGTTGTCATGTATCTACGACCACCACATGACCAACTTAACATACACATGTGTGATTATCGTGTTACAAATTACATCATGCACAAACTTGGTCATGGTCACGGCCACGTGTAATAAAAATGGGTATTCCTTGTGTACACACCAGTTTCTTTTTTGTTCTCAATTATTTTTATTTCACACTTCACTTGCAAACACTAATGAAAATTTCATTTTGGTGTAGGCCCAATATTTAACATGGTCTCTAAAAATTGAAACTAAAACTATGATTCATGATGTTCATAATCATGAACGAAAAGTGAAGGTGTTATTTTCGCTCCTCAATGCCCACTATGAAATGATTTTCATAAGGGGTTTTTGAATTTGTTTAGTCTGTCATACCAAGTAGAAATAATGATATGACACCCATCACACTTGATACATAAGTACAACACCAAATCAACATATGCACACAATAAGTGATATCTAAAGAAGGAAATAAATATATGTTTTCTCATCGATGGAGCAGGTTGATCTATTGTCTTAAAAAATTCAAAACACAGGATAATGTTAATTGTTCTTTGAGTGATACAACATGAAGCAGAGATGTTATTTTAGTGGAAGTCTGGAGCCCCTCAAATAGGTACATGGGATGTTGTGGATGGGGAAATCATTAGAAATGATACAAAAATTTGGACACCAAAAGAAGAATAGTGGAGAGGCTACGAGACTTCTCATGGCACACCCAATGACTTGCGTCAAAGGGGGAAAGCCTCAAGTTATTGCCCTGTAATGTTTTTAACTTTGAAAATATTAAGACTATAGGAGTTATCAATGGCCTTCTTGGAGACCATTTTCCACCCTAAGAGGAGGTGGTAAGTATGTGTAGACATAAAATCTATGCACTTGGGTACATTTCTAGGTCCTAAAGCATGCTAATATTACATGATTCCTAAGAAAGAAAACTAGTAATTGACAATGTCTTTTGGGCCTTTTGCTTTGCTTGTTATAATTTTATTGATCTTGCACAGCCTACAACCATGTCGGTATTTGACTAATTTTTCTTTTATGGCCTCGAGCACTAGCACCCAGGTAGGACACTAGTACCTAGGCACTCCTATCCCTCCTGGGTGCTCATGATCCTTTATCTCCTTTTCTCACTCTTTTGGGTTTCTTTTACTTCTTAGGCATCTTTTATACTTTTGGACCAGCCTTTCAATTGTCAATTACAGAATTCAAACAAGGTAATCATATATATACATAGTTATAGCTCTCAAATAAGTGACCAAGCATTAACATTATCTACTATCACCTAATCTTGCATCCAAAGACACAAAGAACATCTCAAAGCATCCATCTAGCACACTCATTCAAGGGTCAAGGGTTGCATCAGTTATGCACACAACATAGGAGGGGAAGTTTATTATATTCCATTACACACATTTTCATATGAAGAATTCTAGATCTAGCTTGCTATCATAGTGCAAATTACACAAGGGCATTCTAGGGCATCATTACACATAGTCTCACATAGAACTACATGGAGTCTGAAATGTAGTGCAACGCTCGGTACTAAGTTCACTCTTAGAGTGACCACTGGGGTCAGTCTGACTCCACATTTTGCATCTTGTTTATTAGATTTGATGTGAAAAAAATATGTGAACATGTGTATGTAGTAAACTTGTTTTGAAGGTTACATCTACTTTTGGTGATCTAGGAGTGAATCCAAAGTGAAAAAAGACCAAAATCAAAGTTCCTCCTGCACAGAAGATATCAAAATCTAAGCACTTGTCTGGACACTAGAGCCTAGGTTCTCCTGTCTTTTTTTTGGGCAGTCCTATCTTGCATTGTTCCAAGTCCCAGAACCTCCAGTGAGCATTGACAAAACTCTTCTCGGTCTATTCCAGCTATTCAACTACTCAAATCACTCGGGAATCAACTAAGTCTCTCTATCTCCCTCTCTTGCTTAGGGTTTCACATTTTTACATGCTTATTTTCTTGTGTCTTTATTGTACATTAGCATTTATATATCATACAATACATGAAATGCTTTGTTATTAGATTTAATTCTATTTATATTAAATCATTTGGTGAACCCCACTAGTGATAAAAAACTTGGATCCTTATTTTTCCTATTCTATCAGATCTTCTTTCATGGATCCTAAAATTCCTCAAATATCCTTGCATGAATTGCTTCAAATGCACCTACCTTACAAATATGTTCTCCATAAATCCCTACAAATTATGTACCTCCCTCGCAGTACACCACCTGCATAATTAAGTTCCATTTTCGATTGTCTCTTCGACGACCCTAGCCTTTGTGACACCACAACCAATCAGCCTATCTCCAAGTCAATTCAATCTTTACACCGTTTATTTCAAGATAAATTTCAAGCTATGGAAACCGTGATTACATATCTAACAGTTGAAATCCAACATGTCAAGGCTACTTCTCAAGCCCATGCCAATTCTTTTTTTTCACCTCATTCTAATCTCATGTCTACTGCATGTGCTTATACAAGTGAATCCTAAGTCTTACCACTACCAACACCTCTCAAATTTGATCTAAATTCTAAGCAACATGATATTCTTCCTGAGCTACTCAATCACCACTTGATCAACGTGCCACCTACTCATTACTACCCTCCTTATCGGTTTGCCAAATACAAAAGTATCGCATTTTACAATTATCACATACTTAATGGACACCATTAAAATGATTAATATGAATTAAAAATAATAATTAAGCACCTTGATCATCAGGGTTTTATTTTATTTTCTACACAACAATCTATTACATGCTCATCTCCAATTTCTAAATCCCAGTGGGCTCCCAAATATGATCCCTTTATTTCATATGAGTATCATACCATAATTACTAGTGTTATTTCTTCGATAAGTCAAGAGCCGCCTATCCAACCCAGTGTCATACCACCTTTAAAAATACTTAACCCATTACCTCCTCCTATCAAGTCCTCTACCACATTACCAATTCCAATCAAGTAACCACCTTTGAAAATATTTATCCTATCACCTCCTCCTATCCAGCCCTCTACAAAGTTCCCAATTCCAATTAAGCAAGCAACTTTAAAAATACGTATCCCATCACCTCTTCCTATCAAGTCCTCTACAACATTACCAATTCCCTCGCGACAAGCTCATATCATACACCAAATTCCTTCACCATCGCAGTAGCTCTCTTAAATCATCACATAAATCTCCATCACTCACATACTTGGGGGGCACCACACTTCCCCCCTTTCCATCACTATCTATTGTCTCTAGTGTCTACTACTACATTTCACACTCCACACTTTATGTCTAATCTTTCTTAGCACTCCTACATCTTTGGTACACACATTGTACCTTCATTTCCTGTTTACGCACTCTAGTAATACGATTCACACTTGACTATTGAGGGTACACTTCATCTATGAACCTCACATTATCTACACTTCACTCTTTGTGATTCATGATATATCTTTCTAGCATCTAATCTCACGCAATACACTCATTTCATGATGACATACTCTTGTTCTATGGTCCATTCTTGACTGTTGAGGGATCATTTATAAATGAAACTCATCTCATACACATCCCCTTGGGGGGAAACTTGCTCCTATCATCTGCACACCTTGCATATCACACAGGGTAAAATTTTAGGGGTGAATATACGTAGTTTTGGCAAATGGTAGAATTTCAAGAATTTGATTTTGGTGAATTTTATAGTAACAACAGTACCCAGGTTTTGCCCAAAAATCCCATAAACAATAACCTATCCCATTTGAATCACCAAGGAATTTCTAATCCCAATGTATATTTTTATATTAAATCGTTGCGTGATCATCGTGTCGAGATTTGAAAACATTAATGTTTCGCCAAGAAATGAACTCGTCGGGGTTTGAAAATATTAATGTTTCGCCAAGAAATCAACGCGTCGGTATTTGAAAACATTAATGTTTCTCCAAGAAATCTATGGAACCTTATTTGGCCAAGAAAACAATCCCAAAATTTTCCTGATATATACATAGAGGTGATGTTTTCCCGTGATTTTCCAATTTGTGTATTTGTGAAGTAGTAGAGAGGGATTTAGTTAATCAACATATTATAATTTGCTTACAAAATTTCAAATAAATATAGGTATTTCCAGGACCTGGCTAGTGCGTTGCAGTTTACATCCTAGAAGCACTTACTGCAAGTGAGTCCTCAGTCTATTTGAGACCTATTTTCTTTCATGTTGCATTACTTTATCTACGATTCCACGTTTTTAATTTATTACAAAGCCTGAACATCCTCATCCTTGTAACTACTATGATTTTTTATTTCATCTAGAATAGTCATCCACTTGCAGAGAATTATAACTAGTTTTCCTATCTTATATATATATAATCACTTCATACATCTCCATGAGCTGCTACTCTGTATATTCCTTACTTTATCAGTATATCTTGTTTGAATCTTTTTGTTAATGTCCTCTCTTCTGCAATATATATAAGTATATATATATATATGTATGTATATATATACTTATATATATATATATATATATATATATATATACTGCGGTTTCACTTTCCATTTATTACACGACAATACCATGACCATTTATCACTGTCCACTGACACTGGCTCATCCCACAACAGACCCGAAGGATATATAAAATGTGGTTCATTTTGCAGGTTTCACGTTCTCCAGGGTCATTTCCTTGGTAGATTAACGAAATGGCGACGCATGACATAGACCTCTCGGGATCCGGGACCCACTCCGGACCCAAAAAATTATCAACTACAAATCATTCTAGGGGGTTCACATTCATTAGGAGGATTTGGTTGGGAATGGGAGGTTAACAGAATGTTGACAAAAAAAAGTATGAAATAGAGACCATACAAAGATGTCCAAAATGAAAAATTCAAGAAATGCAAAAGTGAAAAAATTTACAACAATGAACCAAAAACCAAATAATTAGCATTTGGAAAAATAAAAGAAAGGAAATAGTAGTTGTGGGAACAGTACATACATCTTGTCACAAGCATGCTTACTTATTACCACCATTTTGCTCACTGTGATGTACTTCAAACTTTTTAAACCATGGAAACATAATGTATTAAATGTACACCAAGCATGGATTTCCTTCAACAATCTGAGGAGCAAAAAATGCTTTCTTTATATTCACATTCACTTCTGGAACTGCCTGTGAAAATAATTGTGTTATAAATCCATCAGAAACTATATAGTAATACTAATTCACTTTTATTAATTTTGAGGTAAAGTTGGAATCTATCTCTCCAAAACAAGCATTTTCCAAAAAAGAATGTAGGGGTTTACACCACCTTTTTCTTCCTCCATGAAAGATTGCAGAGAAGTGGGATCACTCTTCGAAATATTTTCTTGTCCTTGTTCTAGTCTAGACACATGTCTATAATATTTAATATAAAGTAAAAACATCAAGATCCGAGGATATTTTTAATTCCTTCATCCTTCAAGTTTCATATGTATCATATGTGAAACATCAGATCAAAGCATTCAATATTCTCTCAAGAATAATGATACTTTAGCTAGGTTGGACACATTGACATTTCATTGTCAAGCCAAAGAACCTTGCATTCATTCTCAACCTTGAATTCACAGTCTCATACCACAATGAGTCATAGATGGAATACCATATATTTTGTCTCAGCTCCTTTGAAATGATGAACACTCTTGGTAATTGGATCTTCTTATGGCAGACCTCATACCTCTGATGAATCAATAATTTCTTTATGATCAAATGCACAACTTATTTGGCTTGATGAAAACATTTAGAACCTCTATACAACAAGAAAAACCTCTATACATTATGACACAACTCGGTCATCAAGACTCCTTCATTAATCAACTAAAGACGGATCATACCTTGGATGAATCAATGAACTCAAATTCCTTCATGATAAGATACATACTATACTTTGATTTCAAACTAAGCACAGACCTTTAGATCACCTATTTCATGTTTGATTAGCTACAACAAAGACTTCTTATCACTAGAGTGTCTTTGGCTTCTCAAAAAATAATTTAAATTACTTATTCTCTTCTAACCCTTTGATACATCTTTAGTTTGCTTGATTTTAATGATGTAATTATGACTGTAGTCATATTCTTATTCCTTCAAACTAAGTTATATGAGAGATAACTAAAAATATCACCTCCTTTTTCACTTTGTTCTATTCAATTCTTTATTTCAAAAGAGTCAAAACTTGTGATTTTTTTACTAAAACATGTAGATCAGACCAACACAAATCAAGTGCATTAAAAACTGAATAAATGGTAGGCAATCTTTATCCAATTGATGTACATGTCAATCAAACAACCAGTGAAAAATTGTGGAATTTTTTTTGTAATTTCTTCTTTATACTAATGCAACACTCTTGCAAAAAAGTTAGTACATATTAAGTGACATAATATTATATAGCCCATGTCAAAAATCACTTGAAAATCATCAAATATCTTTGAAGAATCCATTGAGGATTAGTTACATTATGTCTCCTTAATATCTTATTTGGTACATCAAACTTCTTCTAGGTTTCCATGATGACTCTTCTTTTGATTTATTATTTCATATTTTTTCTATTTTCTTGTAAGATGACAAATGTTGATTGAATCCATACAACAATTTAAGGCATTTTGTCAATTGGCATTATTGACATTGAACATTCTTGAGTTCATTATCTAGTGTTGTTGGAAACATGATATATGGATTGTTGAAATCATTCTTTTGTAATCAATGCTAAACATTTGCAATCAGTCATGAGAGGCCTTTGAGATGCTTAACGATGAGTTTCTTCTCTTGGTTATCTTTATACCTAAAATCAGATTTAATTTTGAAATGCATTTGTATGCGTAATATTTTTCTTAACAATTTCTCATGTTGATATGTCTGTGAACATCGTATCATATCATTTATTCTAACATGTTGTATCTTTTTTTCTTTCAATTCTACATGATTCATTGATTCAGCAAAAGGAAACCTAAAAAGGGAAGCTTCGCCTCAGCAAAAAAAATGATATTCTAACCCCTCCTGGTAGTGGTACGGGATCGAAACACAAATCTTATTTTGAGAAACAGAAAACCATCTAAGGAAACCCATACTTCTAAGTTAGTAGAACCCATTCACAATCAAGGGATAATGATTAATTCAAAAGGAAACTCAAAAATGAGCATGTGTTTAAGTTTTTATGATCTGATGTTGTTAATGAAAACACAATGAAATCTTCCTCTTGAACACATCCATTGAATGATGTTGAGTTTTACCACTATACCACATCCCCAATTGGAATTAAGATGACCACTTCATCACCTTCAGTGCCCAAGGATGTTGGAGGGAAAAATTTTTCCATTGGGATTTTAGTACATTATGTTCTCCTTTAAAATCTTATTTTTACATCTAAACTTCTTCTAGGTTCCAGATTGACTCTTCTTTTTTGATTTATTATTCAGATTTTTCTATTTTTGTAAGATGAAAAATGTTGATGACATCCATTACAAAATTAAGCGCATTTTTTGTCAATTGGCATTCGTTACATGATACATCGTGAGTTCAATGATCTAGTGTTGTGAGAACATGATATATGGATATTGAAATCACCCCATTCTTTGTAATTCAATGCTAACATTTGCAATCAGTCAAGAGAGTGCCTTTGGAGATGCTTCACGATGAGTTTATTCTCTTTGTATCTTTATACTAAATCAATTCAATTGAAGCATTTGTATGCGTAATATTTTTCTTTTATAATATTTCTCATGTGATATGTGCTGTGAATGAACATATCAATATCATTTATTCTAACATGTTGTATCTTTTTTTCTTTCAATTCTACATGATTCATTGATTCAGCAAAATGGAACATAAAAAGGGAAGCTTAGCCTCAGCAACAAAATGATATTCTAACCCCTCCTCGGTTACGGGTAGTGGTTTGGTTAATGGGATTCGATCGAAAAACAACATCTTATTTTGAGAAACATCTAAGGGAAGTGAAACAACCCATAACTCGACAGGTAGAGTAGAACCATCACAATCAAGGGAGATAGATAATGATTAAATTCAAACTGAAACTCAAATATGAGATGTGTTTAGTTTTTATTTATTGATGTTGTTCATGAAAAAACTGGAAAAAACACACAATGTTGAAATTCTCCTCTTGAACATTCCATTTTGAATGATGTTGAGTTTTACACTTACCACATCCCCAATTGAATAAGATGACCTTCATCACCTGTCAGTGCCCAAGTAGTGATGGTGGATGGTGAAAACTGCCGTTTGGAATAGTATAAGGACGTCGCGAGTAGAGTGGCAGAGTCAAATGGAATTTTTTACAATGTACCAAGGTAAGACTCAGCGGACACCCTATTTATGGGAGAAAGAGAGAAAGATAAGACGAGAAAGAAGAGAGAAGAAGAGGAAGAGAAAGAGAAAGGAAAGAAAACTATGACGTTAGGGAAGGAGTTTTAGGTTTAGAGTGAGGTTTCTAAATTCCATTTATGGAACCTGTTGAAAATGAGAAATACATGTGAAACCTCCCAAGCAATGCAAAGGTACAATTGTAGCTGGTGGGAAATTGGGTTAGGAAAAGCAAATGCAACTTAAGTGGATTACTATTGAGAAGATAGAAGATTATTAGAACAAGATATATGAAAAGATAATTGTAGGATGGCGTTTTGGAGAAGATATATGGCATTGAGAAGAATGTTGTTTGCGTAGATGGAAAACGTGGTGTGGATGATTGTTTGCCAATATTAGTATTTAAAACATAATTTCAAGAGCACAAGATAAATGAAATAATATTTGCAGTGAATGGAGGGTAAGTACCTCTCAATTCAAAAAAAAAAAAAGGATCATTCAAAAACATACTTGTGGGGTAAACAATTCAACTAGTACTATTTTCAATTTTGAAAAGAGTTCTTCCTTAAACAGATTTCCTGAAACACAAGAAGAGTTTTATTTTCGTGGTTTATCTTCACACTTTCCTAATTCTCACTGGTTAGAAAGTAGTGGTTCAGATTGGGAAAAATTCCTAGCTATGAGGAGAAGAAGAAGACTTGAAAAACTTTGAAAGAGAAAATGGAAATTCTACATGATACATATCTTTTCTATTGATGAGGTGGTTCCAATAGTAGTAGATAATATTGCTTGGGTTATCTATATCTGTGTTAAATGTTGAGGAATTTGTTTGAGGACGATGTGAGACAACCATCGTTTACTTTCATTCACAAGACGAGAGAAAAACTCCAATGCTTATAAAAAAACCTTTGTGAGTTGGTGATAAAATTTTTCTGAAGGAGATCGTGGACATGGATGTTGTTTTTGCAATTACATCGAAAAGATCTATTTTTGGACGCAAATGGGGCATATTATTTTTTTTTCTCTTTTTTTTTTTCCTTTAATTTTTTTTTGGTTCTTGGTGCTTCTCTTTTTTTGTTATTTTTTCTTCTTCATTATTATTTCTTTTTTTCTTTTCTTTTCTTTCTCTTCTTGTTTATTTTTCTTTTTTTATGTTTGCGTTCGCTCTCTCTCCCGCCTCCATCCTCTTACTCTCTTTTTGTTTATTTATTTGCAATAGTTCATCAAATGGGCCGATCCTCTATGGTATGTAATACTCCAAAATATCATTTCCCTTATATGATTGTCATATTATTGGCTATCAAAATGAACCCCCAATATGTATTGACAAGGTGGAGTAAGGAAAGGATATTTATACCCTTTCCAGGAGGGTTTATCTACTTTCTCCTCATTATCGAAGTCAATGCAAAATAACTAGCATATAAATGGTATCCCTGAACCACGGTTTATTAACATGTCAATTGTATGAGAGCTTCCTCTTTTGGTACCATTGAATAAACTATTAATTTTTGCAAACAATCATCTCTATCTTTTTTACTGACAACATGATGAATCGCATAGCATTTGTCTAGGTTTATGGTGACGGTTCCTAAATCCTTACTTTCAAAACCCACCACTGCCAGATTACTTCTGTAATGGACAAAAGTTCTACTCCATTTTCCTTTGCAACAAATTACTTTTTTGTCCCATCGTACTTTTGGGAAAACTATATTGACAAATTAAAGCCAGTGTTTAAACCTCATGAGAATCACGTGTCCCAAATCTAAGACCCCCTATGTTACCCAAAAACCTTTATGGTTACTGATTGGTCGAAATCTAGTTTCACTCATCTCATCTCATACTTGTATCTAAGTTGTGCAGATTTGTGCTCAATTACAGGATCATAAATATCATGTGATTCATCAGTAAAACCAATACCAGGGGTTTTACTTTAAGCAATTTGGTGTATGGGATTTGCGGTTTTACTTTTACTTGGGATCCTATGGGGGGATAGAAATGCTATAGTATTTGGATTCTGTAAACCCTCACTTAATTTCTAAACCTTATATTTAAAAATTAAAAGTGAAGGCTTATACAATGCTACTTATAAAAATATAATATTTAGAGCATCAAGATTCAAATGCAGGCTGATACTTGGAAATATGAAAATTTTGAGTTTTACACGATCCGTGACCTATATGAATCTATTCTGCCTTCTGTTGTAGTATATCTTCCAGAAAAAAAATTTCAATTATCAACATCACTAAAAACGATTAGGTCTTTCACTAGACTTTGTAGACATCAAATTTAGTCTCTAATCAAATTCCATTCAGTGGATGATAGTTGTCACTTAGCTAGGCCTATTCTGGGAACTTCGATTTGAAATGCGAGTGTGTCATTCCTTCATCCTGGAATAGACCTTATGTCGTTGATCTTAATATATCAAACGCTTTTTCCAGAATGTTCCAACGTAAAATAAGATGTGTGTTGCCTTACTTAAGTTCACTTTTAACGCATGTTTGTGAACCATTTTACTTGATTTCAAGCATGATACCTTGTGGCAATCTCTTCTTCACTTCTAATTTGTAATTGATCGTGATTGATTATTCAAAATTGCCTCCTCATGGTGATTTGGAACTCTGCTATCAAGTGTGTTTGCACAATCCATCCAACCTTCTATAATTGAATTTCTTGTTCTGCAAGAAAATGCTGGAGATCATTTTGTGTATTCCTTGCATTGTTGAGTTGGCACTGTTTCTCACTCTGGAAATTGCATAGCCCAAGCTCTACTCACTTATCCTATCATTCTTCCACTTGAATTGTTGCCACACTGCCATCAAAGTTTTCATTGCTTCAATGCCTTCTCTTTTTTTCTTTACTACATTCCAATCCGTTGGATTCACGTGAACACTAGATAAAAGAAAAGACAAGCTGAGGGGACAAAGAACAATACAACTAGATTTTTCATTACTCTATCCTTCCAGGTTGGAATTGATATTGGTTTCCCCATTTCTTCACATTGTTATTTCTGAATCCTACGCATACATTTTTATACAAATAGAGTAGAAAAGAAAGCATTTCAATCATAAGAATCATTCAATTACTACATTAAATCAATTCAATATGAAATCCTCAATAGAATTCTTCTTTACTTATCGGGGAAGTTGTAGGGAAGAAAATATTCTGAGAAGATTTGATTTCTTCTCATGCTTCTGAGGTAAGAATAGGAGGTTAGACTTGCATTCATAGTTTAGTGAAGCTTTCATCATTTAAAATAGAATAGATTTATCCTGCATAGATAAACAACTACATCTGGTTTCTTATTTGTTTTAGGATTTATTAATTAGAGTATAAGCTTTTATTTCCTCATTAATTCCAGAAAAAAACAAAAAAAAATTATTTTATTAGATTATTCTCTTTGTATTGGTTTATCTGCTTCATATTTCAAAAATATCAAAAAAATAGCGTAATCTTTGCTTATTTAGGTTAGATTTTAACTTGTTTTGATTAGATTAAAACTGTAAAAATGCACATATGACCATACAAGGTCCATAATAGATGAGGACATACGGTAGCAATCCTAGGGTCCCACAACCGAACGGGCCTAAAATACTCACTAACATTGACATAGGGATTATGTTCCCTAGTTTTCCGCACATCGCCATTACCACCCAATATTCATCTCATAATTAAATACCTGAACATCAAAGTCGATAAAGCTTACGAGTTATGGACCACCCCACCAATGTAATCTGGAAACCACGCCTTGCTCGCTCGTTCCATGACCTTGTTCTGGACATATATACGAGGCCCCCATTAGTTTTCCATGGATTCTACAACCACTGAAAAGTATTTCCACGGAGCTTGATATCAAATGGAGTCTTCGTGTCGTCATCCTTTCCAATCCATCTATCTGACCCTATCCAAGTTAGAGAGGCATTCCATGCACTAGATGAGAACATCCCATTATTGCTGTGTTGAAAGACACTATTTTGCATTGACAACTTGTCCATCCCATTTATCCACACTTTTTTCCACTACCACATTCTGCTATCATTTATCCATCCATATTTTCACATTGATTGCCTCGACATGACCTCGAGGGAGTCAAGTGCAGTTGAAGGTCACGTGTCGATTTTCATCTGTACATTTCCTCCTATTTAAAAGTTATGGAAAATAACAAGGTGGAAATTTGTATACAACACTAAGTATGCATAATATGGGTCCATTGATTAGTGAAAATATTGACTTGTAACAAAAGGTTTTTCATTGATTGAAGGTATTGATCACTATGAAATTTTTTCTCTAGTTTACATAAATTCCATCTAGATATTACTCTCATTGGCATCAACATAGGGATGGGAAAACCATTAAATGGATGTAAACATTTACTTTTTGCATAGAGATTTGAAATAGTAAATATATTGGTACCAACCTCAAGGGTCTATTAATAGTAAAAACTCAAATTATACATGTAGATTGGAAAGGTACTTGTATGGCTTGAAACAAGCTCTTCGAATTTGGTTTGAAAATATCGACATGTTTCTAATCAATTCTAGTTTTACATGGATTCCTTTTGACCTTATACTCTACATAAGTAAATTTTATGGGAAACTTGTGATAGTGGTCCTCTATATCAACGAATTAATCATTACGGGGCTTTCAAAAAGAAAATTCATGAGTTAAAAACATAGTTAGTGAATTATTTTGAGATGAATGACATGGTTTTGTTACATTTGTTAGAAAGTTATTTTTGTTCATCAATCAAAATATACTCACGATATTATATGTTGCTTTAGCATCAAAAAATTAATGCTTCTCAATATGAGGTAAAATTTTCTACCAAACGTTCTTCTCCTTAAGATGATGGTAAAATTTATAGGCAATTGGAAATAAGACATTTATAATGCACATGTACAAACACCATAACCTCTACCAAAATAGGTTTGTGTAGTATGCATTAAGGATGGTAACATGGAAAAGGTGATAAATATCCGAACAAGGTGAGATCAGACCATCCATAAGGTATTGCAAATTTGACACAAATGGCAATGACACAAGATTTAAAGACTTCAAAACATTCTAAATTGTAGGAAACTATGGTAGTAGAAATTCAATCTCTAAAATAAACAATATATGGGATTTGGTTTCACTTTTGAAAGGTAGAAAAATAGTGAGGTACAAATAGGTGTACTACACTAAGTATATAATAGATGAATCCATTGAATGGTACAAATCCCAACTTGTAGAAAAAGGTTGTTCGTAGGTTAAAGGTGTTGATTACCATAAAAAAATTGCTCTATTTTCTAAGATGAATTCCATCCAGTTATTATTCTCATTGTTTACAAAAAAGGGAAATAAAAATCCATAAAATAGATGTCAAATTTACTTCTTGCATGGAGACTTGTAGGAAGAAATATACAGGTAATAACATCAAGGGTCTATTAGGTAGTGATAAAACCATCTATATGTGTATATTGAAAAATTACTTATACAATTTGAAACAAACTCCTTGAGCTTAGTTTGAAAATATCAATATGTTTATAATCAAATTTGATTTTACACAAAGTCCCTGTGACCATACATTATACACCAAGAGATTATATAGGAAACTTCTAATACTTATCCTCTTTGTTAGCAACTTAATCATTACAAGAGTTACTAAAAAGTAGGGTTATGATTTGAATGAAAAACCTAATAAAGGATTTTTTAGAAGAATGACATCAATTTGCTACATTTTTTCCTTGTTCTATCAATTTTATAGGCCAAGAAAAGGCATTTTTATTCTTTAATTTAAATATGATCAAGATATTCAATGTTGCTTCAACATGGAAAAATGCAAGTCCAGAATGAATCCTTTTCAAAATGGGGTGATTTTTTTTTCCATGTGTTCTTCACCTTTTATGTTGGTGAAATTTACTACAGATTTGGAATGCCTTATAAACATTATGATATCTCTTTTGTAGTGAATATTTTATCACACAATAGTTAGGAAAGCCATTAGTGGGCAACTAGATTCATTATGCAGTATCTTCACATTGTTAGAAAAACCAAGGATAAATAATAATTTATATAAATTAAATTAATCAAATATCTAAGTATTTAATATGTCAAGGATTATAGTTTAGGTATGCAAGTATAAGTAAATAACTTAAAAATAAATATAGAAAATAAAATTACAATTGAAACAATATTTTATAGTGGGAAAACCAGTTGGTAAAATCCCCACTATGAATAATGTACTTTCCTTGTAATATTAATTACTTTAGAAACTACACAATTTAACCCAACACCTTCATTATATCATATTGTTATGCAAGGATCAATACGGAACCTCGTGCACATTGAAGAGGTTGCACTTCCAATGGTGACATTAAAACTCCAAGTAGTAAGCAAGAATTCGAATCACAAATGAAAATCAACCATGAAAGAAACATGGTCTAGCATTCTCATAGATCAAAATAAGAAGGTACAAATATAAGAGTATTTTGTAATTCCCATGCATGACACATGGACACATGAAACCCTAACTAACCCTAATGACCTATGATCTCACTAAGTGAGATGACTAACCACATGAGGTGGACAAGACACTGAGTGACGACATGAAAAATCATTTACACCAACACCCCCCTTTATCGAAGTTGAGGTAGAGGTCATAGAAATTCAGAACATAGGATCCCCTATACAACTAAGAAAGATGTGTTAATGGGGCCCAGAAACTAAAATATTAATAAATTACCCATGTTGAAACAACATCTTCCTGGAAGAAAAGAAAAGGATAAGAGAAATGGGTCCTGACAACTCGACTTGATGAGGTAACCATGTACAATAAGGATCTTAAGTAATGGAGGAAAAACCAAAGGGAAAAAATCCACTTACAAGAGGTAAAATACCCACCTAAAAAACCTAAGAAAGATGCATCATATGGGTCCTGAAAACTAAAGGCTTGATAAGGTACCCATGTACAAATTGAAATATTTCTACAATAAGAAGATGATGAGAATAAGAGAACTAGCTAGCTCCTCTGGTAGATGATTTCCGATGAACTCCCATGGAATCAGAAGGACCTGAAAGTCTTTAATTAGTGGTGGATGGAGGAGGAACATGAAGTGTCTCTGAAGGTGGAAGAGAATCTTAAAGAGGAGAGGAAGACAAGAAGGCCCAAAGTATATGTGTGGAAGTAGTAACAGACCTCACCCCAAGATGAGAGTACAAGTAAGGATACTTAGCTTTAACAAAGGGTTCAATAAATAACTCTACAACTGAATATGAAGTCTATAACTCTATGAAGTCTCTGCTAAGAGTGTCAATGATGTGATATTTTGCATGTAGGATGAATAAGGTCCATCTGCATTGAACAATGTTTTTGCATTAGGAAGAATATTTATGGTGTACTGAAATTCTGCCCACTCCACAAAGGAACATGAAGGTAGAAATATGAAGAAATCTGAAACTGGTCCATAACTAAAGCATGACATAGGTCTGACAAGAAGGTGATAAAAAATAGATGTAATTCCACTAGAGTAGAACTACTAGAGTGAGAGAGAGTAAAATCCACCAAAAGGATGCTCAAGTGAAGTGAAGGAAAAGTAACAACCCACAAAATGGTAGAATGAGGATCCATAAGAAAGGTTGGATCAACGATGGTTTCTGAAATAGTGGAATTGATAAGAGTCTCAAAGGGGGAACTCCCAAAAAAGGAGATGAAGGACTCCTCTGAAACACCTGTAGAAGGATAAGAAACTTCATGTATGGTAACAAAAGTAGGCATTGTGAAGAAACGAATAATATCTTATAGATAATCATCCCAAGAGGGTGGCTCACCAAATAAAAGAGCAATGTTTGATAGGTGTGAATCATTAATGCATGAAGGAGGAGTGGAAAGGGTCTCACACATTGGAAGTGGAAATGAGGTAGATGTAATGAATGTATGAGGCTAGGAACAAGATTTCCTGATGTATGGTGGGAAAAGAGGGGCGTCAACATTTTCTAAAAGGTGACTAAGAGAAGGAGAAGAAGATTCCTTATCAATACTCTCGTCATCAAGGATATAAATATGTGATTATTTGTAAGCAAAACTATAATCAAATGAAGAGGGAAAGGAGACAACTAAATCAGTAGGAGAAATAATAGTGCCAGTCTCTGAAGGGTCTCCAAATAAGAACTGAATAATGCTCCAAATGGTGTGATGACACTCCGTGTGCGCAACATGATGATGGAGATTCCTGGAAATGTACGTCAACAAATGACCAACAACCATGCTGCACGTTTCAATCCAATCTTCAAGATGATCAAGATCACTAGGGGCAGGTAATCATCCTTACTAAGTAGAGATAAAGGTCATCTTGACTAATAAAACATTCCATGTTTGAATGCCATAGTGCATAGTTATCCCTACCAAGAAGAAGAGATGAAGGCTTTAATGCAAAAATGGTCCTATGAAGCATAGGTCTGGTAAAAATAATCTCCATAGTGCATTAAAAAACATGAAGCACAAAATGTAAGATAAGAAGGTTGTAAGAATACACACAAGGTTGTAAGACATCAAAATCAGCCGAGAATGCGTCTACATGCAATACAACACCCAATAACAATGATAACCCCATGTTTACAGAACTTTATAAACAATGTGTTGATTAGAATAAGTTGTGTTTGTGCGATGTGAGATAATTGACCACTCACCTGGCAGTAGGAAATTAATTGCAGAAGAGTAGAGGCCACAAGAAGTCTCAATTGGAAGCAGAGGAACAACACATAAATAATCACAAAAAAGGGTATAACAAAGGAACAAGGGGATAAAACAAAGTTCAGTGTGAGAAAAAGTTTCTCATGTTGCAATAGAAACCCTCTTACTACAAGATTTTGGAATACACTCATTAGTCTGTCAACAATAATAAGGGTGATTACAATGCAAAAAAGGATCTCAAGATGAGTCTTAGGGACTTGTATGACGCCGAAAATGCTCCCGGAAGGTGGAAAATAGCTAGGAGGGGTACTGCACACTCCAACAAATGATTAGTAACAAAAATCATCTAGTAACGCTAGAAAAAGACCTTTTAGTTTTCCCAATTAGCCTAATTTAAAGATTAAAAGGGTTTTAAAAGCGATAATAAGCTTTTAAAAATAATAAATAAGCCACTAATTTAAGTTTAATTAAAGATCTAATTAGATTAAAAAACTAATTGATAATCTAAGCCATATTTGATTAAAAATTAACCAAACCCTAATTAAAACTATGATCTAGTTTAAATTAAGTCTTAAACAAGACCACTTAATAATTAGCCACTAAACAAGCCTAACTCTCTTACCTTTTAAACACCCACATTACCCTTAAAAAGAACCCCCTTTTAAATTAAAAAAAATGACCCTTAAAAATATTACACCCACCACTTATGAAAGAATTTAAACAATGTTAAAAAAAATCAAAAAGTGGGTAAAGAAATTAATGGGGGACATGGGGAGGCCAGACAAAGCTCGGGGCTCGATGCAGGCACAACACATGAGGAGGACTTGGTCATGGATTGCAACATATGATCTCAATACTCGAGATGAGCCAACGAATAAGATCATGAGGATGAATACTTGGGTGGTTACGGATTGTAGGGAGAGTCACACGAGTCGTTGCACTAGTTAAGGGATCGACTGGAAAGTGGAGCTTGGATGGAGGGAAACAACACAAACATGCATGTAGGTGAACTCAACGGTCAGGAGACCAAGGATAAGAAGTGAGAGTGGGTCATAAGGGGAGATAACGGCTTGAGAGACAAGTTTGGCACGTATTTGAAAAGCCAAATGGCACACACATAGTTGCATGGAAAAAGCACATGGTCGATGGAAGCAAGCATAAAGGGGGAACTCGTTACTAGAGTTGAGGGGAAAGTGATGAGCGTACAAGCGAGTCCAAGTCAGAGCTGGGAGGGAGTAACTCGGTCGGGACATAGAGGAGACAAGGCCAACAAGGCAATGCAAACATACATCAATCTGAGTTAAACACATGCATAAGGAAAAAAACCACTAAAAACCATAGAACTCACTCGCTAAAGAAATAGGGTAAACCCAAACCCAAAAAATAGCTCGCATGGAAAAAAAAAAATCTCTGTGACGCAAAGTAATGACAATGAAAAATTTAGAGATCTAGCTCAAATTACAACTCATCAGTAGTGTAAAAAGGCCAACTAAGCTAAGGTAGGGGAAAAATAACTCACCATATTTAAAAAAGCTCGCTTGAGAAGACCCAACTTGGTCAAGAAGGAGCAGCTCACTAGGGAGCTTGCCAAGCTCTGCAGGAGCTCAATCGAGTTGATAGGGAGGTTACTAAAACAGGCATGGGTAAACTATAAAAAATGCAATCCAGGTCGGGTAGGAAGCATGAAGTGATTCCCAAGCATATTTTTAAAAAATCGTTTTTAATTAAAAAATTTGATAAAAGTAGAAATGTAAAACCTACCTCAAAATTTAGCTTTCCCTCCTAACTTAAGTGCAGTTAGCTAGATATGGCCGAGAAACACCTAAAAAATGAACATGCACAACCATAAAACCAACAAAAACTCTAGAAATAGAGATTGTTAAACATGTTAACATGATTCAAAAAATGAACGAAAAACTTGGATGAGAAGCACGAAAACCAAAAATGAAGTAATCAACAACCAAAATAATCAAGTGCATGTTTACCGAACAATATCTCTTAAACCATATAAGATTATTTTGCAAGGATCAATACGGAACCCCATGTACATTGAAGAGGTTGCACTTCCAATGGTGACGTGAACAATCCAAGTAGTAAGTAAGAACTCAAATCACAAATGAAAATCAAGCATGAAATAAATATTGTCTAGCATTCTCATATATCAAAATAAGAAGGGACATATATACGAGTGTTGTATAACTCATGTGCATGACACCTGAACACATGAAACCCTAACTAACCATAATGACATATTATCTCACTAAGTGAGATGACTAATCACATGAGGTGGACAAGACGTTGAGTGACGATGAGATAAGTCATATACACCAACACATTTCTCCTTGGGTCCCACAAACTTGATTGTTTTTCACAAACTCGATCATTTTTAATACAATATATTCTTTTCAACACACTCTTTATCTCATAGTGATATCACCCTATAAACAGGGTGGATGATTGGTTGCACTCGAGTGCACCGTTTCACTCTAATTAATAAAATCAAATGATTTAATTTATAAAATCCACATCATGTGGAAAGGGGACCCAACCAAACTTATGTAATATAAGTTATATAATGTATGTTATTTAAATATTATGGATGTAATAATGTGGTGGCCCACCAAAGGTGACCCAACTTAATATTAACATATTAACACACATTACTTCTAATTATAGGATTTATTATAATTTAGGTGCCAAAGCCTCAATTTATAAACACTTCAATGGGGAATAGAAAAAATATTGCTTATTCTAGTGTGGGAAAAAATAGTTGAAGGCTACACAAATAACGATTGGGTAGATGATTTAAATAATCATAACTTAATTACAAAATACATATTCCATCTTGTAGGAGGTATCATGAATTGGTATTCTAAAAAATAAACTATCCTCGATTTATCTACTATGGAAATTAAGTATAGTGGAATTCTTTCTATTGGACATGAGTCAATATGGATTTGACACATGCTTTTTGAGTTTGGATTTTTGCACACCCAATCAACAAAATTTTAGTGAGATTATAAGAGTATTATCCATATCTCATGAGACCCGATGGATCACACATACAAAGAAAATTGAAATTAATATTCATTATATTAAAAAATTGATACGCAAAAAGGTCGTTGACCTAAAGTTTTTCCTAATAGATGATCGAGTTTTAGAAATATTCACAAATCCATTACTCGATTCATGATTTTTTCATCTTTGGAAAATTTTAGGCATGAAGGAAGGTATCATCAAGATAATTGATGGTGAATATGAAAACATTCCAATCCATTGTTAGGTTCCTACTATAGAGGGTAGTTACAGTTCAAAGGGTTGAGAATAAGATTGGATATGGGATCACCAAGTCACTCCATTTAACAAGATAGTTTCAAATTTTCACCAAGGTATTGCTTGTTACTCATGTTTACTATTCATCTTGTTGGGCACTTTATAATGCTTCCTATGTTGATCTTGATAAAATTCGGAGAAACTTCCTTTTGGCCAATTCTAAGGGTAAAAGAGGTTTTCAAAGAGTTCCATGGGAAATTTTTATAATCTCAAATATCTTGGTGACCTAAATATTTTTTACATTTATACCCAAGGTCATGTCTTATATACTAAATGGATCATTTTTCCTTGGAAGTTTAAGGTTCCGATAAATTATTATTAACAAAATATATCACAAAAGGTTTCTCAATGGACAAGGGAGCTTAGAAAGGTTTGAAATCTCAATATGTATTAATGATAAAGTTCCAAGTTAAATTATTAAAACTATTTTAATCTAAAATGGTCTAGAAGGAGTCATAATTTATCATGTGTTACTTTATTTTGGATAGAGGTGGCTTTATATTTAAGATTTTTCAAAAATTCCATTTTGTTTGGCAGTACATGGTGTTATCTTATTATAATGTTTACTTTATATTGGTCCCATGGATGAAAATCATAAAGATATGTAGAAAAGAATTTAGGATCATTTTTTATCTATTTTGCAAGAAACCCATAGAGTGGGTTTCTTGGCCCATTCTAATGGATGAATTCTAGCTTCAAAAACATGATTAGGAATCAATTTTGGAAATATTGATTGCAATACCTAAGGTGCATATTTATAATGTTAGCATTCAATTACCTTCCAAATAATGGGTGGTTCTAGACTCCCTTTTATTGATATAAACCCCAATAAGGATATAAATTCCTTTCTCCGCAACATATGTAAATTCATTTTCTTAATTCTTGATGGTTAACTCTAATAAACAATATTGAATGAAAGAGTGGGTACTGCTATTATTGATCCCAAAAGACACACTCCCTTTGTTGTATTCTTCATTAAGGATTACCAATTAACACTGATATAAGGTACTTAGGTGTGGTACATCCTATATTCTCGATTTATAAACATCATGAGTCATTAAAGCATGTTTTTTGGTTTTATAAACATGACCAATAATCTTGACCATGGATTTAAACCTTTTTCCATTCATTTCTTTCATAAATTTCACATAAAAGATAGTTATTTTAGGGGACTCATATATGATTTCCATAAAAAATTACTCAAGTTTAGTATATATTCCATTATGATATTATCTTTCAATTGTGGAATGATAGAAATGATACTACATTTAATCATGTCATCTTATATTGATGCTTTTAGCTAATGAGATTCATGTCATCTTTAATGTCACACTTCATATAAAAGTGCAAGAAGAAAAGATTAATTTGGAGGTGACTCGCGTACATAGTTTTATTAATCATTGGGTCAGTTCCCTGTGTGTAGTTAGTGGAATCCCTCTAAACCCACCTCGCTAGTAGTATCTTCTATGGTATAATAGGTTTGGTCAACGTGAGAGGAGTTGTCCTTGCAATAGGTAGCAGTGGATCTATAAGGAATCTTTTTTCATCTGCAAATCACAACACTTAAGTTAGTGGCATTGATGGTGATGGACATACCCTCTCAAACCCTATTGGTTGGATTGAAAATTACCTCACTAGAGGCTTGTGGTTTCTCTTATAGGAAAGATAATGGAAAGGATGAAAGTAAAGAAAATGATACTAATGATTGGGGTCTATAGACACCTAAATTCCGTTTGTGCAATCTTATTGCTAAAAGCACACAAATCACTCTCATTCTTACCTTTTGTATTATAATTAGTGATTTCCACTAATTAACTAACATTTCTTACCATTTCAGTCAATTAACAACACATTGTTGACTACCTATCCTCTTTCGCATCCAGGATGCCACTTTACGACGAATCGTAAGTCAAAATTCTCTACCAAATAGACAATTAGCGATTATGAGCTAATTAAGCCTATTTTACCCTTGATTTGGTCAATATACCCTATTATTGACTCGAAACCCTCTTCCAACCACTCAAAATCACTCCACTTCCCTCCAAAACATCTCAGAAAGCTTCAAAAGCTTATCCTAGCCTCCTAATTGACCTTAAGTGGTTGATTAAGGTTCCTCACATCTTAATCAATTGTTAAGTCACTAATTATGATTAGAAAACCTTAATCATGATTACAATGTCTTAATCTTCTTTTTACTTTTAGTACCACGTGCACCAAGATGCAAGTTTTCCTCAAAGGAAAAACTATAAAACGAACTAAACGCATACCTTTAAACTTTACACTATGCTTTGATTTGCATATCATATAAGAAATATGATTAATAGCCAAGGTCAATCCTTGCCTCAAGTCTTCAATGGGGTTAGTAAATGGGTATCCAATATGATCTTGTAATCATTGTTTGATAGATCATCTCACCTTCTTGGATTTGTAACAAACCCCCAATTTTGATTTCTCCTAAATCTATTTAGGTCTATGTTAGCTAGTAATTGAACATACTAGTAGGCATGCTTTAGCTAGGTTTTGAATTATATTCATGTTAGTTTCTTTCAAGAATTCCATTAAGCTTTTATCATTGATGTAACTATTCTTAGATTCAATAAGCATTTTCTTAGTTAGACTATGTGGTGTTAGTCTTGTTAGTTTAGCTTTGCTTGGAACTTTTAGTAGTCTTTATTTGGCAGGCTCGGTGGGAGCTACCCCATTTCATTCATTCTCAAGATTTATAACTTAGTTTAAAATTTTTTAGATTTCAAGATTTCTAGATTAGCTTCAATTTTTTTAGATTAGTTTCAAGTTTTCTAGATTAATTTCAAGCTTTCTAGAGTAACTTTAAAAGTTTTGTAGATCAATTTTCAAGCTAGATAGTTGTTTCAATTAGATTAGCAATAGATGTTGTATTTTCATGTTCTTTGCAGGATATAAGGAGGTGAAGTGTTGTCGAAATTTCCTCAAAAGGCCAAAGATTTGATCTTTTTCAAAAATTTCTTGTCAAAATTCGTATTTTGACCATCTATAGAAAGGTCCGTGCCTACGCTGAAAGGGATGCACCTACGATTCAAAGGCTGCAACTTTTCTCTACTGTACATGCCTATGCTTAAAAGTGTGCACCCACTCCTCTCTAATCGTTCCTATGCATCACTGGATTTTTCACCTCTTTGTGTGACTTGCGCCTATGCTTCAAAGCATGCACCCAAGCCTCTTTGGACACTCTTATTCATAATTGACTATGTAAATTTGACATAGGTGCACCTGTGCATGACTGTATGCACTTGTGCTTCAAGGGATGCACTCATGCTCTATAGGACATGATCCTACATAAAGATATGCATTGACGAACTTAGGTAGATTTTGCTCAAAGTTCAAAATTTCAACTTCTAGTTTTTAGTGTTTCTGTCAATTTCTACGGATCTTTAATTACTGTTAGATTTACTGATTTATAGTAGGTTTTCTAACATTATTTCTTAGGGTTTGATGAGTTATTTTACTTGCATGCTTTGTATGGGTTTGGAATAGGGTTGTGTATGCTCTTCTCTTGCACTTTGTGTGATCTTGAGAATCAAAAGGACGCCTAAACCTTCTTTTTGCTAATTTTAGAGTAAGTAGGAAATATCATCATTCATTGTTATGCTTAAGGGAATAAAATTTAATTTTTGCATGTATATGATCTTTTAGTTTAAGAGCTTTTTCACTTGATAAATAACCAAGGATAAAATATGTGTATGCTCTTCCCTTGCTCCTAGGGTGATCTTGGGAACCAAAAACAATTTTTAGTCTTTCATTAATAAGCACTTGGATTAATTGGGAATAAACCTTAATTTACAAGGTATTATGGTAGTTAATTGATTTACAATATGGATTATTTGTTATGTATGCTCTTCTCTCACATCCTTGGATGATCTTGAGAACCAAAAACGACATTCAATCCTCTTTTTTTATGATATTGTAGATTTTTTGAACTACTAACCATTTGTGTGAAGGACCTAATGCTAGCCAAAGAAAAGAGAACTCTCTTCTAACCAAAATTTAACTTTCATGTGTGCTTGTAGGTTTCCAACGATGGTATAAACCAAATTTCCTAATCTAAAAGATAACAAAATAGACAACTATACAACACACTTTACTTGTAGGTTGGTTAAGAGAAAAAGCTCATCCACTTAACTAGGGAAAATTCCTTTAGCATAAGCCTTAATATAATAAGATGAATGCTCCTAAGAACCCTAAAGTATTTCATGCAAGAGGGAACCTTGTGAACAAAACGGGAAAGTGCTCCACACTACCCAATTGACTAGTACTCCTTGAAAGTTTAGAGTCAATACTTTCTCCATTGCAATCCCAGTGATAATACAACTGAACACACTAGTTTCTCATTGTATTAGAAGGGGGTAAAGTAAATTCGGGATGATCCTTGGGAAACCTTGGAAAATTGAGCTCACAGAGGTAGTTTGTGACAACCTAGGTGAGAGAACTAGTAGGAAGCTTGCTGGCTTGGAGCCAATTTTGTCTTAGATATTATACTTGAGAGCTCTCACAAAGTGAAAAATTTGTTGGATTAAAACCCTTGTTTTTTTAACAAGGGAAAGAATATCTTAAATTTGAAACGATGTGAAATTTCATCACGAAATCTATTTAGTGTTAATTTTTCCTAGTTTTTCACTTGTCTTAAGACAAGACAAAACTCTGTCAAAGTTACATGAAGTATTTTTCCTCACCACTTGGTCTACTCATTTTTTTTCTTGTTGCTCATTTTGAGACAAAAGGAAAATAAAAATATAAAGATACCTACTAGAAATAATCATTTCCACCACTTTTGTAGTCTACTTTCATAAATAGGTTGCAATGCCAGAATGCAAGTGTTGAAAGTGTGAATGGTACGTCATTAAGTTCTAGTAGCCCCTTTTGTCTCAAACCCATATTGAGACTTATTATCATTGTAGTTAGGTTATTTTATCACTGAATTCTTTTGAGTTTTTTTGTTTTCCACATTATAGCCATACAATTGTGACATTTACGTCTTGTTTCCATTGTGAAACTTGGCAGAAATCTCTAGGTTGTATTGTTACGCTGCTCACATGAATAGTAATTCCTTGATACAGTTAGGTATAGTTTTTACATCCTAGAATTTTCTTGAGTTTTTTTAGTGTTAAGATTACTTTGTTAGCATCACTATAACGCCATTTTGATACTAAAATCTTGCTTTCTTGCAAAGTTTGATTAACGTATCCAAATAGCATTGTTACACTACTAACATTTGTATATTCCATCTTACAAGATTTAGAATTTGTTAGTGTATAGAAACTGGTTGTAGTATATTAGAGGATCATGTCAACACTCTCTTAACACTTAGGTCTATTTGTTTAGAACTTGACCTAACTGGTGATATTGTCTTGTCACTATTTATTTCAAACCTATCTCGAAAACTCATAGGGAGTAAAATTTTGTTGTGACTAGATTTGAGATTTATACGTCATTGTATTATCATAGAAATCTCATGTCATATATTACCTTGCTAGAATAGATCATTATTTATTATTTAACATCCTTAGGTTCATATTGACCTATCTGATTTGTGGTTATTTTATAGTTACCCTTTTTCTAACTTAACGTCGTTACGCTGCAAAAATCTGACTAGGGTACATTTTTAGTAAACCATAGTGGAAACCTTTTGCATGGTACCCCCTATTTCAAGTATTCCTACTACAATAATGGTGTTATGAAAGTTAGAATCCTATCTCTTTGGAGGTGACAACCTTATTTTAGAGGATAATGTCATGATTGACCATAGTGGTGTAGAGGAGGATTCTCCTTGTGCGGATGTAGAGCATCATCCCACCCATTTTAATGATTACTTGTTTCACAACAAATATGAGGTTCTTATGCGGGTTGTGTAACTAGGATCTAAGTTACTATCTACCACAGACCCTTATCTCTTTGTTGGAATGGTTCATGGAGAAGAAGAAGTAGATTGAACTCGATGCACTGTCAATGATATATTAAACCTAGGACATGCCTCTACTTCTAGATGACAAAGTAATGAGGAAATACCTTTTGAAAATGAAGGAGAATATCATATACCTATGGTTAGAGTACATTGTGAAGACCATGAGGAACATGCTCATCATGCGAAACCTCCTCCTAAAGAAGATCGTAATGAAGTACCTACTCAAGAAGTAACGTTAGAATAAAAGTACAAGCTCTCATTCGCTAATTGGAAAGTTTGGATTCACATATACATAAGGAACAACAAAAATCTTTGAAACAAGATATACCAAAGGAAAACCCTAAACCTTCGTTTCACGAATTCCAAACAAACACTCCTCGATGGGAGATGTGAAAAGACCCTTATGAAGAATTTCTCGTAGAGAATATGGGTAGGAATACACCTAGATTCAACCCTTTTTATAGACCTACACCACCCACACAAGACCGAATCTTCTATCAAGAGTGGTCCACTATGAATAATTCCCTTCTTGCATTACAAGAAGGGAAAACTAGTAATAACAACAAGAAATACTAGTTCGATGAATTACACCCTTATCTGTTTAATAGATCCATGTTACAAGTACCTTTCCCAAGAAAATTTGATTGTCCAAAGTTTGACAAATACAAGGGAAAAGGTTATCCCCAAGATCATATCAAATATTTTTATATGGCATGTCAAGAAGTTACGTATAGTGACAACTATCTTATTCACCTCTTCCCACAAAGTTTAGGAGGACATGCTCTAGAGTGGTTTTACACATCCCTAAGGGATCTATATCTACATGGCTGGAACTAGCAAAACATTTTGTACGTCACTTTTATTTTAATATAGAGAGTGATGTTACTATACTAGATCTCTGTAATGAAAAACAACGAACCAATGAGAACTTCACTGCTTTCCTACAATGGTAGAGAGGGTTAGCTAGCCGCTTCCCTTGCTCTATACCCAAAAAACAACTAATAAGTATATTTTTTCCCAACCTCCAACCTGACATCATGTTCCACTTGCAAATGCATTATGGCAACAAGTTTGAAGAGGTAATCGAAAAAGGGAGTCAAATCAAAAAAGTGTTGTTAGTCGGAGGGACCATAAATCCCTTTTCACATGATCATAATGATTCCAAAACTAATGAAAAGACAAATTGTATCCCTAATTGGAACAAGAACATTGTTGGTGATGGAATAGTGGACTCTAAATGAATACAAGCCGTTGAAAACCACACTCCTTTGAAGCTTACAAATGGAGCTCTACCTGTGGAGTATAAACATTGTGTGTTCACTCCTCTATCTAACTCAATATTGTCAATGTTAAAGTAGTTAGAGGCCATCAAAATGGTTCGATATCCTGAATCACAACCCTACGTGGATGACACACCTAAGCCGTCATGGTTTAGGGAAAATTAGTTTTGTGGATTACATCACATTAAGGGTCACAAAACTAACAATTACTTGAAACTAAAACATTGCATTCAGGAATTAATTGACAGTGCTGATTTAGAAATAGATTCTGCCACCCCTACCAAATATCCAAACACAAATATGAAGATTTTCAAAGAACCTTTCCCAAAACACGAAGGAAAGAAAAAGAAGGATCAGAGAGAGTAGTCTCAAAATAATAATACCAATTATATATCACAGCCAGACCATTTTGATGCCTTAATAGGTTGTGTTGATTTTCTTGTTTAACATATCATCACGATCAAAATTAGAACAAGAGAGTACATCGTGACAACATGACGGGCTCACCTTGTTATCTCAGAACCTCCTCCCCCTCCTCAAGAGAGTCATTATGATGTATTAGATCAATTAGAGAAGACCACACCTAAGATTTCAATCTTAGACCTTCTAAAGATTTATAATGTCCATAAGGACATACTTTTCAAAACCTTACAAGGATCAGGAGTATCTGTTGATATAGACCGAACACACTTACATGCCATGGTAGTGCAAATTTCTCCTTTAGAGCACATAACCTTCAGTTTGACGGGAGTATTAGGGAAAATCACTCCCATAACCTTCCCTTACACATTGAAGTAATAATGGAATGTAAGAAGGTCAAGAGAGTGCTTGTGGATAGTGGATCCAGTCTAAATATTTGTACTCTTAAACTAGTTCAACAACTAGGGTGCACAAAAGTTGATTTGGAGACAAAGGTCATCACCATAAAGGCATATGAAAATGAAGAGAAAAAATTAGCTGGAATGATCACTTTCTCATTATAAGTTGGTCCCATAAACCATGATATGAAGTTTTGTGTCTTAGACTTGGATCTCCCTTTTAACATATTTCTCGAACGCCTATAGATCCATGCCATGCAAGTCATTTCATCAAGGTATCATCAGTGTTTAAAGTTGCAGCATGAACTGCCCCTTCGATAATTTCACTTCAGGTGGCTTACTAGAAGATGAAAGGATACTTCACAATATTATTTTTCTTCCTCAATATGATGAAATGGATTTATGTTAGAAGTCACCTAGGTATGTTATTCCTAACTGCATAATGATTACTATGAGGTATAAAGGATGTGGTTGCGATTGTCAAGAACAAGGTTCATTGGAAGATCTTTCAATACCTCATCGTATAATGGGTAAATCCAGTCTTGGCACCCATTTGTATGAGTCCTACAGAAAATCCTTGAGGAAAGAAAAATTCCAACTCCTATAGTGAAAACCTATTTGAGGCACTTGTGGAAAAACAAAATGGAATAACCTATGGACAAAATAGTGTACCCACCTAAAGATGAGGATCTCCCTCAAGTACCTTTGGTAGAGGAGGATTGCAATCTCCCTCTCGATCCTACACATGGAAGATGAATCCAAGCTACTGGTGGAGGTGACAACAAATGTTAACATCAGCATGGAGGAACTACCTAGAATGGTTAAGTTGGGAGCTTCACTCTCAGCTCAAGAGAAGAAAACATTTACAGGATTTTTGAGAGAATTGAAAAATATCTTGGCTTGGTCATATGCAAACATGTCAGGACTTGATCCTGCATTAGTGGTGCACAATCTTGTTATACACCTGGATGCTAAGCCCATAAAAAAAATCTCCAGAAGAAGCATCCTTGCATCACCTTGTTGGTTAAGGAAGAGTTAGAAAGGTTGTTAGAGGCTTCATCAGGCCTATTGACTACTCAAAGTGGATTTCTAATGTGGTACCAGTTCAGATAATTCTATTCGGTATTAGAGTGTGTACCAATTTCAAACATATTAACAAAGCTTGTCCTAAGGATGACTTTCTTCTTCCCAACATCAACATGATCGTCTATTGTACCATTGGTTATGAGATGCTATCACTCATGGAGGGTTTCTCAGGTTATAATCAAATAAATATTTCTATGGAAGATCAACATAAGACATCTTTTACAACCCCATGGGGGAAATTTTGTTACCAAGTCATGTCATATGGCATCAAGAATGCAAACACTACCTACCAATGGGAAATGATGGTTATATTTCATGATATGATTAGTGACATCATGGAAGATTACGTAGATGACATATTGGAAAATTCTAGGACCCGAAAAGAACACCCAGAGATTTTGCGACAAAATTTTCAGCGTCTAAGGGACTACAAGGTCTGACTAAACCTAAGGAAATGTGTCTTCGGTGATTTATCTGGAAAACTACTAGGATTCATTGTTTCAAGGAGAGGGATAGAAGTAGATCCAAAAAATATTTCCACTATAAAAGAAATGCCTCCTCCTATAAATATTAGACAACTGTGGAGCTTACAAGGACAGAGCCAAGCCATCAGAAGGTTTATATCTCAACTTACAGACAAGTGTCATACATTCACACATCTTCTCAAGAAAGGTGTTAGTTTTCACTGGGGACTAGAGCAACAAAAAACATTTGCTTTTCTCAAAATTTATTTGGCTAAACCCCTTGTTCTAATTCTTCCCACGGTAGGTGAACCCTTGTCACTCTAAATCTCTACCACACACTTTGTAATTGGGGCACTATTGGCTTAGTATGACAAGGAGCAGAGAGAAAAAGTTGTGTACTACTTAAGAAGAACATTGATAGCTTACGAGCTCAACTATCCATAGATTGAAAAGGATTGTTTGGCCATAGTTTTTACTTAGAAACTACATGACTATCTACTCAATAATAAGGGGAATCTTATTCTAAAAGTAGATCAATTCACATGCTTATTGTTAAAGACCGCATTCACATGATATATGGATGATTGGATCATTTTTCTTAATGATTTTGACATAGAGTATGTACATCAAAAGTTAGTAAAAGGATAGGTTCCAGTAGATCAACTAGTAAAATCTCCGCTACCAGGTACCGAACGTTTGAGTATGGTGTAGACACCAAAATTGGGTCACACTCCCCTTGGTCCCCTTTCTAATAACTAAATTAAACATAGTCACCTAACATTATCCCCCCTTTCACCCCATATTAACATTAATTTAATTATCCACAATTAATTCAATACTCACCCTCACTCCATTTATTAATTTAATTAATTTAATTAAATGGATGCACACCTCACCTAGCCACCTCGTATAGACACCTAACTATAGACCTATTCATAACATGTTTCCATAACTAACTAAGACTTAGCCCTACTTACCTTGATGAACTAAGACTTAGCCCTACTTACCTTGATGAACTAAGACTTAGTATAACCCTAAAAGCACATGCCTATTCTTCCTCTAACCATATTCCCATGTATCTATACCTAACACTAACTAGCAAAGCTAAAAAAAATAGCCAAGATCTGTTATTTTAGGTAACCTAGGATATCTTGCCTTAACCGACACCGATCACCATAAATCGTCGTTGGTTACCATATAACCATTTTGGTAACCTTTTTTGAGAGGTTAGAAACATTCTCGAGTTTTGGAGAAAAGGAGATCTACATGCAAGCAAGAACCAGAGCTCTTTCTCACATCCAGACAACCATAGCCAGCACAACCATTGATCAGAAGGTATTTGCATTCATGGGATCATTCTAGGAAGCACTGCTGCGGCACTGATCATCATTTCACTGATCAACCATCACCATCACCCAACCATTGAACCTACACAACAGTAAGTTTGTTTCTAACTTGCACCATTTCACTTCCATTCAGTTTATAAGGGTTCTTCACCTTTTTTTATTTACCACCATTTATATTTTTACCTCACCACTATTGCTTTCTTATGAACTCAATCATTCCCATCACTCATAACCATTTTAATCACTTCTGTCCATTCCTGAGTACATCTAAATATTGCCAACATCTCCACAATCCTAAACCAACTCCTTACCATATCTGATTCTGTCTCAGATAGATCCCTAAAACCATGAACTATTGAGTTATTATCTTCTTGCCTTAATCGTCGTCAGTTTTTACTAAACCGTCATTGGTCATACCAGAATGATGTTGGTCTCTGTATTTGGTAGTCTTGCTAATACCATATCCCTATAACCCTTTTCCAAGTGACCCAAGTGACCCTGACCTATTCCAACACCTTGATTATTTACTTTATTTCCAAATCTAATCATAGCCTAGCCTGTTATGTTAGATTTACTTATTATATTTGGATGAGATACCTAAATCATATCAACTAGAGTAGAACCTTATTTATTTATGTCATTTCTTGCATTAAATTGTATTAAACGGTGGGTTGACTATCACCTAGGAAGTATCACACTTCCTGGATCTAGCATATGCTAGGCAGCCCACTGACATATATTGTTTGACTCTTTCTTATGGTCTTGTTTTGTATTTCAGGTAGTTCCTCCTAGCCAAAAGGAAGTTCTCACAATCAGCATTGGACCAAGAAGTCAAAACATGTGCAATGACCTTCAAACCGACCATTGCAACAAGTATTCATCCTTAGACCACACTCTTATTTTTTTCATCTAAAAACTTAAAGAAAGTGGTGAAACATTTTGGCACGCCCGGTGTGACCCATCCAGGGTTCCTTGTATTTTATTCATTCCTAGGTGAAAGTTGTGTGTGTTTTTCCCTTCTAAAAATCTTACACATTAATTTTCATATCTGGAATCTTCCCCTCTTTCTATTTTCTAAATGCAATCGTGTTGTTGGTGCTATAAAAAGAATATTTATTTTCTTTCTTTAGTATTGCATTATTAAAAGAGCATTCCTCTTCCTATTCATTACTTGTTACATCGAATATCACACTTTGATTTGGGCTTAAAATACTTGCATAGCATTCTGATTCACTGCATCTTAGCTCACATTAAAATGAGGGAAACCTATATGCTGGAAGTCATGCCCAACTGATGGTTGACATAACTGAATCATAAAAAAGCACATTCTTTCTTCTCTCTCTTTGCCAAACTACAAAATTTGAAATATATAGGTTTTCTTAAAACAACATCCCACCCGGAAGAAGCTGTCAATGATCACATGGTCAAAGAATTGAAAGTGGGCACCCAATTGGTTATCTCTATCTAGTAGGTACCCATTAGAGGATGGCTCACCCCCACCATAACATAACTTGAAACCTCACCTTTAGAATTTCCTTCTTCGTAGGAAGCCTTCCCAACCAAAAACTCTACTCTAAATTCACGAGTCAGTATTTTAAATAGAATAAGCTAAACACACTAAATTCACTTGTTGGGTTACATATTTTTCTTAGCTTTGTTTTTGACTTACATTTTGAGGTGTTAGGATACGATTCTTCATTTTTCTTTTTTCCTTTCACACTCCGCCATCATAGTTGGAGTATTATGAATTTCTCAGAGTGTGTCAGGACCTCATATTATCATCCCCAGACTTCTGGGTTGATTATTCATCTACTATAAACTCACAAAAATTTATTTTTATTCATTCTTTAGATTTCAAAGTAGCCGACACCGGTCCAGCAACTACCATCGGTTTACATCTGACCATCATTGGTTTACCTAACCGGCATCGGTTCCTTATTATTTTGGTTAATTCACCCAAAAGACACTTATCTCATCTTTTATTCTATTTAGAGTCTCTATGTATCATTGTACTCTCTGTACTCTGATAAAAGTCATCCAATACATCTTTCCTATCTGATAGTCATCAGTTTTTGACTCATTTGCTAAACTTGTCATTTTCTCATAGTAACCGATATCGGTTCTTGTAACCAACATCGGTCACCCCTTAACCATCATCAATCAATTGGACCAGCATCAGTCACTCTGTTTTGATTTTAATCAAAACATTTACCAAATTTCCCTCCTAGAGTCTATTTTGTCCCATCTTCATTATTTCCTATGTCATCTACAAAGTACAATTCACCTGATATACGCTAATTCACATGGTGTTGACTCATAGCCAAACTAACGTCCTCATATTTCATGCCAGATGTCAACCACTCCCACCTAGTCCATCACCGCTATCCATTCTGTTACCTATGGATCCGACTCAGCTTATCCCCATCGCTACCGGTGATGAGGAGTTCATGAGACTCCTTGACCAAAATCCTACTACCCTCCAATACTACCTTGCTCATTCTTCCACCCAAGATTCCTCAGGAAATTTAATATATGGCATGCTCGTATCTATCCCTCCTTCTCTAACACCCACTTTTACGTCATCTAGCACCAGTTCGACACTACCATCATCCACTTTATCACCTGTGGTGTATCAACTAAATCCCATAGCCACTATAACTATAGCATGTACGTCATCGGTCACACCCGTGACATCGATTGTCCCTACAACATCTGCTATGAGTATAGATTCATCGCAACCATCTTCGATGTTGGAAACTTACACCCCTTTCCAAAACCTCATCCTTTTTATCCCACAGTCCTTACCCCCAATCATCACTAGAGTTGTTATGACTAACCCACCTCCTTACACATACTACTAAGAACCCCTGACCTCATCTATCACTTATGCTAGCTATGTGTCACCTACATCTATTCCTCATGTGTAGTTCTCATACTTAGCGCCTCCATACACTAGTATACCACCCACCTCATACATTCAGCATCAACCCCCTTTTTTCTGCAAGGGGCACCCATTCATCCCAACCTAGTAATGACCTCATTAAAATGATGATGGATAAGATGCAGACCTTAGAAGCATTTATTTCTGGCTCCTGTAATTATTTAACTTATGATGAAATCTGTAATGAGCCTATCCATCCATATATTCCCATTTGTCCTTACCCAGTGCATTGGTAAATTCCTAAAGTCAATCGCTTCAATAGTAAAGAAGACCCGCAACAACACTTGAGGTCATTCAAACATAGGTGTAACCTAATTTCCCACGATGATGCTTTGCTCCTACGAACTTTCCCAACGTCCTTGACAAGAGCATAATTGGATTGGTATAGTGGACTATGTCGACATTCTATTTATTCCTTTAATCAAGTATCCCAAGCTTTAAACAATGTTACCAAGAAAGTCACCATGACCGATCTTCTCTATTCAACCTGATAGTATGAATATGAATTTATAGAAGATTTCGTTGCCTGATGGCAGAGTCTTATTAACCAATTGACATTCCAACTACCTCAGACCAAACTTATTGAGTTGTTCATTAGAGGTTGTACCAAACAGATCTCACCAACTCTGCAAGTCCAAACCTTCTGAACCTTTGATGAAGCGTTCACAATGGCCTGAAAACTGGAAATTCACGCCATTGAAGAAAAGAAGATCCAATTATGAAACAAGAACACCCCATTCAAATCAAACGACTCTTCTTCATCTTTAAAACCTCAAAATAACTATTCAAAGCCCAAAGGATCTGCCAACACGGTAGTCCTCAAGGCGGGTCCACCTCATCCTTCTAATAAGGCCCAACCTTCTTCCAATATTTCTCCTATCTAGACCTTTCAGCTCCGATGGGAACATCAAAAATACACTTCGATTGGAGAGCCCTATTCATCAGTCTTGGAAAATCTTCTTAAATTTTGAGCCATTACACTTCCTCCCATAAAACCTTATCCAGGTTTTGATCCTTCTCGTCCCATGCCGACATGGTATAAAGGACATGACTACTATAATTATCACCATGTTAAAGGATATAGTGATGGTAACTACATAAATTTTAAAAATATTATTCAAGAGATGATAGAAAATGGAGACCTTTTCATAGACAACCCGAACACACCTTAAAATAAGAATTTGCACATCTTCAAAAATCCGTTCCCTAATCATAAATCTTCATATAATCAAAATAGCGAACCTTCATCCAGTGATAACAATGTCCGTGAAGTCCACACATATTTTGATATCATACCAAATGTTACTCAGAACCTACCTAGTTCATCTATTGAGGAGATCTTGGCACGAGTTCCTCCACCCATAGAGGAGCATACCTCTTCTACTCCTCCACCCATAGAGGAGTCCCCCTCATCTCCCCTTGCTCTCACGGAGGAACCCACACTTTCTACCAATGTCATTTCGTCATCTTCTTCCCAACCTTCTAAACCATCAACGCTTGTTATTATCCCATCCACAAGAGAATCATCATCACCTTCTCCTCCACTAAGAGAGAAGTCTACCTCACCCGACCTATTATCTCTCCTACCCATGGGAGATTGTTCAGACATGTCACTACCTATCGAGGATACTTTTCCCTGAGCATCCCAGGACCCTATTAACATGATCTTGGCTCTTTTACATACATAATCCGAGGCTAGCCAATTCCCTATCTCACAGACCTATTTTATAGGGATTTCCACCCAACCCATTCCATCCTCTTCTTCAGTAGTCTCATTTTCACAGCTGGTCGATTGTTTGGATTACACATATCATTCCATGCTCTAGGGATGTCTTTGGCTCCCCGTTTCGACCCAAATACAAATGTTTCCTAAAGATACTTCCACGATCTACCAAAAGGTATTTCTGGTAACCAAAAATACACTGACCATGCCGATTGAAACAACTTCCTCTTCATCATCCCTACCTCCATCCAAATTTCTACCCATCACTACTTTGGGTGTCATGTCGACATCAAGCCTTACTCACCCACCTGTCAGATTGGACTTAGCTGCGTCTTCCCAAGTCCACACCACTATATATCTCCCAGCTAAAAGGAAAACCTAACCTTCTAGGCCAAGTACACCGGTCTCTCCCACCACACCTTTGTCACCTTACCCCTTCTATCCATCCTAGGGACTCATCCATCAACCTTGACCAAACAGTCTCATATCAAAGACCAGTCAAAAGCTAAACAAACTACTCCCACCTCACGAGTCTTTGTTACACATCATTCACCCAAAAACCAAACATCCTCACCCTCACCCATACACTTCTTTCCACCTATACCTCCACCAGTGACTATAAACCCAACCTTTCCTATACAACTTCAACCAATGCCTCCTACCCAACCTCTACCAACCACCTCTTCCGCAACTCAGTTACCCCCATGGGTAACCCATCCTCTTCCACCATCTACTTTCCCTTCTGCATCCTGTACTCATGTGTCACCTTTAACCAAGAAGGTGCAACCCAAAGATAAGAATCCGTTACCCTCCAATAATGTAGTCAAAGCAACCAAAACTTCCATCACCAAATATTCTACCCCACCTTTACCTAAGTAGATACCAACAAGATCTAAGACCACTCCACATACTAAACAAGTAGACCAACCCATTCCCTCTCTTATAAAGCCTCTTCCCTCACAATCATCCACACCTGTACCCAAACCCACACTCACTTCCCATTGTGATCCATTAGTGGGGTCCTATACCAATATTTTAACCAATCTCTTAGAGAATTCAATTATCACATTACCACCACTTCAACCTTACGATCCTCTCAAACCCAAACAAAAAGGGTTTGATGAAACCAATATTTTTACCTATCATCGTGTACCAGGACATGATTTTGAAAATTGTAAGGCTTTGAAAACCGTTCTTCTCCAAATTTTTCCTCCTGAACAAAATTTCAACGATGACAACCTTATTAATGAGGACCATGCTCCACCTTCACCTGTCACCATACATCATCATCCTTTACCCATTCACTGATAAATATCTCCACCCCCACAACCATTTTTCCCACTTCCAAAATTTGACATCAACATGGTCCGTATTAAAGAATTAGCCAAATGACCACCTAAATGTCGTTTCGCCCAGCTCACTTCACAAGGATTTTCTCCCCCATTAGGATTTTTTCCATCATGTCATTACACCACTCATCCTACACCTTCTCCATTCACCCCCTCCCCTCATATTAACATGGTTCATGTTGTCACTTGGGCTCAGAAAGGAAAGGGCAAATAAAAAGAAACCAACCCATCAAACAACCCTATGCCCAATATACCATCTGCACCCGCACCCAAAATCACCATCCACGGACCTACATACCCTATCTCTAATGGGGTTACCCATCACATAATGATAAAAAATTACATCAGTCTCCTCTAAAGATGTCTTTGTATGATCTCGTCTAAACTTTTGAATCCCACAAACAAGCCCTTATCAAGGTTTTATAATCCATTGAAATTTTACCCAATGACCCCACACCAATGGCCTCGATTATCACCCCTCACCACATGGCCTCACTTACCAAATCATCTCCTTCTTCTACCCCGATGCCCATGCCTCACGTCGCCACCCTCATCTTCTCTGATGTGGAGATTGTACCTCTCCTGTTAAATGACCCTGATCCCACCCTATTCATTTCTATCTATATCAATAACATACACATATAAAATGTCATGATCGATGGTAGTGCTAACATTAACATTATTTCCTCCCATGCATACAATCAAATGTGCATCCATTCTAATTGTATGCATATATCCCAGTTATGCTACGCTCCTTCAACGATGCCATTACCTCCACCCTTGGCACCATTATCCTTCACATTCACGTGGGCCCTCATTATTGATTTGTGGAGCTCAATTAATTTAGTTTAGCATGCAATAGAAACTTGCTGGAAAATAGAGTAACTAACATCAATTAGGGGTAACTGGAATCGGTCACCTAGGACCGGCATTGGTCAGGTAAGGGAGGAATTGACATCAGTTACCTGTGCGAGGATGTTTTAATTAACTCTCAGGAATCATATCTATTTTTAGCATTAAAGTATATCTATTTATTGTAATTACATGGCTAAGTGCCCTAAGTCTATAAATGACTATATAAACATAAAGATAGGGTTTAGAAGTAAGAGATTAAGAAGAATTAGATAGAACTTGCAAAAAGTTGTTGAGAGAGAGAGTTCTTGGTGATGAAGCAAAATATTGATGAAAGAAAGTACTGTACATCTGAGAGGTGTGGAAGATTATAAATATTCATTGTATATCTTGTCAAAGCTTTGAATAATAAATTGACTTGTTTCTTGGTGGACATACCCCACACTGGGTGAACCACGTTAAATATGGTGTTGATGTATGTCTCTTGGTTTGTATATTTCTTCTGGTAGAATATCTACTTTTATTTGTATGTATGCTTGGATCTGATATATTGTTTATACAACTGGTGTGCTAACCCCAACAACTGATATCGGAGCTTTGTTTTAGCGTTTTGTGTGTTGACGGATTTACTCACAGAGGGTTTTTTAATTGAGTGAGAGCTACAAAAATGGCAGAAGAAAACAAATACAAGATAGAGAAATTTGACGACAAAAATTATCAATTATGGAAGATGCAGATTGAGGATTATCTGTATCAAAGAGATTTATATTTACCATTGGATGAGAAGTCTAGACCTACGAAGATGACTGATGAAGAATGGAAGATTCTTGATAGATTGGCTTTAGGATCTATTATATTGAGCCTAACAGCATCCATGGCTTCCAATATTAAAGAAGCGGCTTCTACGGTAGAGTTAATGAAATCTCTTGCTAATTTATATTAAAAACCTAGTGCTTCAAATAAATTTTATTTAATGAAGAAACTATTTAGTTCTAAGAAGCATGAAGGTGGATCTGCATGTAGTCATTTGAATGATTTCTAATCTATTGTAAATCAGTTAAAATTAGTTGTAATACCATTTGATGATGAAGTAAAAACACTTTTACTCTTATGTTCTTTACCTGATAGTTGGGATAACTTGGTAATGGTTATTAGTAATACATCATCTGCTAATAATGTTTTAAAGTTTGATGATGTGGTTAGTATAATCTTGAATGAAGAAATTCGCAGGAAGAGTACAGAGGAATCAACATCTAGAAATGCTTTTAATGTAGAAAGAAAGGGAAGGTAGAAGGAGAGATCAAAGAGTAAGAGTAATGGGAAATCAAAGTCAAGGGATAATAGATCTAAATCCATAAGTAAGGGAATTACTTGTTGGAAATGTGGAAAGAAAGGACATGCAAAGAAATATTGTTGGTCAAAGGATAAAGAGAACCAACAACTAAATAAAGGTAAAGAAGTAAATATTGCTACATTAGAGTTAATGCAAGATGCTCTTATTCTTTCTTTAGATAATAGAATTAAATCATGGGTTTTAGATTCAAGAGCTTCTATCCATGAAACCCCTAATAAGGGTTATTTTACAAATTATGTATAGGGAAATTTTTGGCATGTTTATTTGGGTGATAATGAACCTTGCAGTATCACTGGTAAAGGGGAGTTCATCTAAAATTACAGAATGGAAATACATGGGTATTGAAAGATGTGAGGCATGTGCCAAGCCTCAGGAGGAATCTTATTTCTGAAGGGAAAATAGGTGAATCTGGTTGCATGGTTATTTTTAAAGTCACCAAGGGTGCTCTTGTTGTGGCAAGAGGTAAGAAGGTAGGAAAATTATAGTTATCTACCTATGTTACTGATTCCTTTTCTACATTATCTACTTTAGATTCAAATGCATGCATGTGGCATAACTGGATGGGCCATATGAGTTAAAAAGGAATGCAGATCTTAAAGGCTAAGGGTAAGTTATCATATTTGAAAGATTTAGATCTTGATTTATGTGAGCACTATGGCTTTGGAAAGTAAAAGAGAGTGAGATTTCTCAAAGTTGGGGCAGCTAAGAAGGAGTGAAAATTGGAGCTTGTACACTTAGATGTGTGGGGACTAGCTCAGGTAGCTTCTCATGGTGGATCCCAGTATTATTTTACTTTCATTGATGATGCTGCAAGAAAGGTATGGGTTTATTGTATTAAACATAAATCTTAGGTTTTTGAGACTTTTAAAAGATGGAAATCCTTTGTTGAGATTTAATCAAATTCAAAGTTATAGTGCCTTAGATCTGAAAAATGGTGGTGAACATTGTAGCAAGGATTTCAATGATTATTTTTAAGTGAATGGGATACGTAGAGAAATAATGGTTCCAAGAACACCACAGGTGAATGGTGTTGCAAAAAGAATGAACAGGATAATCATGGAATGTGCTAGAAGTATGAGGATACATTCTGGATTGCCCTTACAGTTTTGGGTAGAAGTAGTTGATACAACAGTTTATTTAATCAATCGTGTTCCTTAAAGTTCACTAGATGGAGGAATACCAAAGGAATCTTGGATCGGAAAAAAGGTAGATCTTTCTTTTCTTAAATTTTTTGGTTCAGAAGCTTTTCTACATATTGATAAGGAAAATATAAAAAAGTTAGATGCAAAATCCAAGAGATGCACTTTCATTGGTTATGGATCTGGTGATTTTGGTTTCCGTTTTTTGTGATTTAGAGAATTCTAAAATTATTAGGAGTCGTGATGTTGAGTGGAATGAAAAGAGAATGTATAGGGATCAAATTTTGGTACCCAAGGATGAACCAGTTGAGAAGTTTTTGAATGAAAATAAACACTTGGATTTAAAAGTAATTAGCTACATGGTTACACAATAACCGATGTAATTTTACCCTCTAACCAGCACTCGGTAAAAAAAACCAGTATCAATTACAGAATATCTAAACCGATCCTCGATTAACAAGAATCGGCATGTCGGTTACATTTGACTAGATGTTGGGCATTATCAAATTTGGATAAGATTGTCCAGGAGGTTCAGATTGAGCCTCCAGTACCCCAAACTCCTTTGAGAATGTAACACAGGGTATGTAAACTTCTAGAAAGATTTACACGGTCTTCTGTATTTTATTTATTATTGACTAATAATGGTTAGCCAGAGAGCTTTGAAGAACTTCAATGCAGGATAAAACTCATGTCTAGAGGAAACATGGCATGGATGAGGAGATTGACTCCTTGGAACAGAACCAGACATGGTATTTGGTTAATTTTCCAACAGGTAAGAGAACATTGCAGAACAAGTGGGTTTAAATGATTAAGGAATAATAGGATGGACATAAAAGATACAAGGCAATGCTTGTAGTAAAGGGATTTGTATAGATTAGTAGGTATTCACTTTGGTGAAATATTTTTTCCTCTGTTTTTAAGATAACATCTATTCATATTATATTGAGCTTAGTTGCAGTAGAAGTATTTAAATTTAGAGAAATTAAATGGGAAGATGGACTTTCCTTCATGGTGATTTGGATGAAGAGGTTTATATACAGCAACTACTTGGGTATGAAGTCAACAGGTAAGGAGAAATTAGTGTACAAGATTGAAAAAGAGTCTATATGGGCTCAAGCAAGCTCCAAGGCAATCGTACATGAGGTTTGATAGTTTTATGCGTATGAGCATGATTACTTCAGATATGAATCTGACCATTGTGTTTATTTCAATAAGCTTAAAAATGGGAGCTATATTATTTTGTTACTAGATGTGGATGATATAATTATTACAGGATCTAGTATACAAAACATTGGTGAGTTTAAGAGAAAAGGTAGATCACACATTTGCTATAAAGGATTTAAGAGTTGTAAAAATAATCTTTGGCATGTAAATATAGAGAGACAGGAAAAATAAGAAATTCTATTTTGTCTAAAAAGGATTATATCTATAAGGTGTTAAAAAGGTTCAATATGACAAAATGTTAAACATAATAGTATACCTATGGCTGGACACTTCAAATTGAAGAAAAGATCAGTGTCCATCATCACATGAGTAGGTCAAATACATGACACGAGTTTCATATGCTTCAGTAGTTAGAAGTCTCATGTATGCTATGGCTTGTACCAGACTAAACAGTGCATAGGTAGTGGGAAATTATGAGTAGATATATGGCCAATCTAGGTAAAGAGCATTAGAAAGTAGTCTAATGGATACTCAGGTATTTGAAAGGAACATCTAGCATAAATTTATGCTATAGAGGTTTAGATATTTCAATATGTGGCTATGTTGATTTAGATATGGTTGGAGATGTGGATGGTAGAAGGAAGCACTACTGGATATATTTTCACAGTAGGTGGAATGATAGTTCGTTGGATTTTGAAGATTGCTAGAATGTTGTGGATTTGTCTACTAAAGAGGCAAAGTATGTTGCAGCGATAGAGGCGAGTAAGAAGATGATATGGACGAGTAGGTTCATGGAAGAGTTGGGAAAGGAGCAAGGTGATTGTAAATTGTTCAGTGACAGTCAGAGTGTAATTCATTTGGTAAAGAAATTAGCATTTCATTCAAGAATGAAATACATTCAGTTGAGGTATCACTTCATACGACAGGTGTTGGAGGATGGAAAGTTGAATCTATAAAATATTCATATGAGAAAGAACCATATGGATATGATAACGAAGCCATTAGCAAAGAAGAAGTTAGAGCTACACTCCATTTATGTTGGTCTTCGATCCTGAGACTTGAATAGGAAGAAACAAAGCTAAGGAAGGATCCAAGAAACATGTTGTACATGTATGGTGTAGTAATTAATCTCCAAGTTACTAGGTGAATCTGGTTGCATATTTATTTTTACATGACACACTTGGAAAGTCACCAAGGGTGCTCTTGTTATGGCAAGAGGTAAGAAGGTAGGAATGTTATATTTATCTACCTATGTTACTGATTCCTTTTCTGTATTATCTACTTCAAATTCAGATGCATGCATGTGGCATAACCGAAAAGGCCATATGATTCAAAAAGGAATGCAAATATTAAAGGCTAAGGGTAAGTTATCATATTTGAAATATTTAGATCTTGATTTTTGTGAGCACTGTTTTTTTAGAAAGTAAAAGAGAGTGAGATTTCTCAAAGTTGGGGCAGCTAAGGAGCGAAAATTAGAGCTTGTACACTTAGATGTGTGGGGACTAGCTCAGGTAGCTTCTCATGGTGGATCCTAATATTATGTTACTTTCATTGATGATGCTACAAAAAAGGTATGGGTTTATTTTATTAAACGTAAATATGATTTTTTTGAAACTTTTAAAAGATGGACAGCCTTTGTTGAGATTGAATCAAATTCAAAGTTAAATTGTCTTAAATATGACAATGGTGGTGAATATTGTAGCAAGGATTTCAATGATTATTTTTCACTAAATGGAATACGAAGAGAATGGTGTTGCAGAAAGAATGAACATGACAATCATGGAACATTCTAGAAGTATGAGGATACATTTTGGATTGCCTTTACAGTTTTGGGAAGAAACAATTGATACAACAGTTTATTTGATTAATTGTGGTCCTTCAAGTTCACAAGATGAAGGAATACCAGAGGAAGCTTGGACTGGAAAAGAAGTAGATATTTATTTTCTTAAATTTTTTGGTTCAGAAGCTTTTGTGCATGTTGATAAGGAAAATAGAAAAAAGTTGGATGTAAAATCCAAGAGATGCACTTTCATTGGTTATAGATCTGGTGATTTAAGTTTCTGTTTCTGGGATTGAAATAATTTTAAATATTAGGAGTCGTGATGTTGAATGGAATGAAAAGAGAATGTACAGGGATCAAATTTTGGTACCCAAGGATGAACCGGTTGAGAAGTTTGTAAATGAAAATGAACTTTCAGATTTAAAAGTATTGCCTATAGGGTTACACACTAACCGGTTTCGGTTTTCCCCTAACTGACATCGGTCAGAAGAACCAATATCGGTTACAGAAGATACAAACCTACCTTGGTTAGCAGCACTAGTTTCGATTAGATGTGACCGGCGGTGGTCACTGTCAAATTTGGATAGGAATGTCCAGGAGGTCCAGATTGAGCCTGCGGTACCAAAAACTTCTGTAAGAAGGTCACAAAGGGTAAGTAAACCTCCATAAATATTTACACCTTCTCTATTTTATTTATTATTGACTGATAATGGTGAACCAAAGAGATTTAAAGAAGCAATGCAGGATAAGACCCACGTCTAGTGGGAGCATGGCATGGATGAGGAGATGAATTCCTTGGAATAGAACCAGACATGGGATTTGGTTAAGATGTCAGTAGGTAAGAGAACATTGCATAATAAATGAGTTTAAAGGATCAAGAAAGAAGAGGGTGGATAGAAAAGATACAAGGCAAGACTTGTAGTAAAGGGATTTACACAGAAAGTAGGTATTGACTTTGGAGAAATATTTTTTCCTATTGTTAAGATGACTTCTATTCGTACTGTATTGAGTTTAATTGCAATAGAGGATTTACATTTAGAGCAACTATATGTGAAGATGGATTTCCTTCATGGCGATTTGGATGAAGAGATTTATATGCAACAACCACTTGGGCATGAAGCCAAGGGTAAGGAGAAATTAGTGTGTAGATTGAAAAAGAGTCTATATGGGCTTAAACAAGCTCCAAGGAAATGGTACATGAGGTTTGATAGTTTTATGCAAGAGCATGGTTACTTGAGATGTAAATCTGACCATTGTGTTTATTTCAAGAAGCTTGAAAATGGGAGCTATATTATTTTGTTACTGTATGTGGATGATATGCTTATTGTAGGATCAAGCATGCAGGGCATTGGTGAGCTTAAAAGAAAGCTAGCTCACACATTTTCAATGAAGGATTTAGGTGCTACAAAAAGAATCCTTGGCATGTAAATACACAGAGACATGAAAAAGAAGAAATTGTATTTGTATCGGGAGGATTATATCTACAAGGTGTTAGAAAGGTTCAATATGCAGAATGCAAAACCTGTTAGCACACCTATGGGTGGACACTTAAAATTAAGTAAAGATCATTATCCATCATCACATGAGGAGGTCAAATACATGACACGAGTGCTATATACTTCAGTAGTTGGGAGTGTTATGTATGCTATGGTTTGTAGCAGACCATACATTGCATAGACAGTGGGAGTGGTGAGTAGATATATGGCCAATCCAAGTAAAGAGCATTAGAAAGCAGTCCAATGGATACTCAGGTATTTGAAAGGGACATCTAGCATGCAGTTATGTTATGGAGGTTCAGATATTTCATTATGTGGCTATGTTGATTCATATATGGCTAGAGATCTGGATGGTAGAAGGAGCACTACTGGTTATATTTTCACAGTAGGTGGGACAGTAGTTAGCTGGATTTCAAGATTGCAGAAGGTTGTGGCTTTGTCTACTACAGAGGAAGGGTATGTTGCAGCTACAGAGGCTAGAAAAGAGATAATATGGATTAGTAGGTTCATGGAAGAGTTGGGAAAGAAGCACGATGATTGTAAACTATTCAGTGATAGTCATAGTGAAATTCATTTGGCAAAGAACTCATCATTTCATTCGAGAATGAAACACATTCAGTTGAGGTATCACTTCATACAGTAGGTATTGAAGGATGGACAATTGAATCTAGAAAAGATTCATACGAACAAGAACCTTGTGGATATGCTATCAAAGCCATTAGGAAAGGAGAAATTGGAGCTACACTCCACTTCTGTTTTTCTTCGAGTTTGAGACTTGAAGATAAAAAAAAGCTAAGGAAGGATCCACGAATGATGTTGTATAGGTATTGTGCAGTAATTAATCTCCAAGTGGGATATTGTTGAGTTATGGAGCTCAATTAATTTAGTTTAGCATGTAATGGAAACTTGCTGGAAAATACAGTAACTGTCACCGGTTAGGGGTAACCAAAATCAGTCAGGAAAGGGTGGAATCAACATCGGTTAGGACTAACCGGCATCGGTTACCTGTGTGAGGATGTTTTAGGTAACTCTCGGGAATAAGATCTATTTTTAGCATTAAAGTATATCTATTGATTATAATTACATGGCTAAGTGCCCTAAGTCTATAAAAAACTATATAAGCATAAAGCTGGGGTTTAGAAGTAAGAGAAAAACAAGAATTAGAAATAACTTGCAAAAATTTGGTGAGAGAGAGAATTCTTGGTGATGAAGAAAAATCTTGAGGAAATAAAGTATTGTATATCTGAGGGTGTGGAAGATTGTAAATCTTCATTGTATATTTTGTCAAAGCTTTGGATAATAGATTGGCTTGTTTCTTGGTGGATGTAGCCCACACTAGGTGAACCATGTTTAATCTGGTGTTGATTTATGTCTCTTGGTTTATATACTTCTTCTGGTAGAATATTCTCTTTTATTTACATGTATACTTAGATCTGATATATTGTCTGTACAACCGGTGTGCTGACCCTAACACTTGCATTGTCCCAAAATTATTCTATGTATTAGAGGTGGAGTTCCAGTATAACCTATTACTCGGCAAACCCTAGATTCGCGTCATGGGTTGTGTCCCTTCAACTTTACACCACTATGTAAAAATCAAGCATGAGGGACATAACTACACCTTCCCCACTGAATTTTCACCATTCAAGACCTGTAACATGTTATACTGACCCAACGATGTGCTTATACCAGTCAAGGCATTTTCCACTACCACCACTTTGCCTTCACCCACAAGCCCATCCACCAATGCTGCAGCCACCTCTCTCGTATCTAATTCTTCTATTCCTACTGTTGCTATAGTGTCCCCAGCCGACCACTCTGCTTCCCAACTAATTGGTACCCCTCCTGTCCAATCATCTAGTGAGTCATCTATCCTCGCTACCCACATATCGACTACTGATCCCTTAGAATGTGTTAATCAATGCCTCACTCTGGAGGAGTACTGCCTATACATTATCAACACATTCCTCACTCCACAGGAAAATAGGAACTTGCGCTAGCACTTTAGTTATGACCGCCAAGTAGGCAAGGTTTTTCCAGATGGTCCTCCCCACCTTCACACTAATCTAACGTATGGGGGACTTGATATGACCACCTATTCACCCAAACCTCCATTTGAAACACGATTGTTTTTCATCTGACCTACAATCCCTTACTAACCACTATTTTTCCTACAATTTCCAACACCATTACACATGGAAAGGCTCTGGCTTCATTTTTTATGAATAAGGTCGCCATACTGACATTTTATGTACCACCTATAAACACAATGACTGTAGTGGCATTGGCTTTGCTGCACCACCTCCCAAAAAGGCTGGTGTTGACCTCATTGAGGAAGATAAACCTTCTCCACCTCATTCACTCATGTCACCATCTTCAGCCATGGAGTCCATAGATCCCGAATCTATTCCTCCTAACATTTTTTTTCGTAAACACAATTTCCCTGGGACCTCTGACCTATCAACACGATGGTGAGGCTCCCTCTTCTCTCCCCTTCCTATATCCTGACATGATTGATGATGATACACCTTCTATTAATGTCGTTTAATGTCAGGAAGATGAGTCCATCCTCACCTACCTTGGTGCAGAAGACTCTTATATTCACCGATTGTTACCATCTAAGATGCAAACCATGTTGAACAAATCAACTATTGAAATCAATATTAATACTCAGGATGACCCGGACATCTTAAAAATAGGTCACTCTTTAGATGTTGCTGAACAAAAAACTTTCACCTCTTTCCTTTAGGACCATAACAACACTTTTACTTGGTCCTATGCCGATATGCCTGATATTGACCCTAAAATCATGGTCCATAATATCGTGACCATTTCTAATGCCAAAACCATCAAACAAAATTTACAGAAAACGCATCCTTGCATTACTCTTTTGGTCACAGAAGATTTTCAGTGCCTTCTCTCAGTTTCCTTCATCTTACCCATTGACTATCCCTAATGGATTTCTAACATAGTTCATATCACAAAGGAAAAATGGGGACTCCGCATTTACATGGACTTCTATGACCTCAACCTAGCTTGTCCCAAATACTATTTTCCATTACCAGGCATTGACCAACTAGTTGATCTCACCGCCGGCCATGAAATGCTATCACTCATGGATGGTTTTTTGGGTTATAATCAAATATTGATTGCTCCAGAATATCAACACAAGAATACCTTCATCACCCCTTGGGGGACCTTGTACTATTGAGTCGTGTCTTTTGGCCTTAAAAACGCTGGTGCTACATATCAACGAGCCATGAATTACATCTTCCATGACATCATGCATCGCATATTGGAAGATTACATAGATGATCTTCTTTCCAAATCCAAACATCATGTCAAACACCTGATTTTCCTTTAGGTCATCTTTGATCACCTCATCAATTATTGTGTTCGTCTTCAACCAAAGAAGTGCGTCTTTGCGGTACTTTTAGGAAAACTCCTGAGTTTCATTATTTCTTTACGTAGCATAGAAGTCGATCTTTGTAAAGTAAAGACTATCCTAGAAATGCCTCTGCCTAATAATATCCATCAAATTCAAAGCTTGTAAGGTAAGTTGTAATCCATTCGTTGATTTATCTCACAGCTTTTCGACCACTGTCAACCATTTCATCATATTCTCAAGAAGGATGTTTCATTCAAATGGGATGATTAATTCCATAAATCTTTTGATGCCTTATAATAATACCTTCTTCAACCACCAGTGCTCATTCCTCCTAAGGATGACCAACCCTTTTACCTATACATTTCTGCCACTAACCATTCTTTAGGTGCCATGCTTGCTTATCGCGACAAGAAACACAAAGAGCAAGAGTTTTATTACATAATCCGTACCCTTTTGGACTACAAAAATAGATACACCCATGCCGAAAAACTATGCTTAGCCTTAGTTTTTGTCACCACCAAACTTCGCCATTACCTACTCATCCAAAAAACCTTCAGAATTACCAATACTGACCCCCTACACCATATGTATGCCAAACCCTATCAACATCAACATGTCACACATTGGATTATGCTTCTTTCTGACCTCGACCTAGAATTCACTCATAAAAAATCCACCTAGGGCTAAACAATCGCTTACCAACTAACAGACACACCTCTTTTCAGGGATCAATCCTCTAACTTCGATTTCCCAGAAGAATCCATAGCTACCCTCTCCTTGTACTATACCACTTACCAAATGACACTCTTCTTCGAGGGATCCAAGTGTCAACGTGGAAGTGGGGCTAGTGTTATCCTCATTCCTCTTGATGGTGAACCTATGCCTTTATCTTTTAAACTGGATTTTGATTGTACAAACAATATCACCAAATACGAAGCACTCAGATTAGGTCTTTAGGCTTCTTATGCCTTAAATGTTAAGTCAATCAATATCTTTGGTGATTCCCAACTGGTCATAAACCAAGTCAATGGTATATACCAATGCCATAATGAAATACTTCAAAAGTATAAACATCATGTAGAGATAATTTTGACTACCTTTGACCATTACAAACTTCAAACCACCCCACATTCTACCAATAAATTTGCAGATACCATGGTCTTCTTGGCTTCTCAGATACCTGCTTCACCTGACGATTCTAAAATCTTTGTCACAATACAAAGGTCAAAATCACCCTCTTATTTACCTCAAGAGGTCTACTCCGTTGGAAACATTGCACCTGACCCACGTGACCTTTGGTATAAGAAGTTTGCAGGCTATCTTTCCCTTTCTAGTCTACTTGTTTATCTCACTTGTAATGGATAACGTGCCTTTCTTGAAAGTGTCTCTCACTATGTCATCATGGGTGGTCTCCTTTATCAGTATGGCTTTAACGGTATTCTCTTACGATGCCTTATAAGTTCGTAAATTCCCTACACCATCAAGGAAGTTCACGATGGAATTTGTGGAGGCCACGTTAGTGGTTTAGTTGTCGCAAAACGTATTCTTCACCTTGGATATTATTGGCCAACCCTAAACCATGACTATTGTGACTATGTCAAACATTGTGTAAAATTCTAGCAACATGCTAATCTTCATCACACACCTAGTCATGCCTTACAGGTCGCACGGGACATTTGGCCTTTCTCTCAGTGGGGCTTGGATCTTATCGGCGAGATCAATCCCCACTCTTCCCAATGCCATTAATGGAATATAACCGCTACTGAATATTACACTAAATGGGTAGAAGCCATCCCCCTTATTTCTACAAAAGCCAAGAAAATATGTGAATTCATTAACCATCGCATCATTTGTCACTTTGGTGTTCCTCACTATCTCATCACTGATAACAAAAAGTAATTCAAAAATAAAACCCTACGTAAGTTGTGCGACACTTTTGGCATCCAACTCAGTTTCTCTTCATTTTATTACCCACAAACCAATGGCCAAGTAGAATCGACCAATAAAACCTTGAAATAAATTATTATAAAAGTTGTTGACGATACTGACATGGATTGGAATTCATACATTCCTTTCTCTTTGTGGGCTTATCGCACTAGTATTCGCACTTCGACTGTCACCACACATTTTTCTCTGGTATATGGTACCGAGGTTGTCTTGCCTCTCAAAGTCCAGATTCCATCTCTCTACATCTCATTACAAGACATGCTCAACGATGATGAATTTCTCTAGGATCATTCAGCACAACTTGATTTATTAGATGAATGTTGTCTTAATGCTCTTGACCATCTCCAAATCTACCAAAAGTGTATCAAACATGCCTATGACAAACAAGTCCATGAACTAACCTTTCAGGTTGGCAACCTCATCCTGAAGGAAAGTCAACATGCAAATAAAGAAGAGAAAAGTAAACGAGGCAAATTTTCTCCTAATTGGCTTGGACCCTATATCATTACCCATGCCTATGGATCAGGTGCTTATCGTTTGTCTTCACTCGAAGGTAAACGCGAACCTGAGCCCCTCAATGCCTTGCATCCTTGACCATTTACATTTGAAATCAAGTCCTATATCACCTTCTGTCAATTTATAGTTCATCCCTTGAGCATTGTTCACCTTTCATATTACCCGTTTTTGAGGATCAACAACTAAAAATGAATCGTGTGATTATCCGTCACCTTTCAACCTTATCTTCAATATGAGTACCATGACTCTACTCACAACATGATTCTCGTGGATACTTTTCATATTTTTAAAGATGGAACCCCTTGGTTGTTCATCACTTGAAACCACATCTTTCATAGTTAACCCCTGGGTACTATGGTTTTGTCTTCTAAACAAGAACCCAATCTTCCTCTATAGTATTTTTCATGACTAAAATGTCAAAAAAACAAAATGGGATTTAACTCCTTCAGTCAAACTTCCATCAAAATATGACTCCCTCAAAACGAGACATCTCTTATCTTTATTTCTCCATTATAAGTAGACTGATCCCTTGAAGGACAACTATATAAAGTTATTACAAAAATACAATACAAATATCCAGAAGCTTCCCACATTGATCAGCTTTGTGAAGACCTCAAGGAGATAATATACTCATCCCACATAGACTTCCTGCATCGATCAGTCTAAAAATAAAAATCATGATGATGAAATTTTTGTCATGGACTTGCCTATTTGTGATCTTGGGTTTGTTGCTAAATAATGCTGTTGTCGTATACTAAGTTATGTTAAACCATCCAAGTTTACCTCATTGTCTATTTCACCCTAGTTTTCTCTCTTCTCAAGGGACTTGCTGCAACTACGACATTTCATGATCATGTGACTTTATTCACCTTTAAAATAGTCCATTATGCAGCACCTTTAGGGTCTTAAGTTCATAAGCCCATCTTGGGTATGGTATGCTCATTAGGGTTCTTATCAATTAAGCGGCTCTTTTACAACCTCTTACCATTCACCTTCCTTATTACTTATTGATTATCCTATACATGACTAGACCACCGACACCTACATTTAAAATGACTCAACCATGTCCATGATCTAAACTCAACCATGCCTATGACCTACATTCAATCATGCCTAAAATATACCAACCCATTACTTTAACTCATCATATTCTTCCCTAGCTTATGGGAGAACTACATTGGCCTGAGGCCCCTTTTCGTCGAGGCTATATAGGAAACACTTTGAGGGCATGGGGCCCTTAAAGGTTCGCTCGGCCACTCTTGACCATAACCAATTCCCCCTTCACTTTCCTATGCCCACTCTACCTTAGTTTCTATTTGATATGAACAATTGGAAATTAAACCAAACAACCACCAATTAAAAAACATTTTTACCACTTCATCACATCATTCATTTATCATTTTTTATATTTCCACCATCACTAATATTTGGAAATTTAAACCATAACATGCATGACCATCATCATTTGTCTTCCATGTTACCAACAACTTGGAACTTAAAGAAAAACAATAAACCGCGACTCAACCATGCCTAATTGACCTGACTCCACCATGCCTAAACTGACTTGACTCCATCATGCCTATAACCTGACTCCTTCATGCCTATGACATGACTCAATCATGCCTATACCAACCTGACTCCACCATGCATAAACCAACCTGAATCCATCATGCCTAGATCGACTTGACTCCATCATTCCTAAATCAACCTGACTCCATCATACCTATGACCTGACTCAATCATGCCTATACCAACCTGACTCCATCATGCCTAGTCCACCTAGTTTCCATCACATACACAATAACAATAGAAATTACAACCACTAGCACAACATCATATCATAAATATAACCATCATCCATAAACATATACATCCTGAAAACCTATGTATATATGGGCCTAGGTATAACGAAAAAACATGTCCCTTATATAAAAATGTCTCAAAATATTCGGCACGCAAGCCGATATAAATAAAAAATATACAAAAAAATCTATCTCATGAACACATATGGTGACTAATCACCTGATATCCATATATGTCTCATCTGTCTCCTCCTCTCCTCCGGTCCGGCGCCTTGCCAACATCTCTCCACCTAGCATGGGTCTAGCCCTCACCTCTGTCTAGCCTACAACTGGGTCTGGCCTCCATGAGCTAGTCACATCTCCCTGATCCTATCTTTGGGCTCGTCGTCCCCCTTTACTCTCTGCACTATGTGTGTGAGATCTGGTCCTCTCACTCGAGGCATGTTGTTCTCTATACTATGCATAGGAAGGGATGTCTATCCCGACAGTAGTCAAATGATCCTGGTAGTACCTGGCCTCACTCAAGGAATCCTTGAATCTGGCCATCGACACTATCTATGGTGGTGTCATGGGTCTCCTGGTACCCTGTAAGCCCTAACCTACTACTAACGGTATTAGCCCCTTTGTCTGTGCACCCTCCCCTCTTCTTTATACCATGGGACCTTGTCCCACTTTTGCCTATACCATGGGACCCTATCCCTGAGCCTGTGCCACGACCTGGGCCTGTAAGGCCACAATCTGTGACTGTGTAGTGGCCAACTGGCCCTACAACCCTGCCACCTCTACCTGTGACCCTACCAACTACCCCTGAAAACCTGTAATCTAGCCTTGTAAGGTAGCCACTTGTCCCTGTAGTGCATCCATATGAACTGTGAGGGTGACCACATCTGGCTAGCCTGGCCTAGGTGGTGTTACTCGTAGTTGGTCTGCCCATGACCGTCTGTATGTATCTGTACAACCCACATCATCAATCAACCATTCAATGGGCTTATCCTCTTGCCCAGTCGGCACTGTAGGTCGTGGTGGGGACATAGGTCTCTGTACGTACCCAAAATTAGATGGTACTACACCATCGAAACAGTGTAACACGTGCCCCAATGATGATACAAGTCTCCTTGCAAGGTTTTCGGGATCCAGAAAATCCCTCTAAACATGCATTAACATCCCACATCTCCCGCTTGGCTCCTACATGCTTTGTTTTTCTCTTTTCCCCCTTTTTTTGGCCTTTTGCTCATCAGTTACGAAACCGCCGCCCTGCCTGGGTGGCGGTCTCGTGACCGCTGCCCTAAATAGGGCGGCGGTCCTCTACGCGTTTTCCAGAATGCTCTTTTAATGTGAATCATGTAAAAATCAACGATTCACCAGCTTTTTTTCACCGCCTTGAGCTTGCATTAATCATTTTGGTCCCCTGGAATAGTGTTTTACCATTGTTTATAGTTTAAGAGTTCAATTTGGTTTCTACCTTGGGTAAATGCAAATGCTATAAATAGTTGGCTTGTGCTCAAGCAAATGGCCCCTCAAAATTTGCCTCTCAATTTCTCATTTTAGTAGTTCAGTCTTTTATTTTTCTTAGAAGTCACACCTTAGTTCTTTTGCATGCTTAGTTAGCATTGTTATGCTGTTTGAAAGCCACATATCCATCTTGTGCAAATGTTGTTGTTATTTCATCCAATCCGTTGGAGTAAGATAGTCTGTTCATCAATAGGAAGCCATTAAAGTTATAGGTTTTGTTCTTCAAACATGATAGTTTCAGGTTCTGGACATTTTATTCTACATGACTCGCAATAAATCCCGCTAGGAATTACATAATCCAAGCTCTGTACTCTTGCACTATCCCTCTCCTACTTGCATTGTATTCATTCTGTATCTTAAAGCTGTCTTTATTCCAATATCTACTCCTATTGATGCTAGCATTACATGCTTTTCTCGATCCACGTGAGCACGAAGGAATGAGGATATCACACTGAGGGGAAAAATCCACACACACCATCAGATTCACCACTGTTCTGTAGAATCTAGGTTCTATCTTTCAAAGTTCTAGTTAGAAGCATATCAAATAGAGTAGCCAATCACTTTATTTCAGTCAATTTTACTTTCGATATTGCCATGGAAGCTGTGAGGATTGATAGTTTCTGAGAGACTATGATTCTTTCCTCACTTCTGAGGTAGGATTGAGAGTCTTTTAAATAGATTATATCAGTTATTTCATTATTTAGAATAGATTTACAACTACACAGGAAAGTAGCTATACTCAGTTACTTTTTTTGTTTTAAATTCATCATTAGATTAATCAGATATATTAAAATAGATGACCCTTTAATTCATTTGTAAAGTTCATCAGAAAAATACAAAAATATAGAAGTCATATATGTTATAGATATACTTCATATAGTTAATTTTGCTTTGCTGCATTTAGTTTACATTATTACTTTTGTATGACAATCACGGGCCCTAGAGAGCCCAGGGAATACGTATTCAAGCCAATTGTGCCCCAACCCAATCTCATCACAGTGATAATTGATATTGATCAAAGTTTTAGGATCCAAATCTTCCGAACAATGACAAACTTACAACAGATCAGCTCACAGTTGAGCAGGTTAAATATAGAGGACGAACAAGCATATATGTTTTGGTCAAGTCAGCCAAACTATAGATTCCCCTAGATACATACCCACATGACTGTGGAAAGGCTTGAAAGAGAGCAAACGTTTGGTTGTGATCCTTTGGTCCCACAACCAGACGCAGGAGATACTCTCACAGACATAGATACCAGCTTAAGAATTCAAGTTGCACGAACTCCTATGGGATACTCTGAAAAATTCAAGCAACTGTTAATTCTAAATATAGAGGCTAAAAAAGCATATGACTATTAGATACTAGGTATTAGAAACTGATTCCGCAAATGAGCATAGCAGGTCTACAACAACCACTAATCTACGGTTGTGACCCACAAATCCCACAACCCAACGAGCCCACAGGTCAATCTGACGTTGATGCTGGCCTACACACATTAATATTCAGATCTACTCCACTTCCACCTATCATCATCAAACAATTATCCTTATTAGACATAGCAGCTAACGAAGCTAAGGAGTTCTGGACTAGGCCGGAAAATTTCCCATAGAGTCAATTATATTTACCATCCACCTTATGACCTTATCAGGAGACATACACGAAACTATCCTAGGTCATTTTCCACGTATTCCACAACCCATAGACCAAATCACGCCAGAGCTCGATATTGATTGGAGCCTTTGAGCAGTCATCCTTGTAGATCGATCTATCACACCAGTTCAGGTTAGGAGGGCCTTCTTTGCCTTAGATTCACAAATTCCACTAGTGCACGTTGAAGACATCAGATTGCCTAACTAGTTTGTCTGCATCCCACGCATATTCAATCCCCACCGACTCTCTCGGCACGACCTCGGGAGGTTGGGTGCAAGGAAAAGTTACTTGTAGATTTCCACGCTCACTTGTCACTTTTCCATTCCTAACTCGTATTGTGGTTTCCACAAAATTTGAGGCCATGACACTAGAACATGCTGTGACTCCAATAAATTCATGCAACATTTACCAGAAGAACAAAGACAAATTTTCATAGATATGGTCTTGGCAGATCCTGCGTCACCAGCACCAAATACTTTTGTAGGGGCAGTTTCCCCTCTGAATGCACCCCTTAAAATCTTCAATGATTCATTCCCAAATCACAACAACAACAGGTTAAATCCAAATTGGGAAAACAAGGGTGTAATGACATGAAACAATGATCATGAAGCTTCAACTTCACTAAATCCATTAGTTGTGCCACAATTAGGAAGTCAGCCATGACCTAAGATAGTTTGTTTAGTGGAATTAGACGTCGAACTACCCGTAGAAGCTGTAACAAGGACACGAGAGTATTCCTCTCAGCTAAGTCCAAGCTACCCGCTAGAAACAGACGATATCCAACAAGTATTAATAAAACCCGTGGGTACCTATGATTTAATTAGTGATTTAACAAAAACCTTCTCGCACATCTCCTTTTTGGATTTATTGAAGAACTCCCTTGCTCACATGGCTTCTCTTTTAGAAGCATTGGGTTTAAGTCATCTAATCAACATCACTCCACCTCTCGAAACACAGGTAAACCATATAGACTTTGATATCCACCCTCCGGGGCAGCCGGATAGGGACACCGAATTCATATTCGAAATAAACAAAATACCAACAGATGCTGAGATTTCACGCTGAGGTGATCCAGCCTTACACTTGCAAGTATGGGTTTATAACAATTATGTGAAACGCGTGATGGTTGATGATGGGGCAGCAATTAACATAGTCCCTTTTTCTTTTCTCTAAAAGCTAGGGTATGGAGAAACGAATTGTTCCACGACACGAAATACACTAAGAGGCTATGATAGCCTTAAAGCCACCTTGATTGGAACTATAATACTACCGGTCACCTTAGGACCCAATACAATCCTGACTAAGTTTTATTTTATAGATTGCGAAACTAACTATAATATGATCCTCGGCTGACCATGGATACACCGTATGAAGGCAATTCCTTCTACGCTATTTCAAGAAGTAAGGTTTTTACACTTAGGAAAGATATTCATAGCCAAGGGTGATCCAAAACCATTCCATATACACCTAGCAAACCTGAAGAAAAGGCCAGGTGTTCACTCTGAGTTTGAACTCCCAACAAACCAACTTAATAAACCAACCAACACGAAACCAGAAGATAAGTTGATACCTACAACCGAGTTAGAAGTTACGAACCTAGTCAAGAATATCCCATCCCTCAAGGATGAAGTTAAGATCATAGAAACAGTATCATTAGGCACTATTGCGAAAATTGTTGAATTGCTAGAACAAGATCTACCAATGTTCCTACCATTTGATTCGGTAGGCATGGGACACACCCTAGGTGTCGGTTCTCTCCCAACAGAGGATCTCTGCATGGTGGAAGTAGAAGATATTAACACAACAAATGTCCCAACATCCATATTCCCAGCAAAATATTGGACTCTCCATTTCGATGGAGCTAGATGTCGCTATGGAGCTGGGGCACGTGTAATCTTTACTTCTCCCAAGGGAAAGGTCCTACCATTTACCTTTAAACTAAACTTTGAATGTACAAACAATGACGCTGAATACGAAGCCCTCCTCCTTGGCCTCATCTTGGCTAAGAGGATCGGTGCTAATAATATCAGGGTGTTAGGAGACTCACAATTGATAGCAAACCAAGTTGTTGAGGTATATGAAACAAAAGCCAAGCACTTACAGCTCTACAAAACATTTGTATTGAATTTAAGCAAGGAGTTTGACTTCATATCAATTGAAGCAATCCCCCAAGAACAAAATATTCTCGCCGATTCAATAGCAACCTCAGCGTCATGCTTCACTCCAAGTAGCAAGTTGGAAAATACCCATTTTATGGTATCCCTTCGTACCAAACCATTAGTAAAACAAATGTCAAGCCCTCATTTAATGAACAGAGATGAGAACAAATCTACTATCCTAGACCACATTGATATTGAGACAACTACTCTTGATTACTTAAATGCCTATGCAGTGGTACATCTCACCCATCACACAGTAGATTTATCCTTGATCCCGCATTAATCTTCCTACTACAGGAATCCCATGACAGAGCTTCCCCCACAAAAGGAACCCAACATATACACAGTCAAGAATGGAGATGAGTTGGAACTACCTCTAGCCCCGCCTGAGTTTGAAGAAGGTAACACTTCTCTAATCGAAGAAACAATTGATATTAACATCAGAACGTAAGATGAACCACGGATATTGAAGTTAGGATCCTCGTTAACTCCATCAGAAGTAGAAATACACACTCGGATCCTCAAGGAACATCCGAAGGCGTTTGCATTTAATTATAAGGAAATGACAGGAGTTGCACCCCACATTACGGTGCACAACCTCGTCACTAAATCAGATGCAAAACCGATTAAACAAAAATCGAGACCAATGAAGCCCAAGGTAGCTCTCATGGTGAAAGAGGAGGTAATGAAACTCCTCCAAGTAGGATTCATCAAACCAGTTGATTACTCTCAGTGGGTATCTAATATCATTCCCGTCCTTAAAAAGAATGGGAAGATACACATCTGCATAGACTTCCGGGACATTAACAAAGCATGTCCTAAGGATGACTTCCCGTTACCATCCATAGACGTCATTGTTGACGCAACTTCTGGATTTGAGCTTTTATCCCTCATGGATGGATTCTCCGGATACAATCAAATCAGAATATCCAAACAAGATCAAGATAAAACCATGTTTATAACTCCTTGGGGAACTTATTGCTATGTTGTTATGCCATTTGGCCTCAAGAACGCTGGCGCTACATACCAGCAGGCTATGACATATATATTTCATGACCTTATTCATAAAATTGTGGAATCCTACGTAGATGACTTGTTGGCCAAGGCCAAGAAGTGTTGTGACCATCCGGAAGTGCTTCGCGTCATTCTTTCACGTTTAATAGAATATGGAGTCACGCTAAATCCAGAAAAATGCGTCTTTGGCGTAACAGGAGGGAAACTCCTAGGTTACATTATATCATCACACGGGATCGATGTTGACCCAACCAAAATTAAGGTTGTTCTCGAAATGGTGCCACCTTCGGATGAATATGGAATCAGGTCATTTCTCGGAAGACTTGGTGCAATTCGGAGATTCATCCCGGATTTAACTTTCTCCATCCATCCAATCAACAATCTACTCAAGAAATATTATAGCATTGATTGGACCGAAGACTGCAATGAAGCTTTCAACGCAGTCAAGTGTTTCTTTTTATCACCACCTACGTTAATGCCACCTAAGCCAGATCGCTCGTTAATTTTATATTCACAGGCCACCAATGTCTCGCTAGCCTATATGCTAGCTGAAGAAGATGATGACAAGAGAGAACGTGCGATCTATTTCATTAGCCGGACATTTCTCAACTATGAAACATGCTACACAAAAGCAGAAGGAGAATGCCTCACCATAGTCTTTACAACCAAATGCTTAAGACATTACATGCTAAATCAAGAAACAAAAGTCATTATAAAGACAGAGCATACAAACTTTCCTCACGCAGGGGTCCTTGTCTAAAAAGGTTGGACGCTTTATAACCTTAATGGGTGAATTTGAATTAACATTCGTAAATCAGAAGTCTGTTAAAGGAAAAATCATCATGGATTGGCTAGCTGATAATCCATTAAACGGAGGCGATCTAGTAGATCTGGACTTTCCTGATGAATGCGTATATTACATCGAAACTAGACCTCCTATCTCTGAGTGTCTTTGGTATACTAATATTATTAATTATATCATGGACCATACATATCCAGAAGGTACCACTCCGTAAAAAAGAAGGCATTTACACATTATCATAGCTAAATACGTCATTATAGAGTAGGTGCTCTATTGCAAAGCATTCGATGGAATGCTTCTAAGATGTGTCGACATGGAAGAATCCAAGAAGATTCTCCATGAATCTCATAGTGGAATATGTGGAGGCCACTTCGGTGGCCATGCCACCACTCGTAAAATACATCGGATGGGCTATTTCTGGCCTACTCTAGAACACGACGTAGTAGAGTTTGTACGAAGGTGTCATAAGTGCCAAAAATTCTCCCATGAAATCCACATGCCGACACAAGCCCTACAACCAATCGCTACTCCATGGTCCTTTTCTACGTGGGGCCTAGATTTGATAGGGAAATTCTCTCCCTCATCTACAAATGGCCATAATTTCATAATCATGGCCACCGAATATTTTACCAAGTGGGTAGAGGCCATGCCTCTTACTACTGTACCAGGATTTGTGATCGCCAAGTTCATTTTGAACCAAATCATTTGCAGGTACGGTGTCCCACAAATCATTATCTCAGATAATGGGACTTCTTTTAAGAATGATGAAGTTCACGAATTGTGTAATAAATTTAGAATAAGCCATCATACAGCCTCTCTGTATTACCCCCAAGCCAATGGATAGGCTAAAGCCACAAACAAAACATTAAAAGCCATTCTTCTTAAAACGGTAAAAGAAAACAAACGAGATTGGCATTTGAAGTTATATCCAGCCTTGTGGGCCCATCAGACTTCAATAAGAACACCAACAAGAGTGACTCCTTTCTCGCTAGTATTCGGGGTAGAGGTAGTCCTCCCACTTGAGTTTGAAATACCCAGTCTCCGTATTTCATTACGAGGGATTCTAGATGAAGATGCTTATAGAGAAGCATGTCTCTCCCAACTAGAAATCCTAGATGAAGCTAGGTTAGATGCTGAATAGTGGCACAGAGTCTATGCTGATTGGATGTGCCGGAAGTATAACAAGAAGGTCTATGAATGCAAAATATATGAAGGTAATCTAGTTCTAAGGCTAGACAGCCGGATCGACAAAAAGACTGGCGAAGGAAAGAAGTTCCGGCCCAAATGGTTGGGCCCATACCGAGTCACAAAAGACTATGGAAATGGTGCATACCTCTTATGTACGCTAGAAGGTGAGGAATTTGGTGAAACAGTCAATTCCCTGCACCTTAAACGATTCTACGTGTAAGCACCCAGCACCATTATATAATTATATATACATTGCATCTTCATATAGTCAGGTTCATTTTTTCTGTTTGTTTCGTATAAATCTTGTGATCAAGGAATTTATTCTTAAAGCAATTCATTACAAACTTCTGATTGTATTGGCATAAACATTCTAATCATACCTCTTCATTTCCATGATATCATCAGCTATTTCGGAATCATTTCATCAAATAAAGCTAGAAATGACAAAGTCTTACTGGTAACCATACCAAGATCTGCATGTTTGTTCTCACTTTTGGTTTCTTCTTAGAATAGGTGTCTTGTCTATGGTCTCTTCTAGAAGCTTCATCATGTCACATCTATCCCATATGTATATCTCTTTGGAAATAAGCACATACTGACATTTTGCTCAATTAAACAAGTCAAATATAGAATCAAACAGAAAATTTTAAATTTACACATTTCCTTGCCCCACCAACCTTCAGTGATGAGCTTGCATCTCTTACTAGTGACGTCGGGTTGGGAAAGGATGGAAATGCCCTTACCTACCTATATCTTGCCTATGGTGATGAACCCACGCTTCTTACTAGTAGCATGGGGCAAGGTATAAGGGGTCCTCTTGACAAACAAACGTAAAAGGTCATAGACAAACAATTCAAATCTTGAAGTCTTGAGTCAAAAACAAATGAATCAGATGTCCAAAATTCCAAAAGAATTAAAAATCCTAAAACCCAGATTTTGTCTACCATGTGGCCATCTACGGATCTAAGTCTAGATAAACCGCAAAGCAAGTTGCATCCCAATCTAAGTCTAGATAAACCACAAAGCAAGTTGCATCCCAAAACTACGAAGTCACTTGAGTGGAGTAGACTTGTAGCATCCTAATTTGGTTCCGCCAAAGCTTTGTCTATCTTTCATCACTATCATTTCAACACATTTCATAACTTGTGCCCTTTTCTAGCTCTCGGTGATGAGCCCTCGCATCTTACTAGTTGTGTGGAGTTAGGAGAGGGGCAAGTCTATCTACTCATCATATCGGTTTGTCTTCACCACTTTTCCAAAACAAACACGAAGTATCCAAAATTTCTTAAAGAAACTAAGATTAAAAATCACATTGTATCTACATTATCATATATCAACATCATGAAATACAAAAGGAAAGTAAACATTTGTATCATTTTTTCTCCATTGTATACATTCTAAAAATCATATAAGCATAATATCACAGTTCACATGAGGAAACAGAAATGGAAACAAAGTCATAAATACCAAAGGTCTGATCCAAAAATAATATATATATATATATATAAATGATCAAAATTCCTATACAATGCCATCATGTGCTAAGCATGGTCAAAATGCTCAAAGAGCCCGAGATATACAAAAATATCATGCAAAAATCTAGGAGAGCCAAGTGGCTTCTCAATCCCTATGAGACCCTTCTAAAGGCACACACCCATGCTTAGGAATCTGGCTACACTGGTGCTCTAAGTGCACAGAGGGCTCAAGATCCCGAGGGGCAGCTGCAGTCTCGCCACTAGAATAACTCCTCATCAGGCATTCGGCTGTCCTATACCCTACTAGCTCCGTACGGAGAGTCGATACCATACTGGCCACATGCCAGATAGGGGAAAAGACATCAGTATGTCTGCCAGCTGATGAGGGCTCCCCAGCATCCACAGATAGCTCCGTACGGGTCCTCTCCATGGGAATCATCAGGGTATCAGTGCATACCCTGTGAATCAGGTCCCGCCACTCATCAGTGGTCTCTGCAAACAAAGGAGAAAACAAATTAGAAACGAAACAAGAGATAAAACACAAGTGCAAACAAAAGGAGAGATGGTAATTAAAGTAATCCCAACTCAAAGCAAAGGGAGGATAACTTACTCGGATCACCGGGCCTCCAGGATGGATCTCTAGGGTCCACACCTGCCACAGATGCTGCTACTGACTAAGGTGCTCCTCCCATGGCTGGAGTGACGTAACATCCTGCAACGGAATCATCCTCCCCACCACGGCCCTGGGAGAGTGGCTCCTCTGAAACCAGAGTCACCCTCTCTACACTCTACTTTTCCCTCTCTGCCTGCATGATGTCCTGAGTATCATTCCACTCAGGATCACTATCATCCTCTCCCCCTGACCCACTATCCTCCTCGGTCTCCTCCTCTGTCTCTCCCCCTGTGAACTCCTCAGACTCATCTATGTCAATGGGTTCATCGTTGCTGTGAGCAGGACCCGCAGTAATCTGAATTAAGGGTGCCTGAGGAGCACCGACTCTCCCTCGAGCATGTACTACCCGCCTCGCTACAATAGGAATGCCAGGGGTAACAACTGTCCAACCCCGGCCTCTAGGACCCCCTCTGGCCTCTCAAACTGACCTGTATACTGGCACTACCGGGGGAAGCATGCCCATGTAAGGTAGGCCAAACTACTGAGGAACTCGGCCAAAGGGGTGTATCTCCACTCGCCCCACTCTGTTAATAAGTTGCCCTGTGGTGGAGCAGGATATCAAAGTAAGAGCCTCCTCGCCCCATATACCTGCCATGGTCTGATATGGTGTGGCCTCCATGTCATCGGTGGTCAGAGAGGCAACTAGCTGATGAGGTGCTCTAAGCACCAACATATCTGTCCATTTAGCTACCCTCACAGCTCCAGGATCTGTCACCTCTACACCTCTGCCATAAGGAATGAAGCTCTCATAAACCTAACTCATGACCAGGGTCGGGTGGCTCAAGGACTGCCCCTGTAAATGGACTACCCTGTACAAGTCATGGTAGGTAGTCCTAAGTATATCTGCTCCCCAGGCGTAAATCTGGCCATGACCCTCGATCTGTGCAATGATGGGGGACCAACAATATAGCAGTGTGTCTCCTCCCTTGTCCCCGATCAGTCTCGAGGAAAGGATCCCCATAATAGCCTGATGAATCAAGGGGATGGGCAAGCTAGGAATAGACCGAACTTTTACCCCCTTCTTCGAACCCGTGGAGATAACTACATCTCCCATATAAGTGGCCCACTATGCTATCTAGGCCCGCGAACTTGTTGTGTCAAGGGTAAGACATCTCCTGATGATCGGGACCCCCAGAATACGATAAACATCCTCTAAAGTGATGGTCCACTCACTACGGACCCCTGGTAATCGGAAGGTGTTCCGATCAGCATCCCAATAAGAGAATAAGTCACAAAGAATGTGACTGGATGGTGCAACATGTGGAACGCGTGAGATACATAGTATCCCAGCCCTCTGAAGAGTGTCCTCCTCATCTTGTGAAAGTGCATCTAGTACTGCTGGGACCCAGTCACACTCTCTCTCTCTCGGCTCCACCGAATGTACTCCTCCCTCGCCTACATACACCCAAAAACACACAAAACAGAGCAAGTTAGCATCCAAGTGATACTGGAAAAATCATGAAAACACATAAAAATGCTAAAAAAAACAAAAACAACCTCAAACAAGTATTCTTTTAACATTCTGTGAAGAACCACTGCCCTAAGCAGGGAGGCGGTTTCGTAACCGCCGCCCTGAATAAGGCGGCGGTTGTGTAACCGCCGCCTTGGGCAAGGCGGCGCTCGTGTCCCAAAAACCCACGCGGGTTTTATATCCTAAAGAAGCCTAAAAACACCAAAAAAGGGACCATTTTAACTAAAACAAAGCCTACCCAGTAGGCGCCCCCCCTAAATGGACCTTTTAAACCTAACATTTTCAAAAATTACCCCCCCACGACAAAGATTTTAGCATTTTAAAATTGAGGGGGAAAACGATAAATTGAGGAAAACTAACCTATGATCTCGCGGGTCGATGCTCCGCTCGTGGAGGCATGATCACTATCCCGTCATGAATGTTTTGACTCTACTCTCGCAAGAAACCGTCACCGTGGGTCCTAGAGCTTAAAACCAACCAAATCAACACACGCAAATGAATAGGAAAATGGGCCCACTTTTACATATATAGCAACCTGACTTGTTTTGAATGTCCTGTTTCGCAGGTTTGGAGCGCCGACGAAGGTAAGTTTTTATCCTCGCTCAAATGGTACGTCCTCATTTCCCATTATTTTAGTGTTTATTTTCCGATCTATTTTGTCTATCTGCACTTGATTCCTCTTTTCATTTTGTAGGTAGCAAGAATTTTGGATGGCGTCATTTCGACACACGGACGTATCAAGTATAATTTCTAACTTCCCATTTCGGGACTTCCATACTCGGACCCACCGTTTTATGCCTCTTCATGGCTAAAATGATTCTCCGAGGGGGCAATATGTACATACCCAAAATTGGAGGGTACTGCACCACCGAAACAGCGTAACACGTGCCCCATGATGATACAGGTCTCCTCACAAGGTGTTCGGGATCTGGAAAAGCCCTCTAAACATGTGTTAACATCCTACATCCCCCGCTTAGCTCCTGCATGCTTTGTTTTTCTCTTTTCCCTCTTTTTTTGGTCTTTTTCTCTTCAGTTAAGAAACCGCCGCCCTGCCTGGGCGGCGATCTCGTGACTGCCACCCTAAACAGGGCGGTGGTCCTATAACCACCGCCCTGCTCATGGCAGTGGTCCTTTATGTGTTTTCCAGAATGCTCTTTTAACGTGACTCACGTAAAAATCAATGATTCACCAGCTTTTTTTCACCGCCTTCAGCTTGCATTAATCATTTTGGTCCCCTGGAATAGTGTTTTACCATTTTTTATAGTTTAAGAGTTCAATTTGGTTTTTACCTTGGTTAAATGCAAATGCTATAAATAGTTGGCTTGTGCTCAAGCAAATGGCCCCTCAAAATTTGCCTCTCAATTTCTCATTTCATAGTTCAATCTTTTATTTTGCTTAGAAGTCATAGCTTAGTTCTTTTGCATGCTTAGTTAGCATTGTTATGCTGTTTGAAAGCCACATATCCATCTTGTGCAAATGATGTTGTTATTTCATCCAATCCATTGGAGTAAGATAGTCTATTCATTAATAGGAAGCCATTAAAGTTGCAGGTTTTGTTCTTCAAAAAAGATAGTTTCAGGTTCTGGACATTTTATTCTGCATGACTCGCAATAAATCCCGCTAGGAATTGCATAAGCCAAGCTCTGTACTCTTGCGCTATCCCTCTCCTACTCGCATTGTATTCAGTCTGTATCTTAAAGTTGTCTTTATTCCAATATCTACTCCTATTGATGCTAGCATTACACGTTTTTTTGGATCCACGTGAGCACGAAGGAACGAGGAGATCACACTGAGGGGACAAAGCCACACACACCATCAGATTCACCATTGTTCTGCAGAATCTTGGTTCTAGCTTTCAAAGTTCTAGTTAGAAGCATATCAAATAGAGTAGCCAATCACTTTATTTCAGTCAATTTTACTTTCGATATTGTCAGGGAAGCTGTGAGGATTGATAGTTTCTGAGAGACTATGATTCTTTCCTCACTTCTGAGGTAGGATTGAGAGTCTTTCAAATAGATTATATCAGTTATTTCATTATTTAGAATAGATTTACAACTGCACAGGCAAGTAGCTATACTCGGTTACTTTGTTTGTTTTAAATTCATCATTAGATTAATCAGATATATTAAAATAGATGCCCCTTTAATTCATTTGTAAAATTCATCAGAAAAATACAAAAATATAGAAGTCGTATATGTTATAGATATACTTCATATAGTTAATTTTGCTTTGCTGCATTTAGTTTACATTATTGCTTTTGTATGACAATCACAGGCCCTAGAGAGCCCAGGGAATACGTATTCGAGCCAATCGTGCCCCAACCCAATCTCATCACAGCGATAACTGATATTGATCAAAGTATTAGGATCCAAATCTTTCGAACAACAACAAACTTACAATAGATCAGCTCACAGTTGAGTGGGTTGAATATAGAGGATGACCAAGTATATACGTTTTGGTCAAGTCGGCCAAACTATAGATTCCCCTAGATACATACCCACATGACTTTGGAAAGGCTTGAAAGAGAGCAAACGTTCGGTTGTGATCCTTTGGTCCCATAACCAGACGCAGGAGATACTCTCACAGACATAGATACCAGCTTAAGAATTCAAGTTGCACGAACACCTGTGAGATACTCTAAAAAAGTCAAGCAACTATTAATTCTAAATATAGAGGCTGAAAAAGCATACGACTATTGGATACTAGGGATTAGAAACTGATTCCACACATGACCATAGCAGGTCTACAACAACCACTAATCTACGGTTGTGACCCAGAAATCCCACAACCCAATGAGCCCACAGGTCAATCTGACATTGATGCTGGCCTACGCACATTAATATTCAGATCTACTCCACTTCCACTTGTCATCATCGAACAGTTATCCTTATTAGACATAGCAACTAACGAAGCTAAGGAGTTCTAGACTAGGCCGGAAAATCGCCCATAGAGTCAATTATATTTACCATCCGCCCTATGACCTTATCGGGAGACATACACGAAACTATCCCAGGTCATTTTCCACGTATTCCACAACCCATAGACCGAATCACGCCAGAGCTCGATATTGATTGGAGCCTTCGAGCAGTCATCCTTGCTGATCCATCTATCACGCCAGTTCAGGTTAGGAGGGCCTTCTTTGCCTTAGATTCACAAATTCCACTAGTGCGCATCGATAACTAGTTTTTCTGCATCCCACACATATTCAATCCCCACCGGTTGTTTTGGCATGACCTCAGGAGGTCGGGTGTGAGGAAAAGTTACTTGTAGATTTCCATGCTCGCTTGTTACTTTTCCATCGTACAGTCTCTCCACGTCATCCCTCCTATACTGTTGAAATGGAGGTGGCACGTCCTGAGGAAATCCCAACTATCGTCTAACCCTGTTAATGGGGATCATCTCATGCTTGCTAACATGACACCCCTCTATCCATCTCACCATCTGTAATCCATCCAACTCGACTGTCATGTGCATGTATGAGTGGAAGCTGACATATGGCCTCCAGATAATGTCTACACTGGATAAACCCTCCAACATGCACCTACAGTACTCTACATCATGTGTATCCCTAGTAGTCATACGCTCTCTAACCATGGGCACCCAACTCCCTCGTACTCACTCACTCTTACTCTCCACCTCAGTCGAGTACAATGCCCTATCCTTCTCTATCGAATACATGGCAAAAAAGTCAAATGGCTCTGTCGTTTTCTCCAAAGTTATAAAGCAACAATGATTCCATAAAATACAAAAATTTTGTTTTATAAACCCAACCCAATATGAACGACATCGGTCATATTTGTGCCCTATCCAACCAATGTCGGTCACCTTATAATCGACATCGGTAAAGCCTTCTAACTATTTAGCTTTACCATGCTTCCTTTGCGTGTAATCATCAGTGTCAACACACATGTTATCATTCTGGCCACCCATTGAAACATACCTACAAGCCCAACCTACCCCTACATTTCCTTTGTTGCGTCTTAGGAGTTGTTATTTTACCTATACCTTGGCCTTACCCATGGCATGGCCCATTTTCCTGAACTTGACCTACTTGGTGTGACCATTGACCTTATGTACTCGCTATACCTTGCGATGTTGTTACCTATGTTGTTTTAGCCTAACAACCATACCTTGCCTATTGTCATGTCATTTATCCCGACCAAATATTTGGTGTACCGAATCATACCTAAACATTCCTACACCTAACCTACGTTGTGTTTCTCAACCATATCCTATACCTTGGATACCTGAATCACTTTAGCCTTGTTTAGATAAACCTACAGACATTGGACGATGTAGAGTTTGCAAGCTCTTCCACTTGGTACCGTGTTGCAATCTATACGTGTGCGTGCATTTGATTGTCATTACCCATGACCCGATTTTGACCACAACCTACAACCAATTACCTGAGTTGATCGTCACTCTTTCTCTCAATACTCAAACCTTTCCCCACATATCTTCCTCATCTATCTTCCCCACCTACACATTTATCAAACAACTCACCAATTTCTTATTTTACCTCATCAGTGCCTAGTTTGAGGGGGATCACCTTCAACCACACATGGGGCAATCACTTCCTGTTTTTGTCAACATCACTTACCAATACAAGCTATGCAACAAAAATGGGGAAAATGTAGACACCAAAATTGGGTCACACTCCCCTTGGTCCCCTTTCGAATAACTAACTTAAACATACTCACCTAACAGTATCCCCCCTTTCACCCCATATTAACAGTAATCTAACTATCCACAATTAAATCAATACTCACCCTCACCCCATTTATTAATTTAATTACTTTAATTAAATGGATGCACACCTCACCTAGCCACCTCACATAGAAACCTCACCATAGACCTATTTATAACATGTTTCCATAACTAACTAAGACTTAGCCCTACTTAACTTAATGAACTAAGACTTAGTATAACCCTAAAAGCACATGCATATTCTTCCTCTAACCCTATTCCCACGTATCTAGACCCAACACCAACTAGCAAAGCTAAAAAAAAGATAGCCAAGATCTATTATTTTAGGCAACCTAGGATATCTCACCTTAACCGATGCCGGTCAACCCAAAATTGATGCCGGTCACCATAAACTATCGTCGGTTACCATATAACCATTTTGGTAACCTTGTTTGAAAGGCTAGACACATTCTCAATTTTCGGAGCAAAGGAGATCTGCATGCAAGCAAGAACCAAATGTCTTTCACACATCCAAACAACCATATCTAGCACAACCATTGATCAGAAGGATAAACCCTACAATGTATTAAGCTACAACACATACATGTAATTATTCTCGTTCTCTTCAGCTAACCCGCTAGTCCTAATGGGTTTTTATTCTGCCCAGTCTGCATGTTCATTCTTAGTTGTTGTCTATCACTAACATGCAGAGTTGAACATCAATACTTTGGGAGAGGCCTTCGCCAAAACACAGTCAAGCAGCTACAATATCTTGCAAAATATCCATAGCAAAGTAAAATCGTTCATAATGTAGCCCCAGCTTCAAATCCTAAGAAACATAAACATAGAAAAACACAAAAAAATTAACATAAATGAAATCGTTGAACTTAAATTGCACTGGCATGAAAATTCACCTTCCTCTTTAGACTGCTTTACCTCCTGGAGGGTAGATCAAAATGGCAAGGTAAACAACCTGAAAGCAAGAAACATATTTCCCCTCGAGCCACTCAAAACTGACCTAATCTATACGTATTACAATTAATGCATTAAATGTTTTACAACTATTGCACTTTTCCTGTGAACAGTGCTACATAAAGGCAATGACCAATACAAGGTTGCCAACATAAAAAAATAAAAACCTAAAACTTTAGTTGAGCCCCATTTAAATACAGATGTCACAATTTTATTGAAAACAATGTAAATTTTTAATTGTTAAGGTGCAGACAATATCCATGCCTTCGGCAAGATAATAAAGTGTATATATAATATAAATCAAAAAATTATTAACGAATTTTTTTATTTTCGTTTAGTTTACCATATCTAGATTTGTTATTATATTGTATTTTTTCAGATAATTTCTTGTAATAATAAAATAGTTTTTAAATAACCAATGAGTTGTCATTTTTTGTTGAAGTGGTCAACATGGAAAATAAAAATCATTATTAGAAGAAAGTTATTAATGGAGGACCATCGCTCTTTGTTTGAAAGCCCATACACATTTATTATAAATTATTGAGTACCTTGATTACATTTATATTCACAGCCACTTATTTAAATACCACAGCAATTTTTCCACTCCACCGCAATTGAGATCACCAAAGCACTGCAAACTCAGTCGTGATGCAATCGAATCCTCTGCAAACTAGTACTTTACGCTCCCAAATTCCATACCACGTTATCATTCCTCCAGCTGTACTGGGACAGAAATATGTGAATGTATACATAATCGGCCGAAATAGAAACCAATATGTGGGACATCACATATAAGTGGTTTAAGTGTGGTATAAGTGATTTAAGGTGTATACATGTGCGGCCTCATGGTATTTGGCTGAATTACCATATGTCTTAGTTGAATACGGATCACAAATTTCATTTAAATTTATTATTTTTTGCTACAACATTTGGTAATTCTATAGGTGTTTTTGGCACCGAGTATTCTTGAAAATTCCAACATAGACTCCTTCCAACTTTGCTGCGATTGGGAACATGGGGTCTTTGGCGTCATCTGATGCTCTGCGTCCCGAGTCTTCTCTCCCCTCAGATTCCATGAAGAGTGTTGTGGAAAGCTCTCGGTTGGGAGTGATTGAATCCAGTTCGATCTATTTGGCCACCTGTGAGGAACAGATTGGGAGTGAATTTGGGTGGACTCGTGTCACGACCTGTGTGCGGCTCGTATCAGGTAGCAGACAATGAAAAAATGAAGGGGGGTTTGGATGGGCCCGTGCCCAAACACATGTCACAATTGTTGACCATTGTTACGAGGTTAGACACCAATTTTGCTTTCCCCAAAACCTTATTCAAGGGGATGCCTCTTTTTGTTTTTCCATAGACTGAATGGATCTATTTTTCCTTACAAAAATGAAATATTTTTACACCAAGCTGCTAGCGATGTTATTATTTTTCTTCTATGACAATTTCATGTGCTTAGTAATTAATTAAAATTATTAGTTCCATGCAAGCAATGGAGGGGTGTATGTGTATGTTCAACGAGAAGGAAAGAAACGTCTTTGTCTATTGGAGGGTGTGGAAAGTGGTAGGCGGGTTGGTGGGGACTGCGTTTGGAACATGTAGGTCATGGTCGACATAATAGTTGGGATAGTTTTTTTTATTATTGGCAAATAGTTTTTTGAAAGGGACTATACCCTTGAATACAAAAGAAGGCCTGAGAGCCGGAATAAGAGTGAGAAACAGAGAGAATGGATCAAGATCCAAGTGTTACAACGAAGCTCCAAGTAGCTCAGAAATAGCTACTCAATCGAGACAAAACAGCAAATCAACAGTAAAAAAATAGCAAACCAACCGCAAAGAAACAACAGAAAAACAACAAAAAGCAGCAGAAGCATCCAGAACTACTTCTTGGTAGCTTTATCGATACTGATCTTGATTTTCTTCCAGGCATGAAACATACCCAAAGCAGTCATATGGGCAGCATCAGTCTTATCAAGCTCCTCAATGGTTCTTTTGCTTTCTTTTTCGTTGCCCCAAAGTGCAGCCGGGACACCGCTGAGGTTGGAAACACTTTTGGCATGGCCCTGGATGAACTCCTCAATCGCCCTAAAGGCGACAATGTTGTAATCATGTCTAGTCTTGGCATTCCCTAAGCAGGAGTCTAAGGAGGTCAGCTTCTTGTATATGTCTTCAATCTGACTGCTATCAATGTTCCCCTCCTCCTCCATGCTTTTCTTGCCTTTCTGCTTAGCTAGGTTCTTGACCTCATCCTTCAGCAAATTCATCTTAGCTTCTAAGGCCTCCAACCTCTTAGAAGAGCTATCCATCCGCACCTCCCGGGGACTGGCACTATTGATGTTCAGCAGGTCATGATCAATCTCAAGTTCAAAAGGCTCCTTCTCCACAGAAAGAGTCTCAAGGTTGAGCCTCCTGGAAGCCCTGGTGACTGGTCTCTTAGAGGTAGAGGCGAGGTGGGTGACGGGAGCAGCAGCAGGGGGAATGGAAGGAGAAGTTAGTGCAGCCAGCATGGGGGTGGCAGCAACGGTGGAGGGGGCAGCAGGAGAAACAGGGCTGGCAGCAGCAGAGCCCATCAAAGGGGGAGCCGGGCCAGGAGAGGAAGGAAGACCAGGGTACTTCAGTAGGCAGCATTTATGGATCAACAAAATAAGACCTTGATGCAAGGGAATCGCCCAGGTGTGCTTCTGAAACTCCAAAATGGAGCGTTCAAGGGAGTTCAGCAGATAATGGGGGAAGTAAACCAATCGATTCCTACGGAAGTGGTTTAAAAAGATTAGATGTTTAGCAGGGACAGTGACAAACCTACCTTCCAAGGAGATGAATCGAATCATCATACGAGTGACCTCATCATAGGGTGATGGAATTGAGCTGACAAGCAGGCCCACTGTGCTAAATGTGAGCTTCTCAGTTCCCTCCACAAATCTTCTTTCTTCAGCCTCTTTGTCAACCCTTTTGTTGAAGAAGCGGTACCCCTCCAAACTAAGGCTGGTCGCTTCAGCAATAATTTTTGGGATAGTTGTTGCGATGTATGTAATGCATTTTGTGGGGAGAATAGCTCTCGCTAACTTCTCTTTCAACATTTGAAGGACCACCCTCATCTTCTTCCTGCAATAGTTGATCAATGACTGGAGAGCCTCATTTTTTAGTACAATATAGCTTCCCAACACGAGCCTCCTTCTTCAACAATTGGTACAAGCCCCATATTGTATATGTTAGTTGACTTATACTTTGCTTTGTGTTTAATTGGCCTTAAAAGCAGGTTTCTTATGTACTTAATGGTAACCTTTTCCTTTGAATCTAATGCCTTGTTTTTAATTCATAAATTCAAATTTCAATTTCATTCGAGTTTAGGAGGATTGCAGAGTTGAATGTTGTAGAAAGATGCAATGTGCTTGAAGAAATTATTTATGTTCTTCTTGTCCAGAAATTTCCTTGTTTGAGAAACTATCTATGTATTTACATGTATGATAAGTGCGGCAGTTTGATAGTGTCTGTAAAGTGTCTGGGACTCTTTCACCAAATGCAACGAACAAATACTTACCCTGATTGACTCACCTTTGCTAGCATATTCACATGTTGTGGCAAAACATGAGCTTTGCAACAGGGTATGGATAGCCATGAAGGCAAAAGAGGAAGTGTTTTTTTCTTTCAAATGTTGTAGTAGTACTACCTTTTTCACACCTCCCCATCACAACAAACATAAAACAATTTAAGTTTACATACCCTTCCCTGCAAATTTACAAATTCAACAAACTTAACATTGTTATCCTCTCCGGCGTAATTTGCGACTCATGTGTAATTGCTAGTTTAAATACCTTAATAAAATTAATGTACTACTCGTATCACACCACCATAAAGACAATAATCTTTTATTACAAGTGTATAATTTAACGGTAAAAACTAAGTGATGTACTAGGTAAGTTAACTAGGTGTAGACACCTTAATATAAAAGTAAAAAAATATTTTTTGTTTTATTTTATGGATTTTGATGTATTTAATATTTTTATATATAATTTGATTTAAATATGGTAATACTAGTTTTTTTGGTCGATTTTTATGGATTGGAAAACTAATTCCAATATTCCTGGACACTTGTCTGCAACATTTATATGTGCTTGTCATTTTGCTTTCTTACCTCTTTTAATTGGATGGGCTCATTTGTCTTTCTTGTTTTTAATTATTGGGAGTCAAATACAAACTAATATTATTAAATATGAAGTCTTATCTTATAAATAAATAAGCATTTTGGTTTATTTAAAAAAGTATGATTGAGAGAATCAATAATTATTAGAACATTTATTATTGCTTAAGCAGTCATTTTATTCCAAAAGACTTAGCCCACAAGTTGATGTTATTTTTCTCATGCAATTTTTGTTCCTACACAAGATGATTTGACTATGCAAGGCCACTCTATTCACTCTAGCCACATAAACTCTTATGCAAGGCCATAAAATTGTGGGGGCATATGAATAAACATGGCAGGAAGTCAGAATTTAAGGGATAAATCACTTGTCAAGAGAATGTGTATGGTCTTAACAATCTATTAGGAGTGTTTGTATGGTCGTAACTTAGTCATCTCAAATTATTTCAAAATTTTAGGATGAGAGTCATCATAGGTTCATATGCACTATTTGTGGTCCAGACTGCATAGCTAAATTTACAGTTGTGTTTAAATGAGATAGGAGCCTTCTATTTTCCTTATATCCTTACATGTTTGATTGAAAAATTTAAATGTTACTTAAGTTATATTTTGAATGCTTAATTAGAGGTACTTTATTTATGACACTACGTGAATATCTCTTTAGAATATTTTATTTTTTGAATTTTTTCTAGTATGTGTTTACGTTACCTCAATATCCCTTTAGATTATTTTACATTAATGACATTATTTTATGTATTTTTTGGTAATAATTAAAAGGTAAAGGGACCCTCTTAACACATAAGTGGATAAGGATTTGTTAGTTGGGGGAGGAATGTCGAGTGAGATTATCCATCATTTTGGACTTCTCACCCTCTAGCCTCTTTGACCAATGCGATTTTTAATTCAATTACAATATAATCATGTATTTGTATATTAGGCAATTGAAATCCATCATAATCAATTTTATTATATTGTGCTTTAGAAGCTTTCAGTAACATGAAATTAACCCAATTATTGCCTAATCACGTATCTTATATTAGGTAGTTCAAATCTATCACGAGAAATTTAATCATATTGTTAATTTTTTTATGAATAAATTACTTGGGGATTTAGTATGTCCTTTACTAAATACAAAAGGAAGTGATCATATCTGAGAAAGAATAGGTTAAAAAACCAACCGTGTAAGTTGAAGGCATCTCAAGGTGACGCACGAGAGTATTCATTACCCTAATGACAATTTTTCTCATAGATTTTTGGTAATAATCAAAAGACCTTGCCTTTTGATTATTACAACAGATGTGAGGAAAGAATTCTTTTTTATTTCTTGTAATAAACACAAGTTCTTGCCTTGTTATTATTTCAAAAAATATATGAGTAAAAATGTCATTAGGGTAATGATTATCAATGTGGCTCAACTTGAGATGACTTCAATGTACACAAGTAAGAATCCCATAAAAATTAACAATGAAATCCAATCAACTCAAAACTTTTTTCCATATCAGCTTCGCATTAAGATAGATCGCCATATTTCTTTAGAGCATTGTATTTGTCAAATTTTCTCTTTGAAGTTTGAGAATAAAGACCATTGTATAGTTCTTTTGCATCGTTAGAGATTCACTTGGCTCTCTTAAAACTTCATGGCTTATAGAAGACAAGAGATACTTAGCCTTATTTCTCTGATAAATGTTTGATCTTCCTCTACTACTATTTTAACTTAAGCCCCCCAAGGGGCCTATACCATGTTAATTATATCTTACTTGCAGTTGTCTCACATTATTAGTTGGAAGAGGACCAGTGGTCAACTTCCAGCCTTATATGGTAGACCTACAAGACGTTGAAAACCCAACGACTCACATGGCCTCACACCCATTGCACACTTCTTTACTCTCTTAAGCATTAAAAATGTTTATATAGAGTTATAAGCTTTTATCTTTATCATGTGAGACCTTCCTCTTTGTAATCATCCTACTACTTTAATATACTAGACAAGTGCCTTCTAATTATACTTTTTAATTGAGTTTTGTCATTTATATTCATTAAAATGTACTAATGCGTTCACTTTATTCTTTTATAGTATAACCTTTCTAATCTCATAAACTAGTCTTAACATTTAACAAACACTAATATATGGGTTAAATTAAATCATATATTTGAAGACATCTAAAATTATAATAATAATTTAAACAAATTATTAATTTTAACACAAGTTTTCTCTTCTCTTAAAAGCTATATCAAATGATCTTATAAATAAGCATGAATTCTAGCCAAACATAAATTCTCAATATTATTGATAACATCTCCTTTCTTTTACAATTACAACCTCTACGTCATGAAGATGATCTATTTTTAAAAAATATCCTTAGGTATAGGTATTTACTTCATATAAACCTTTGAATCTCAATTAAATAAATGTTGTACTACATGGAGGATCTAAACATGAGATTTAAGACCCTATCATTGACTTGATATATTTTAAAACCTTATTATGTGACGTTTCTAAATATCACAATCCTACCAAATGACCCGTGTCAATTTTATCACATCAAAATGATTTACCATTTCATACCTTAATAATATTCTAAAAGTTAAACTCGCACTTACTCCTAAACTAAGTAATATTTAGTTTAGTATTTGTTTTAATCTTATCTTATTTTTTAATTATTTTATTCTAAAAATTAAGTGATAAAATTATATAAAAAAATAATATTTATATTTATATTTATGTAACCATATAATAATATGTTTCTTATTTATATAATCTTATAAAATATATTTTTAAACATACCATTAAAATAATAATTTCTGATGAAAGACAATAACATAAAGACATCCAAATAAATCTAACCCATAACAAATTAATAATATAACCCAAACATATTTTGTTTCGAAAAAATGAAAACTATTTCAAACAATTAAAATGCGGTTTTGGAGGGAAAACCCAAAATACCACTTATTACAAAGCTACATGAGTCCAAATGGAATAGAAACATGTCGAATCATCCAAATGGACCCTACACAACCTAAGACACAAGAAAATCCAACTTTTTTATTATTTACATTGACAATGCTCCTACATCAATAGATAGTTGAGTTAAGCATTTTTTAACTAGTTTCATGGGTAAAGAGATATGTTTATAGTAAATAATGGATAAATAAAATTTTAACGTTCATTTCATTTATGTGCATAATACTCAATTCATATAAATCCATTTGAATAAAATTTTTATAAAGTGATTATGATATTAATATAGTAGGAGAGGAGGAATCCATTCCTGATTACTCCCATGATAGTAGTAAAAATTCCTTTAAAGCAAGACTCTAAGATCACTTGAATGCCAAGTTTGAAGGGAATTTTTCAGCATTTTTTTTAGAATTGTGTATGAATCTACATTTCCAAACATCTCCACCAGGGAATTAGTAACTACATTACCTAATTAAAGCCTCATTTATATTATGCCTTGTATTTACACAACAATGTAGATTAGAGAAAGTGGGAAGGGTAGACTTGCAGTTGTCGATTTCATCATTTAGTAGTTTCCTAGTAATTTTTACTAGCACCCCCATTTGGATGTGTATGCCCTTGAACCTACAAAACATGTATAACAAAATATTATTTTCCATTGTGCATTAATGAAACTTCATATGTCTTCCAAAACTTCCATTTTGGCATAGGATGGATTTTATTTTTACATTGTTATTTGCTTTTCTAGTGTTAAATATTATTGCAAGTAGATAGATAAAGATTATTTGGTCTATTAGGTTTGTTTCTTTTATGTTAGAATTAAATGAATTTTCTAGCCAACCCATTTTTCTGTGGATTTTACACTCGTCAAGTTTCAAGAGGTCATTTCAAAAAAATCATTTTACACATCTCTTGGAATCCTAAGAACCATGAGACCACACTTATTTTATGTATTTTGTCAAAAATATCATGTTCATTCTATTTGTTTCCACATTTTGAATAGATATATATCATAAGTTTGAAAATACTATGTTTAACTAAGGAACTTGCTTTTGATTATTATTTTCAATACGAATTTATGTATTATTTAAAATTAGGGTAGGATATATATGTCACATGTCACATGTCACATGTCACTATTAGCACCACAAGATTCACATTTATTAGCCATGACATCATTTTTTATCAATGTAGTTTTACTGCTACCAAATTCTCTTCAAACAAATATGTTTCTCACTTACTTTCTTTCATTTTCTCCCCCTTACAATTTTGTGGCTTCCATGAATCTTACAAATTATGTAAATTCCTTTCCTCATATTATTCACTCATCTAGTCCCAATGTATGATCTTATTCCTCACCACAAGAGAGAAAAATTTCAACATGTTCCATGAAAAGCACATGTTTATAAAGGAATGACTAGAGGAAAACTAATATCATAGTGATTTAACATATACTAAATGTTAATGCATACAAATTACACACCAAAGGGATGAATGACATGCCCTTACATCTTACTCTTTTTAGGACCAAAAAGTGTGATTTAATACATGACTTATAGGGTATTGGTCATTTAAACCAATAAAGTGATTTTTGTTGGACCAAATTGATCCTTTTAGCGTCACTCCATGCACCTTCTTCACCTAATTTAACATTGAAAATATCCTAAACTAATATAATCTAAGGGTATTACTCAAAGAAACAAAAAAAGGAAAGGAAGAGTAGAGAGAAGATAAATTTCCTAAAATATATGTGTTTTAAATTTTTTATGCTTTATTGGTAGAAATAAAATGCTTTCTTTGTTAACTAGGAGCACCAAATATATATTAAACTAAAATTTGAATGTTACTGATGTAGAGAATCAAAGTGTATTTAAAACTTATCCAAAATGAAAGGCAAATTTAACAATTATATTTCTAAATTCCACATTTATTTGATTAATCCAATCTACTACATGTTATAGTGATTTATTTTAAATTTTCACAACACAATATTAATACCTCCTAGGAAAGTAATGAAAGATATGCCAAACATCAAAAAATATCAACACATGAATTTCCAGTAGAAGAGGGAAATGAGACCATGACAATATCAAATTGAATGAGTTAATATTTGAACTGGATTACATCTATTGATCAAAATGTCATCCCCTTTTAAAAGTTAGGCATACATTTTTTTATACAAATTACAATTTAATTTCACCACCTTCATCCTTTAATGATCAAGATTTCTTCCTAAAATGTTGGTTATGCACAAAAAATCCTAAACCGACTGAAAATGAGAAATACCTTGTGAAAAAGACATTTTTCACTTTAGTTTGAAATATTCCACAATTTTAGCTCAATTTGTTTGTTCCAATTATGAAAATTGGAGGGAAAACATTCCCTTAACTGAAGACATGCTCTTGTAAGGATCCATGATTATTAAAACATAAGAGAGAATGGAAAAGACTCATTTCTTGGCTAGCAAACTATTTTGTATCTTTTGTAACCATCATAATTCTCTTTTTTGCATCCAAAAAATGGTTGATTATCCACACTCAAGTAATTTTAATCCTTTTTAGAGAATATTAATACAAAATGTTTAATGAGAAATGTAAATAAATCCATGTTCTTCCCTCAAATTCATGCTCTGTGTTTTTCTTTATTTTTTGGGCTAGGTGAACCCATAAAACACTATCATTTTGAAAATTCCATGGATAAATGGAATTTATTTGTTCTGTGGCTTTCTAACTTACACGTACTTATCGCTTTATTTATGTTATGTCGTGAATGTTATATTCCTCTATTGAATAAGTGATCATGTTTCCTTTGTTTTGTGGTTTGGGTGAACCCACAGAATACCAAGTCTCTGAATATCCATGGAAGACTAAGTTCCTTGTTCCACAGCTTCCAAATTATGTTTCATATGACTACTTTTTTTATGCCTCATGGCACATTTTCTTACATCACGACTTCCATTGAGTGAAATACATCCTTTACTTCGTAGAATTAACTAGGTTGATGGAATTCCATTTTCTCGAGGTCTGTATAACAATCTTTTAGATTTCATATTTGCTTCATGGTTTTTTATTTTTTTCTGTGGAAGAGTAGAATTTTTAAAAATACACAAAAGATTTATGTTTTTAACAATGTTTTGAAATGCTAATTTTCAACAATTCCACCAAAGACTAATTTTCAACAATTCCACCAAAGAATAAATTTTCAAAAATGTCACCAAAGAATGAATTTTGAGTTCCATGGATGTTCATTTCTTTCCTTTTGAACTGCAAGAAGAAGAAAAAATTTCAATTAGTTAAGAAACCTAAAAATTTTACTAAGTATAAATATTTGATTTGATTTCATTACAAATGTCAATCATTTCAATAAAACAAGTTGGATAATGTAAATCAAATGTATTTAGAGGTAGAAACTTAGATGTTATTAGTATGTATTAAGATCAGGGGGGTCCCTATTTGGATTTAGTAATGTATAACAAGTGGGGAGAGTTATGTAATAATAATAAGCATGAGTTCCTTTACATTTACTACATTAGACATAAAATAGATTATGAATGGGCAGATTCATCCTAAAATAGGTACCACCAATAACAGTTATAATTGAAAATAGATGTACAAATTTGGTAAGGACATGTTCGTAGTCCCTTAAAAGCTAATGTGTTCCCCACACTCCACGTCCATACCCATTCCACCTACTTTCCTTTAAATAAATCACCCACTTCCTTCATGCCTTGCCTCCACCACCTCAATTGCATCCATAACTAATTTATTAATTTTATTTATTATTTATTTATTTTGTAATTTAAGTTCCACCATTTTTATTCATAGTATGAATTAATATTATTATTAATATATCCTTCTATAAATTTTGAAAAAAATTGTAAATGTACATTTACACCATAATGTCTAAATGGGGCATTTGATAATGAACATACAAAATTTCAATTTTCTGAGGACCTTGCTCCAACCGACGTTTAAAATTTCTATAATTTTTCACACCATATCTAATGAGAACACATACTCACATCTAAAAATCTCAAAAATTCAAACCAGACCAAAAACTATTTGGGTGAAACAAGATGGGCACTACATCTTCCTCCTTTTAGAAGAGCCTCATCCTTGATGACAAAACCTCACTATTATTATAAGAGGTACACATGAGTGAAAGAAAACCAACATCGACTAATGTCACTAGAGAAATGGAACTTCTCCCTTAGTTATGACTACAAGGGGAATGTAGACACAAAATCTATGCACTTAGGTACATTTCTAGGTCCTACAACATACTAATATATACATGATTCCTAAGCAATAAAACCAGTAATTTACAATGTAGTTTAGGCCTTTTTTGTCTTGTATAGTTTTACTGACACTACACACCCTACATACTTTTCGAAATTTGAAATATTTATCTTTTATGTCCTCAGACACTAACGCTCAGGATTTCATGTCCCTCTTGGTAACTCTTGACCCTTTCTCCCCTTTTCTCACTCTTTTGGGTCTCTTTTACTTCTTAGGAATATTTTATACTTTTGGGTCAGCCTTCCTATTGTCAATTAAGAAATTAAAACAATGAAGTCATATATATACATATTTATAGATATCAAATAAGGGGCCAAGCACTAACATTATCTACTATCACCTAATAATGCATGTAAAGGTACATTACCAAAGAAAAAAGAATCCATCTAGCATAATCACTCAAGGGACAAGGGTTGCATTCTTATACATACACAACATTAGAGCGGAAGTCTATTCTATTCCATTTCACACATTATATACATTTTCTACATTATAGATCTATCCCACTATCAATGTACAACTTGCACAAAGGAATCCTAGGGCATCATTATACACAAAACTACATGGAGTCTTAAATGTAGTGCAACACTTGGTAATAAGTTCACACTTCGAGTGACTGTTGGGATTAGTATGAATCCACATAATACATATTTATTTTTAAGATTTGATGTTGTTTATGGAAATGTAAAGCTAGGTATATTTCTTTGCAAGTTACAAGTATAATCAGTGACATTGAAGTGTGATCATAGTGACAAAAAAATACTAACAACGAATATCCTTCTACACAGAAAAATATCTAAATTAAACATATGGGTGGACACTAGTGCCTAGATCTAGTCACTAGCACCCAAGTGCTCCCATCCTCTTGTGGGAACTCTTGTCTAACACAATTATAAGTTCCAAAACCTCCAGTGATACCTGAAGACACTCTTACCATTCATTTTCAGTAGTTCCTTAGTCCAAAATACTTCTATATCACTTATAAATCAGCTAAGTCATCCCCCCTCTCTCTCTCTTTCTTAGGGTTTCATACTATTACATGTTTGTTTCTTTTCTATTTGTTGTATTGTATCATTTTTATATCATTCATTACAACAGTTAATCTAATATATATATTTAATTCAATTTATATTAAATCATTTGGTGAACACCACTCATGATCAAACATTTGAATCCTTATTTTACCTATTCTATCGGGATTTTATTTCATGGATCCTAAAATTCATCAATTTTCCTCAAGTATCACTTACTTCAAATACACCCACCTTGTAAATATGTTCTCTAAAAATACTTAGACATTATGTACCTCCCTCGTAATACATCACCTACAAAAGTAAGTTCCATTTTCGGTCATCTCTCTGACGAACCTATCAGTCCTGACTACCACAACTAATCAACCCATCTTTGAGTCAATTCAAGATTTACACCATTTATTTCAAGATAAATTTCAAGCTATTTGAAAACCACGATTATATCCCTCACATCTGAAATCCAATATCTCAAGGCCGTTTCTCAAGACCATGCCATAGTTATTATTCTACACCTCATCCTAATCCTCATGTCTACTACATGTGCTCATATAAGTGAATTCCAAATATCACCGCTACCAGCACCTCTCAAGTTTGATCCAAATGTCTAAACGACATGATATTCTTCCTAAGATCCTCAATCACCAGTTGATCAACTTGTCACCTACTCATTATTATCATCCTTATCAACTTTCTAAATACAAAGGTATCCCATTTTTCAATTATTAAAGAGTAAATAGACATCACAAAAATGATTTCTATGCTTTAAAACATGATAATTAATCACCTTGAGCATAATGGGTTTATTTCATTTTCCAGACAATATTCTGGTACGTGTTCATCTCTAATTGCTAAATCCCACTAGGATCCTAAATCTGATCCCTTTATGTCTAATGAACATCATGCCATAATTACTAATATTCCTTCTTTGGTCAGTCAAGAAGCCACCTATCCAACCCAATGTCATACCACCTTTAAAATTACTGTACCACATCACCTCCTCCTATCAAGTCATCTATAACATTACCAATTCCGATTAAGCAACCAACTTTAAAAATACTTACCCCATTACCTCCTCTTATCAAGTTCTTTATAACATTACCAATTCAAATTAAGCAACCACCTTTAAAAATGCGCACCCCATCACCTCCTCCTATCAAGTCCTCTACAACATTACTGATTCCCAGTAAGAAACCACTATCCAAGGAAACACAACCAATTCCCTCGCCGCAAGCTTAAATCCTACACCAAATTCCTTTTTATGATCCATCTAATACTTGTGACATATACCAAACTCTATCACCATCACATTATCTCTCTTACATCGTCACATAAATCTCCATCACTTACACAATTGGGGGGAATCGCACTTTCTCCCCATTTCTATCGCTATCTGTTTGTCTTTAGTGTCCACTACTACACTTCATGCTCCACTCTTCATTTCTAATCTTACTAAACACTCTTACAATCTTTGGTACACACATTATATCTGTTATTTCCCAATTATGCAATTTTTTGCTATGGTTCACACTTGACTGTTGAGGGCACACTTCATCTTTGAACCTCACATCATATACACTTCATGCTTTGTGCTTCATGATATATATTTCTAGCATCTAATCTCATGCAATACACTCATTTCATGATGACACACTCTTATTCTATGGTCCATTCTTGACTCTTGAGGGATCATTTATAAATGAACCTCATCTCATACACATCCACTGGGGGAAAATTCACTCCTATTATCTGCACACCTTGCATATCACATAGGGAAAATTTTAGCAGATGATATTCATAGTTTGGTGAATGGTAGAATTCTATGAATTCAATTTTGGTGAATTTAACAGCAACGACAGTACCCAGGTTTTGCCCAATAATCCCATAAACAATAACCCGTCCCATTTGAATCGCCAAGGAATTTCTAATCCCAATGTATATTTTTATATTAAATCGTTGTGTGATCATCGTACCGAGATTTGAAAATATTAATGTTTCACCAAGAAATGAACTCGTCGGGGTTTGAAAACATTAATGTTTGACCAAGAAATAGACGCACCGGGGTTTGAAAACATTAATGTTTCTCCAAGAAATCTATGGAACCTTATTTGGCCAAGAAAACACTCCCAAACTTTTCCCGATATATACACAGAGGTGATGTCTTCCTGTGATTTTCCAATTTATGTATTTGCGAAGTAGTAGAAAGGGATTTATTTAATCAACATATTATAATTTGCTTACAAAATTTCAAATAAATATAGGTATTGCCAGGACCCGGCTAGTTCGTTGCAGTTTACATCCCAGAAGCACTTACTACAAGTGAGTCCTCAGTCTATTTGAGACCTATTTTCTTTCATGTCACATTACTTTATCTACGATTCCATGTTTTTAAGTTATTACAAAGCCTGAACATCCTCATCCTCGTAACTACTATGATTTTTTATTTCATCTAGAATAGTCATCCACTTGCAGAGAATTATAACTAGTTTTCCTATCTTAGATAGATATATATATATATATATATATATATATATATATATATATATATATATATATATATATATATATATATAATCACTTCATACATCTCCATGAGATACTGCTCTGTATATTCCTTACTTTAGCAGTATATCTTGTTTGAATCTTTTTGTTAATGTTCTCTCTTCTGCAATATATATAAGTATGTATGTATGTATGTATATATACACTGCGGTTTCACTTTCCATTTATTACACGACCAATACCATGACTATTTATCACTATCCACTAACACTGGCTCATCCCAGAACAGACCCAAAGGATATATAAAATGTGGTTCATTTTGCAATTTTCACATTCTCCAGGGTCATTTCCTTGGTAGACTGATGGAATGGCGATGCATGACATAGACCTCCCAGGATCCGGGACCCACTCCGGACCCAAAAAATTATCAACTAAAAATCATTCTGGGGGGTTCACATTCATTAGGAGGATTTGGTTGGGAATGGGAGGTTAACGGAATGTTGACAAAAAAAAAGTACAAAATAGAGACCATACAAAGATGTTCAAAATGAAAAATTCAAGAAATGCAAAAGCGAAAAAAATTACAACAATGAACCAAAAACCAAATAATTAGCATTTGGAAAAACAAAAGAAAGGAAATAGTAGTTGTGGGAAAAGTACATACATCTTGTCACAAGCATGCTTACTTGTTAAAACCATTTTGCTCACTGTGATGTACTTCAAACTTTTTAAACCATGGAAACATAATGTATTGAATGTACACCAAGCATGGATTTCCTTCAACAATATGAGGAGAAAAAAATGCTTTCTTTATATTCACATTCACTTCTGGCATTGCCTGCGAAAATAATTGCTATATAGTAATACTAATTCACTTTTATTAGTGTTGAGGTAAAGTTGGAATCTATCTCTCCAAAACAAGAATTTTCCAAAAAAAGAGTGTAGGGGTTTACACCACCTTTTCTTCCTCCATGAAGATTGCAGAAGTGGGATCACTCTTTGAAATATTTTCTTGTCCTTGTTCTAGTCTAGACAACATGTCTATAATATTTAATATAAAGTAAAAACATCAAGATCCGAGGATATTTTTAATTCCTGCATCCTTCAAGTTTCATATGTATCATATGTGAAACATCATATCAAAGCATTCAAGATTCTCTCAAGAATAATGATACTTTAGCTAGGTTGGACACATTGACATTTCATTTTCAAGCCAAAGAACCTTGCATACATTCTTAACCTTGAATTCACAGTCTCATACCACAATGATTCATAGATGGAATACCATATATTTTGTCTCAACTCCTTTGAAATGATGAACACTCTTGGTAATTATATCTTCTTATGACAGACCTCATACCTCTGATGAATCAATAGTTTCTTTATGATCAAATGCACAACTTATTTGGCTTGATGAAAACATTTAGAACCTCTATACAACAAGAAAAACCTCTATACATTATGACACAACTCGGTCATCAAGACTCCTTCATTAACCAACTAAAGATAGATCATACCTTAGATGAATCAATGAACTCAAAGTCCTTCATGAGAAGATACATACTATACTTTGATTTCAAACTAAGCATAGACCTTGAGATCACCTATTTCATGTTTGATTAGCTACAACAAAGACTTCTTATCACTAGAGTGTCTTTGGCTTCTCAAAAAATCATTTAAATTACTTATTCTCTTCTCAACCCTTTGATACATCTTCAATTTGCTTGATTTATGCTCTAATTATGACTGTAGTAATATTCTTATTCCTTCAAACTAAGTTATATGAGAGATAACTAAAAATATCACCTCCTTTTTTCACTTTGTTCTATATCAATTTTTTATTTCAAAAGAGTCAAAACTTGTGATTTTTGTACTAAAACATGTAGATCAGACCAACACAAATCAAGTGCATTTAAACTGAATAAATGGTCGGCAATCTTTATCCAATTTGATGTAACATGTCAATCAAACAACCATGAAAAATTGTGGAACTTTTTTTGTAATTTCTTCTTATACTAATGTAACACTCTTGCAAAAAGTAGTACATATTAAGTGACATAATATTATATAGCCCATGTCAAAAATCACTTGAAAAGCATTCAAATCTCTTTGAAGAATTCCATTGGGATTAGTTACATTATGTTCTCCTTAAATTTCTTATTTTTTACATCTAAACTTCTTCTAGGTTTCCATGATGACTCTTCTTTTGATTTATTATTTCATATTTTTGTATTCTCTTGTAAGATGAAAAATGTTGATTGACATTCATTACAACAATTTTAGGCATTTTTTGTCAATTGGCATTATTTACATGATACATCTTGAGATTCATTATCTAGTGTTTTGAGAACATGATATATGGATATTGAAATCAATTCTTTGTAATCAATGCTAACATTTGCAATCAGTCAATGAGAGTGCCTTTGAGATGCTTCACGATGAGTTTATTCTCTTTGCTATCTTTATACCTAAATCAATTCATTTGAATGCATTTGCATGCATAATATTTTTCTTTATACATATTTCTCATGTTGATATGTCTGTGCACATATCAATATCATTTATTCTAACATGTTGTATCTTTTTTTCTTTCAATTCTACAGGATTCATTGATTTAGCAAAATGGAACCTAAAAAGGGAAGCCCAGCCTCAGCAAAAAATGATATTCTAACCCCTCCTGGTAGTGGTACTGGCATTAAAAAAAACATCTTATTTTGAGAAACCATCTAAGGAAACCCATACTTCTCCAGTAGAACCATCACAATCAAGGGATAATGATTACATTCAAAATTAAACTCAGAATGAGCATGTGTTCAATTTTTATTTGTCTAATGTTGTTAATGAAAACGACAATGAAATTCCTCCTCTTGAACACATTCCATTGAATGATGTTGAGTTTTACACTGTACCACATCCCCAATTGAATTAAGATGACACTGCATCACCTGTCAATGCCCAAGTGAATGTTGGAGGTGAAACTTCTGGTAGTGGCAGTCAACGAAATTTAAATTTGACCAAGGTAAATACTCAGCGGACACCTATTTATGGAAGAAAGAGAAAGGAAAAAAAATATGACTTGGGAAGGAGTTTTAGGTTAGAGTGGGTTTCTAAATTTTCATTTATTGAACCTGTTGAAAATGAGAATAAATTTGAACCTCCCAAAGAATGCAAATGTACAATCTATAGCTGGAAATTGGGTAGGGAAAAGAAAATGCAACTTAAGTTGGATACTATTGAGAAGCTTATAGGAAAGATATATGAAAATTTAATTGTAGATGGCGTTGAGAAGAATGTTACTAGATGGAAAACGTGGATGATTGTTTGCATATTAGGTATTAAAAATAATTTGAAGAGCACAAGAGAAATGAAAGAATATTTGCAGTGAATGGAGGGATGAGTACCTCTCAATTCAAAAAGATCATTCAAAACATACTTTTGGGTAAAACAATTCAACTAGCTACTATTTTTCACATTTTGAAAAGAGTTCTTCCTATAACAGATTTTCCTGAACAAAAGAAGATGTTTTATTTTCTTGGTATCCCACACTTTCCTCATTCTCACTGGTCAGAAAGTAGTGGTTTGGATTGGGAAAAATTCTTAGCTATGATTGAGAAAGAAGACTTGAAAGAGAAAATGAAGTCTACATGATACATATCTTTTTCTATTGATGAGGTTACAATAGTAGATAATACTGCTTGGGTCTATATGCATGTGTATAATGTTGAGAATTTTGTAAGAAAACCTCACTTAATTTCCATTCACAAGACGAGAGAGAACTCCAATCCTAAAAAACCTTTGTGAGTTGGTGATAAAAAGTTTTAAGGAGATCAGTGACATGGATGTTGCTGTAATTACATCGAAGTTGGTATTTTTGGAGGAAAATGGGGCATCTGTAATGCAAGTTCATCATAATGGCCTATGTGTAATACTCCAAACATATCATTTCCCTTATATGACTTTTCATTCATTATATGGCTCATCAAATGAACCTAGCTTACAAAATAGTTGGCAAATTTAAACCTGTAGCAAAATTTGAAGACCTTGTTTGAGAGGTGCATGCTTATTTCTGCCGTATTCTTAAAAGGTTCATGGAATTCAAAATATTTGCATAAGGACTAACAAATGGGCTTAAACTGCTAAAATATGTCGACACCATGTGGATATCATTCTACCAACCTGGTTCGTAGGGTGTATGAAGAATATCAATCCTTATTAGGAGTGATGTGGCAGAATCACAGGGAAGTGGACAAGGCCAATGATTTGATACATCATTTGACTGATATAGAGTCATTGTTGATGTTGTGTGGTCTCCTTCCCATGTTGGAAGAAATGCATCATTTAATTCACAAGCACAAGAAAGAACTATCTATATTGTTGATTTTTATAGTTTGAGGAGACTAGTTTGTATGACAATAGAATATTTGTTTCTCAATGAAACTGCTTTTACAGGTCCACAGTTTTATGGTTGGAATGATTTGATAAAAATTGGAAATGCAAGTAGCTTTCTGAAGCTCAACTTGTTTGGGGAAGTATGTGCTTTTGTACGTGGATATGAGATATCAATGTACATGTTTAAAGTAGTAGCCAATAAGGTTGAGGAGGTAAAAGTCACAAGGCCACTATTTGATGACATTGTATCATCAACAAAGGTGAGGTTAAGATAAATTGTAGTGTCCCTACTATAAGAAATAAGGGAGTGATTTAGAAGGAATGTTTTACTTGAAGCAATGGTTATAGTAAATCCCACCTTTTTGAATCCTATCCAAAATTAAAGACATATGCAAGAAGACTACTTCAAGAGGTTCACTACATTGATTTAACATTTTTGTAAGCCTATTGATATCAATGGAACGAATATTCCAGGTATTTAAAGAAAGGACAATATGAATGCTCAATCTCATGAATTCGCCACTACAATGATTCAACAATTCAAAGATTTGGATAATACCTTAGAGTGTGGAGCAATAACCTGACTATGGAAAAGAGTTGGGGTGAGTACTATTTTACAGCAAACCATGTCTGAGTTTTTCTCATTTGCTGCTCTATGTCAAAAAATGATTTTGGGTTCAGTTGAAGATGAGAGAATTTTTAGTGCCTTGGCCTTTATAAAGTCAAAATTGTGAAACAAGCTTGACAAAAATTTGAAAAATTGTTTGAGAATTTACACATCATGGTATGAAGTGGATAAATTTCCCTACATGACATGGCTCTGGCAGTACAGAATTCAATTAATGAAAGGAAAGGGGCTAAAAACAATTACACAAATACAATAGATGACCCGATTGCAGTAGTTTATTGTCAAGAAAGAGAGATTCAGTCTTAGAGATTTGGTGAATTAAATGATAGAGATGATCCAGGTCCATCAAGTTGGAAGCTTCCATTTGTGGATATCCCATGATATAGATGTTCATATAATAATTAATATATTCCAATAGTCAATACATTGTTCTGAATCTCAAACAAGGATTAACACTCACCCCAAACTTACATGTGCCTAAAGGTAATCATATTGATTACATTTCCATTTTTATTGCAGAAACATTACAAATTCATGTTTTAATGAGTATTTAATATATATCACATACAATGTTGTTGATCTCTTTAATAGAAATCATAAACCATGGCTGGATGGCTATTAAATCACAATGCATTTATATTATTATATACTTTAGGCATATAAGAGTTGTGGTGCTTAATTCTGAGATAGAATAAGTGGATTTACTTGAATCAATATTGAAATCAAATTTTAAAAATAACACTATTCCTCATTCAACTTGCTTGAGACATGCCTTGTATGAAAAAATTGAAGATTGTCATTATAACAAATGGAACAGTTTTTAAAATGGATCTAAATACACTAAAGAGTAAATCCATGCACATATATATAACTTGTGCACCCCTTTGTAAAATTTGTTTCAACCACAAGCAACCTAAATATCACATGTATATTAATACAATAAACATAAAGATAACTCTAATCTATTAATAAGACAATTTAATATTTTTATCCATGACCATGATTTCCTCCCAAATAATAGAAACGACAAAACCAAAATGCCACTTCAACTTGGAATTAGGCTCCATAAATTTAACAAATTTTATCATCTTCTATAAAATGCTCCACTCTTCATCTCTTGGAATTGCAATTTGTTGTAAGTAAAAGTGACCGAAATGTAACTTTATTAGCAATTCATAATTGATAGTGAATATTTCCTCTACTGTTGTATGCAAACTTGTTGACAAGGTTATCAATGGTTTAACAGAGTCAAAAAAAAATTCTGATCTAGATTCTCAGGAATTCGGTCCTTCTCTTGAGTCATTTTTTCTTTCATCTTCTTCTGGAATGCATCCTTCTTAATGATTTGGCGTGTATTGTCAAAAGGCATTGGAAAACCAATATTTTTGAAATCATGTACCTTTCCATGCACCCTCTGTAACATTATTTGACACTTACTCAAAAATTCATGTGTTTTTCCCAACATCACACACTTCTGAATGATAGATGATACCTTTATTGAGGAATCAAGCCGATTCTGAATTCCTTTGGATTCCAGTTCTGTGTCACTAAATTTTTAGATAGCTTCCAAAATTTTCTTTTTTGTATCCTCTCTTAAAGTCATCACTTTTCTGCTACATGTTACATATTCACAGAGCTTACCATAGATTCTCTGTAGATCAGTCATGAATTCAAACAATATAATCAAATCATCAATTTTTTGGTTTATTTTCCTCCAAACATTATCTGTCATATTAATCAATTCTTTTTTATGAAATCCAGATAGTTTGATGTTGGAAGACTGCATTTCCTTTTTTTCTTTTGTCAATTCCTGCTGCAATATTTCATTTTTTTTTTCTCATCATCTAGTCTTTATTCCCATTTTTTGACCTTTTCTTTCTCTTCATTCACAACCTCTTTTAATTCTCCCAATTTTTTTTGTAATATATCATTCTAACTCATTTCCTAGAATTTTTTTTCACCTCTTTTAGTTCTACCTATGTCTGTTCATTCACAACAACTTAGTTATAGAGGCAGATGATTTTATCTTCCTCTCCAACTCACCTATTTTATTAACTCATGATTTTTGTTTTGCTTTCTCATTTTCTAGGTTTGCCTCTAACTTTTGCATCTTATTATTCAAATTATTGTTCTCCCTCTCTACCTTTAGTAATGTTGTGTAAACCACATCATTGTTCCTTTTCGACACATTAATTTTGTCAGAAGGTTTCATTTCCTTAAGATCCATTTGAAGGGAGGTCACCTCGTAGTCACTGGAAACCATTTCATTCTCTGGTTTTACAACTTTGGGAACAACATACGTGTATTCCAGGGTATTTGTGTCTCGATTATATGTAGGCAATACCCTCATTGTGGCTAGATCTGAAGTTCCAGTAACATGTAGAATTTTCTTCTTGTTTCTTTTATCTCTTTTTTATCTATTGGAAAACTCATATAGGTAATCAAAATATGAGGTGCTCATATGAATGAATTATTCCACCTTGAATGGAGAAGGAAAATTTGAAATTTGGGGAGAATTTCCCTATGGAATGGAAGTTTGTTTAGGGGTGGCAGTGGCACCACCTTCTATAAATAGTTGCCTTGAGGCCAAGAGTAATTGTACCTATGTATACCTATGTCTTTTGCCTCTTCTCGGTTCCTTGTTAGAGAATAGCCCTATCAACTTCAACTATATCTATTAGCCTCTTTAAGTTTCCAACACTCTGTTGACTACTATCATCATCACTAGAACTGCCAACATTAGTAATAGTAACAAATTCATGGCCAACTTATCCTCTAGATTTTTCAATGTGTGGCTGAACTATTTGTTGAGGATTCAACTCCGGAGTAAATTTCACTAGATTAGAACTTGTAGATGTTGTATTATGCAGTGTTCCTTTCTCCAAAGTTGAATATCCAAGGCCCAACCTATCAAAAATGTTTCTAGACTATACCTCTGTTGGAAGCCAAATGGCTTGTCCTGTTGAACCCAAACCACCACCACTAAAACCCAATTTTTCAACAATAACTACTCATGTAGAATATATTTGTTTCAAGCCTTCATCGAGACTTGGTTTATATGTGTTAGGGGGAGTGTGTAATTCCTTAGAGGCGGTGTCATCATCACTAATTGCCTCTTGAGGATTCTCTTGATTCCACAATTTTTTGAAATATGCATCTTCTGGAATAGAATCATAGTCTTCTACAAATTTTGGATGGCCTAGGTGTTGCCTCATAGACCAAAAGACATCAAATTTTGACCTTTCCCTATTTCTATCTTGCAATTCTTGATGTAATGCCTTTGGCACACTTTTAGAGGAATTTTAATCAGGTTTTGCAAAAAATTGGCAGATTAAAAATCCTTTGCCTTTTTTTGTGGAGGCTCAGGAAATCCAAAAATTTGTTTTGACAACTCTTGAGAACTAATTCATTTCTCAACAACAATTTCATTAATTTCTATTTCTACTTCATCCCAAGAGTTCTTGTTTTCAATTTTTCTAGCAAGAGATTGCTTTCATGTTGAATTTAGTGGAAAATTTCTTGTTCGCCACTACCCTTGCTTTAACCACCTCACATGGGTCATAAACCCAGTGAGAGTCAACATCAAACTTAAAAATCTGTAAGATTTCATGTACCACATTGAATGCTTTTCTTTCAAATGTGAACCCTCCACATGAGAACAATATGGAAGGAAATATTCTCTTCTTTTGTTGAGTAACAAAATAGATATTATTTTTGCTTTCCATATGTCGTATATATTCCAAGGAAAAAAATCTCTTTGTCACATGTATTGAACATTTTCTAGGTTGTACTCCTGATCCATAAAACCTTAACACAATATATTCCTCCATGAAGTACCAGTCTGCTAACTGTATTTCTAATCCTAGTTGAATGCAATCTCTACATTTTATAGGAAATCTAGGAAATGTACTTTCTATAATTGCTTCATAAATTGGAGCCCAAAAATAATCCAAAAATTGACTGTAGTCCCTTCTATTATCATACATCCTTATCTTGGGGTCCACTCTGTTAATAAACGCATCGCTTTTGTCTGGAGATCAACATTATAGGGCTCAATTACAAGTTTTATTTTTCAAACCATTCACAAAACCATCATAGAATTAAATAACACAAGTAGGTAGTGAACCTAAATGTATTAGTGTTGGAGCCTTCTTTGATAGTTGATAACTGTTTATGCATAGATTCTGCAATGTACCCAACAAATATGTATTGACAAGGTGGAGTAACGAAATGGATATTGTATACCATTTCCAGGAGGGTTTCATCTACTTTCTCATCATTATCGAAGTCAATGCAAAATACTAGCATATAAATGGTATCCCTGACCCACGGTTTAAACATGTCAATTGTATGCAGAGCCTTCCCTTTTGGTACCATTGCATAAACTGTTAATTTTTGCAAAAAAAAATCTCTGTCTTTTTGACTGGCAGCATGATAATCGCTAGTAATTTTGTCTAGGTTTATGTTGACGGTTCCTATACTTTCAAAACCCAACGCATGGCCAAGATTTACTTCTATAATGGACAAAAGTTCTACTCCATTTCCCTTTGCAACAATTGCTTTTTTTGTCCCATCGTAATTTTGGGAACATATATTGACAAATTTAGGCTAGGGTAAAACCTCGTGGAGCATCACGCATCCCAATCCAGACCCCCTATGTTACCCAACCTTTATGTTTACCTGATTGGTCCGAACGTCTACTTTCAATCATCTTCATCTCATACTTGTATCTAAGTTGTGAAGATTTTGTGCCAATTACAGGATCATAAATATCATGATATTCATCAGTAAAACCAATACCATGGGTTTTAATTTTAAGCAATTTGGTGTATGGGATTTGGGTTTTACTTTTACTTTGGGATCCTATGGAGGTAGACATGCTTAGAATCTTGGATTCTGTAAACCCTCAACCTTAATTTCTCAACCCTTATATTGAAATATTTAAAAGTGAAGGCTTATACAATGCTACTTATAAAAAGATAATATTTAAAGCATCAAGATTCAAATGCAGGATGATACTTCGAAATATGAAAATTTTGAGTTTTACACGATCCATGACTTCTATGAACCTATTCTGCCTTCTGTTGTAGTATTCCTTCCAGAAACAAAATTTCAATTATCAACATCACTAAAAATGATTAGGTCTTTCACTGGACTTTGTAGACAACAAATTTAGTCTCTAATAAAATTCCATTCAGTGGATGATAGTTGTCACTTAGCTAGGCCTATTCTGGGAACTTCGATTCGAAATGCGAGTGTGTCATTCCTTCATCCTGGAATAGACCTTGTGTCGTTGATCTTAATATATCAAACGCTTTTTCCAGAATTTTCCAACGTAAAATAAGATGTGTGTTGCCTTACTTAAGTTCACTTTTAACGCACGTTTGTGAACCATTTTACTTGATTTCAAGCATGAATGCCTTGTGGCAATCTCTTCTTCACTTCTAATTTGTAATTGATCGTGATTGATTATTCAAAATGCCTCCTCATTGTTGATTTGGAACCTCTTAGCTGTTAAGTGTTGTTTTGCATAGCCCATCCAACCTTCTATAAATTGATCGCTTGTTCTCAAGAAAATGGCAAGAGATCATTTTGTGTATTCTTGCATTGTTGAGTTGGCACTTTCTCACTAGAAATTGCATATCCAAGCTCTACTCACTTATCCTATCATTCTTCCACTTGAATTGTTGCCACACTGCCATCAAAGTTTCATTGCTTTAGTGCATTCTCTTTTTTTCTTTACTACATTCCCAATCCCTTGGATTCACGTGAACACTGGAGAAAAGAAAAGACAAGCTGAGGGGACAAAGAACAATACAAATAGATTTTTCATTACTCTATGCTTCCGGGTTGGAATTGATATTGGTTTCCACATTTCTTCACATTGTTATTTCTAAATCGTACGCATACATTTTTATACAAATAGAGTAGAAAAGAAAGCATTTCAATCATAAGAATCATTCAATTACTACATTAAATCAATTCAATATGAAATCCTCAATAGAATTCTTCTTTACTTATCGGGGAAGTTGTAGGGAAGAAAATATTCTAAGAAGCTTTGATTTCTTCTTGTGCTTCTGAGGTAAGAATAGGAGGTTAGACTTGCATTCATAGTTTAGTGAAGCTTTCATCATTTAAAATAGAATAGATTTCTCCTGCATAGATAAACAACTACATCTGGTTGTTTATTTGATTTAGGATTTATTAATTAGAGTATAAGCTTTTATTTCCTCATTAATTCCAGAAAAGAACAAAAATATTTATTTTATTAGATTATTCTCTTTGTATTTGTTTACCTCCTTCATATTTCAAAAATACCAAAAAAATAGCGTAATCTTTGCTTATTTAGGTTAGATTTTAACTTGTTTTGATAAGATTAAAACTGTAAAAATGCACATATGACCATACAAGGTCCACAATAGATGAGGACATATGGTAGCAATCCTAGGGTCCCACAACCGAACGGGCCTAAAAGACTCACTAACATTGACACGGGATTGCGTTCCCTAGTTTTCTGCACATTGTCATTACCACCCAATATCATCTCACAATTAAATACCCTGAACATCAAAGTCGATAAAGATTACGAGTTATGGACCGCCCCACCAATGTAATCTAGAAACCACGCCTTGCTCACTCATTCCATGACCTTGTCTGGACATATATACGAGGCCCCCATTAGTTTTCCATGGATTTTGTAACCACTGAAAAGGATTTCCATGGAGCTTGATATCAAATGGAGTCTTTGTGTCCTCATCCTTTCCAATCCATCTATCTGACCCATCCAAGTTAGAGAGGCATTCCATGCACTAGATGAGAACATCCCATTATTGCGTGTTGAAGACACTGTTTTGCATTGACAACTTGTCCATCCCATTTATCCACACTTTTTTCCACTACCACATTCTGCTATCATTTATCCATCCATATTTCCACATTAATTGCCTCGACATGACCTCTGGGAGTCGAGTGCAGTTGAAGGTCACGTGTCAAATTTCATCTGTACATTTCCTCGTATTTAAAAGTTATAGAAAATAACAAGGTGGAAATTTGTATACAACACTAAGTATGCATAATATGGGTCTATTGATTAGTGAAAATATTGACTTGTAACAAAAGGTTTTTCATTGATTGAAGGTATTGATCACTATGAAAAAATTTCTCCAGTTTACATAAATTCCATCTAGATATTACTCTCATTGGCATCAACATAGGGATGGGAAACCCAATAAATGGATGTAAACATTTAATTTTTGCATAGAGATTTGAAATAGTAAATATATTGGTACTAACCTAAAGGGTCTATTAATAATAAAAACTCAAATTATACATGTAGATTGGAAAGGTACTTGTATGGCTTGAAACAAGCTCTTCGAGTTTGGCTTGAAAATATCGACATGTTTCTAATCAATTCTAGTTTTACATGGAGTCCATTTGACCTTATACTCTACATAAGTAAATTTTATGGGAAACTTGTGATAGTGGTCCTCTATATCGATGAATTAATCTTACAGGGGCTTTCAAAAATAAAATTTATGAGTTAAAAACATAGTTAGTGAATTATTTTGAGATGAATGACATGGTTTTGTTACGTTTGTTAGAAAGTTATTTTTGTTCATCAATCAAAATATACTCACGATATTATATGTTGCTTCAACATCAAAAAATTAATGCTTCTCAATATGAGGTCAAATTTTCTACCAAGTGTTCTTCTCCTTTAGATGATGGTAAAATTTATAGGCAATTGGAAATAAGACATTTATAATGCACATGTACAAACACCATAACCTCTACCAAAATAGGTTTGTGTAGTATGCACTAAGGATGGTAACATGGCAAAGGTGATAAATATCCGAACAAGGTGAGATCAGACCATCCATAAGGTATTGCAAATTTGACACAAATGGCAATGACACAAGATTTAAAGAATTCAAAACATTCTAAATTGTAGGAAACTATGGTAGTAGAAATTCAATCTCTAAAATAGAACAATATATGGGATTTGGTTTCACTTTTGAAAGGTAGAAAAATAGTGAGGTACAAATAGGTGTACTACACTAAGTATATAATAGATGAGTCCATTGAACGGTACAAGAAGGTGATAAAAAATAGATGTAATGCCACTGGAGTAGAACTATCAGAGTGAGAGAGAGTAAAATCCACCGAAAGGATGCTCAAGTGAAGTGAAGGAAAATTAACAACCCACAAAATGGTAGAATGAGGATTCATAAGAAAGGTTGGATCAACGATGGTTTCTAAAATAGTGGAATTGATAAGAGTCTCAAAGGGGGAACTCCCAAAAAAGGAGATGAAGGACTCCTCTGAAACACCTGTATAAGGATAAGAAACTTCATGTATGGTAACACAAGTAGGCATTACGAAGAAAAAAATAATATCTTATAGATAATCATCCCAAGAGGGTGGCTCACCAAATAAAAGAGCAATGTTTGATAGGTGTGAATCATCAATGCATGAAGGAAGAGTAGAAAGGGTATCACACATTGGAAGTGGAAATGAGGTAGATGTAATGAATGTATGAGGCTGGGAACAAGATTTCCTGATGTATGATGGGAAAAGAGGGGCGTCAAATTTTCTAAAAGGTGACCAAGAGAAGGAGAAGAAGATTCCTCATCAATACTCTCGTCATCAAGGATATAAATATGTGATTATGTGTAAGAAAAACTATAATCACATGAAGAGGGAAAGGAGACAACTAAATCAGTAGGAGAAATAATAGCGCCAGTCTTTGAAGGGTATCCAAATAAGAATTGAATAATGCTCCAAACAGTGTGATGACACTCCATGTGTGCCACATGAGGATGGAGATTCCTGGAAATGTATGCCAACAAATGACCAACAACCATGCTACAAGTTTCAATCCAATCTTCAAGATGATCGGGATCACTAGGGGCAGGTAATCATCCTTACAAGTAGAGATAAAGGTCATCTTGACTAATAAAAAATTCCATGTTCGAATGCCACAGTGCATAGTTATCCCTACCAAGAAGAAGAGATGAAGGCTTTAATGCAAAAATGGTCCTATGAAGCATAGGTCTGGCAAAAATAATCTCCATAGTGCATTAAAAAACATGAAGCACAAAATGTAAGAAAAGAAGGTTGCAAGAATACACACAAGGTTGTAAGACATCAAAAACAACTGAGAATGCATATACATGCAATACAACACCCAATAACAATGATAACCCCATGTTTATGGAACTTTATAAACAATGTGCTGATTAGAATAAGTTGTGTTTGTGCGATGTGAGATAATTGACCACTCACCTTGTAGTAGGAAATTAATTGCACAAGAGTGGAGGGCACAAGAAGTCTCAATTGGAAGCAGAGGAACAACACATAAATAATCACAAAAAAGGGTATAACAAAGGAACAAGGCGATAAAACAAAGTTCAGTGTGAGAAAAAGTGTCTCATGTCTAAGTAGAAACCCTCTTACTACAAGATTTTGGAAGACACACTCATTAGTCCGCAAACAATAATAAGGGTGATTACAATGCAAAAAAGGATCTCAAGATGAGTCTTAGGGACTTGTATGACGCCGAAAAATGCTCCTGAAAGGTGGAAAATAGCTAGGAGGGGTAATGCACACTCCAACAAATGATTAGTAACAAAAATCATCTAGTAACGCTAGAAAAAGACCTTTTAGTTTTCCCAATTAGCCTAATTCAAAGATTAAAAGGGGTTAAAAAACAATAATAAGCTTTTAAAAACAATAAATAAGCCACTAATTTAAATTTAATTAAGGATCTAATTAGATTAAAAAACTATTTGATAATCTAAGCCATATTTGATTCAAAATTAACCAAACCCTAATTAAAACTATGATCTAGTTTAAATTAAGTCTTAAACAAGACCACTTAATAATTAGCCACTAAACAAGCCTAACTCTCTTACCTTTTAAACACCCACATTACCCTTAAAAATCACCCCCTTTTAAATTAAAAAAATGACCCTTAAAAATATTACACCCACCACTTATGAAAGAATTTAAACAATGTTAAAAAAAATCATTTAGTGGGTAAAGAAATTAAGGGGGGACACGGGGAGGCCAGACAGAGCTCGGGGCTCGATGCAGGCACAACACATGAGGAAGAATTGGTCATGGATTGCAACATATGATCTCAATACTCGAGATGAGCTAACGAGTAAGATTGTGAGGATGAATACTTGGGTGTTTGCGGATTGTAGGGAGTCACACGAGTCGGTGCACTAGTCAATGGATCGATTGGAAAGTGGAGCTTGGATGGAGGGAAACAACACACACATGCATGTAGGTTAACTCAATGGTCTGGAGACCAAGGATAAGAAGTGAGAGTGGGTCATAAGGGGAGATAACGGCTTGAGAGAAAAGTTTGGCACATATGTCAAAAGCCAAATGGCACACACATAGTTGCATGGAAAAAGCACATGGTCGATGGAAGCAAGCATAAAGGGGGAACTCGTTACTAGAGTTGAGGGGAAAGTGATGAGTGTACAAGTGAGTCCAAGTCAAAGCTAGGAGGGAGTAACTCGATCGGGACATAGAGGAGAAAAGGCAAACAAGGCAATGCAAAAATATGTCGATCCGAGTTAAACACATGCATAAGCCAAAAAGCCACTAAAAACCATAGAACTCACTCGCCAAAGAAATAGGGTAAACTCAAACCCAAAAAATAGCTTGCAGGGAAAAATAAAAAAATCTCCGTGACTTGAAGCAATGAAAATGAAAAATTTAGAGATCTAACTCGAATCACAACTCGTCAGTAGTGTAAAAAGGCCAACTTAGCTAAGGTAGGGGAAAAATATCTCACCATATTTAAAAACAGCTCACCTGAGAAGACCCACTTTGGTCAAGGAGGAGTAGCTCACCAGGGATCTCACCGAGCTCTGTAGGAGCTCAATCGAGTTGATAGGGAGGTTTCCAAAACAGGCATGGGTAAAATGTAAAAAATGCAATCCAGGTCGGGTAGGAAGCATGAAATGATTCCCAAGCATATTTTAAAAAATAATTTTTAATTAAAAAAATCGATAAAAGTAGAAATGTCAAACCTACCTCCAAATTTAGCTTTCCCTCCAAACTTAAGTGCAGTTAGCTAGATATGGCCGAGAAACACCTAAAAAATGAACATGCACAACCATAAAACCAACAAAAACTCTAGAAATAGAGATTGTTAAACATGTTAACATGATTCAAAAAATGAACGAAAAACTTGGATGAGAAGCATGAAAACCAAAAATGAAGTAATCAACAACCAAAATAATCAAGTGCATGTTTACTGAACAATATCTCTTAAACCATATCAGATTATTTTGCAAGGATCAATACAGAACCCCATGTACATTGAAGAGGTTGCACTTCCAATGGTGACATGAACAATCCAAGTAGTAAGTAAGAACTCAAATCACAATTGAAAATCAAGCATGAAATAAATATTGTCTAGCATTCTCATATATCAAAATAAGAAGGTACATATATAGGAGTGTTATGTAACTCATGTGCATGACACCTGAACACATGAAACCCTAACTAACCATAATGACCTATTATCTCACTAAGTGAGATGACTAATCACATGAGGTGGACAAGACATTGAGTGACAATGAGATAAGTCATATACACCAACACATTCCTCCTTGGGTCCCACAGACTTGATTGTTTTTCACAAACTTGATCATTTTTAATACAATATATTCTTTTCAACACACTCTTTATCTCATAGTGATATCACCCTATAAATAGGGTGGATGATTGGTTGCACTCGAGTGCACCGTTTCACTCTAATTAATAAAATCAAATGATTTAATTTATAAAATCCACATCATGCGGAAAGGGGACCAGCCAAACTTATGTAATATAAGTTATATAATGTATGTTATTTAAATATTATGGATGTAATAATGTGGTGGCCCACCAAAGGTGACCCAACTTAATATTAACATCCCAACACACATTACTTCTAATTATAGGATTTATTATAATTTAGGTGCCAAAGCCTCAATTTATAGTAACACTTCAATGGGGAATAGAAAAAATATTGCTTCTTCTAGTGGGGAAAAAAATAGTTGAAGGCTACACAAATAGCGATTGGGTAGATGATTTAAATGATCATAACTTAATTACAAAATACGTTTTCCATCTTGTAGGAGGTATCATGAATTGGTATTCTAAAAAAAAAACTATCCTTGATTTATCTACTATGGAAATTAAGTATAGTGGAATTCTTTCTATTGGACATGAGTCAATATGGATTTGACACATGATTTTTTAGTTTGGATTTTTACACACCCAATCAACAACAGTTCAGTGAGATTATAAGAGTATTATCCATATCTCATGAGACCTGATGGATCACACATACAAATAACATTGAAATTAATATTCATTATATTAAAAAATTATTACGCAAAAAGGTCGTTGACCTAAAGTTTTTCCTAATAGATGATCAAGTTTTAGAAATATTCACAAATCCATTACTCGATTCATGATTTGTTCATCTTTGGAAAATTTTAGGCATGAAGGAAGGTATCATCAAGATAATTGATGGTGAATATGAAAACATTCCAATCCATTGTTAGGTTCCTACTATAGAGGGTAGTTACTCCAAGTCACTCCATAAGATTGGATATGGGATCACCAAGTCACTCCATTTAACAAGATAGTTTCAAATTTTCTCCAAGGTATTTGTTGTTACTCATGTTTATTATTCATCTTGTTGGGCACTTTATAATGCTTCCTATGTTGATCTTGATAAAATTCGGAGAAACTTCCTTTTGGCCAATTCTAAGGGAAAAAGAGGTTTTCAAAGAGTTCCATGGGAAATTTTTATAAGTTCAAATATCTTGGTGACCTAAATATTTTTTACATTTATACCCAAGGTCATGTCTTATATACTAAATGGGGATCATTTTTCCTTGGAAGTTTAAGGTTCCGATAAATTATTACTAATAAAATATATCACAAAAGGTTTCTCAATGGACAAGGGAGCTTAGAAAGGTTTGAAATCTTAATATTTATTGATCATAAAGGTCCAAGTTAAAATTATTAAGACTGTTTTAATCTAAAATGGTCTATAAGGAGTCATAATTTATCATGTGTTACTTTATTTTGGATAGAGGTGGCTTTATATTTAAGATTTTTCAAAAATTCCATTTTGTTTGGCAGTACATGGTGTTATCTTATTATAATGTTTACTTTATATTGGTCCCATGGATGAAAATCATAAGGATATGTAGAAAAGAATTTAGGATCATTTTTTATTTATTTTGCAAGAAACCCATAGAGTGGGTTTCTTGGCCCATTCTAATGGATGAATTCTAGCTTCAAAAACATGATTAGGAATCAATTTTGGAAATATTGATTGCAATACCTAAGGTGCATATTTATAATGTTAGCATTCAATTACCTTCCAAATCATGGGTGGTTCTAGACCGCCTTTTACTGATATAAACCCCAATAAGGATATAAATTCCTTTCTCCCCAACATATGTAAATTCATTTTCTTAATTCTTGATGGTTAACTCTAATAAACAATATTGAATGAAAGAGTGGGTACTGCTATTATTGATCCCAAAAGACACACTCCCTTTGTTGTATTCTTCATTAAGGATTACCAATTAACACTGATATAAGGTACTTAGGTGTGGTACATCCTATATTCTCAATTTATAAACATCATGAGTCATTAAAGAATGTTTTTTGGTTTTATAAACATGACCAATAATCCTGACAATGGATTTAAACCTTTTTCCATTCATTTCTTTCATAAATTTCACATAAAAGATATTTATTTTAGGGGACTCAGATATGATTTCCACAAAAAATTACTCAAGTTTAGTATATATTCCATTATGATATTATCTTTCAATTGTGGAATGATAGAAATGATACTACATTTAATCATGTCATCTTATATTGATGCTTTTAGCTAATGAGATTCATGTCATCTTTAATGTAACACTTCATATAAAAGTGCAAGAAGAAAAGATTAATTTGGAGGTGACTCATGTACATAGTTTTATTAATCAATGGGTCAGTTCCCTGTGTGTAGTTAGTGGAATCCCTCTAAACTCACCTCGCTAGCAGTATCTTCTATGGTATAATAGGTTTGGTCAATGTGAGAGGATTTGTCCTTGCAATAGGTAGCAGTGGATCTATAAGGAATATTTTTTCATCCCCAAATCACAACACTCAAGTTAGTGGCATTGATGATGGTGGACATACCCTCTCAAACCCTATTGTTTGGATTGAAAATTACCTCACTAGAGGCTTGTGGTTTCTCTTATAGGAAAGATAATGGAAAGGATGAAAGTAAATAAAATGATACTAATGATTGGGGTCTATAGACACCTAAATTCCGTTTGTGCAATCTTATTGCTAAAAGCACACAAATCACTCTTATTATTACCTTTTCTATTATAATTAGTGATTTCCACTAATTAACTAACATTTCCTACCATTTCAGTCAATTAACAACACATTTTTGACTACCTATCCTCTTTCACATCCAGGATGCCACTTTACGATGAATCGTAAGTCAAAATTCTCTACCAAATAGACAATTAGCGATTATGAGCTAATTAAGCCTATTTTACCCTTGATTTGGTCAATATACCCTATTATTGACTCAAAACCCTCTTCCAACCACTCAAAATCACTCCACTTCTCTCCAAAACATCTCAAAAATCTTCTAAAGCTTATCCTAGCCTCCTAATTGACCCTAAGTGGTTGATTAAGGTTCCTCACATCTTAATCAATTGTTAATTCACTAATTATGATTAGCAAACCTTAATCATGATTACAAAGTCTTAATCTTCTTTTTACTTTTAGTACCACATGCACCAAGATGCAAGTTTTCCTCAAAGGAAAAACTAGAAAACGAACTAAACGCATACCTTTAAACTTTACACCATGCTTTGATTTGCATATCATATAAGAAATATGATTAATAGCCAAGGTCAATCCTTGCCTGAAGTATTCAATGGGGTTAGTAAATTGGTATCCAATATGATCTTGTAATCATTGTTTGATAGATCATCTCACCTTCTTGTATTTGTAACAAACCCCCAATTCGATTTCTCCTAAATCTATTTAGGTCTATGTTAGCTAGCAATTGAACATACTAGTAGGCATGCTTTAGCTAGGTTTTGAATTATATTCATGTTAGTTTATTTCAAGCATTCCATTAAGCTTTTATCATTGATGTAACTATTCTTAGATTCAATAAGAATTTTCTCAATTAGACTATGTGGTGTTAGTCTTGTTAGTTTAGCTTTTCTTGGAACTTTTAGTAGTCTTTATTTGGCAGGCCCGGTGGGAGCTACCCCATTTCATTCATTCTTAAGATTTCTAACTTATTTTAAAAGTTTTTAGATTTCAAGCTTTCTAGATTAGCTTCAATTTTTCTACATTAGTTTAAAGTTTTCTAGATTAATTTCAAGCTTTCTAGATTATCTTAAAGTTTTCTAGATTAGTTTCAAGTTTTCTATATTAATTTCAAGTTTCCTAGATTAGTTTAAATTTTTCTAGATTACTTTCAAGATTTTTAGAGTAACTTTAAAAGTTTTGTAGATAAATTTTCAAGCTAGATAGTTGTTTCAATTAGATTAGCAGTAGATGTTGTATTTTCATGTTCTTTGCAGGATATAAGGAGGTGAAGTGTTGTCGAAATTTCCTCAAAAGGCCAAAGATTTGATCTTTTTCAAAACTTTCTTCTCAAAATTCGTATTTTGACCACCTACAGGAAGGTCCATGCCTACGGTGAAAGGGATGCACCTATGCTTCAAAGGCTGCAAATTTTCTCTACTGTACATGCCTATGCTTAAAAGTGTGCGCCCACGCCTCTCTAATCGTTCCTATGCATCACTGGATTTTTCACCTCTTTGTGTGACTTGCGCCTATGCTTCAAAGCATGCACCCACACCTCTTTGGACTCTCTTTTTCATAACTGACTATGTAAATTTGACATAGGTGCACCTGTGCATGACTGTATGCACTTGTGCTTCAAGGGATGCACTCATGTTCTATAGGACGTGCTCCCGCATAAAGATACGCATTGATGAACTTACTTAGATTTTACTCAAAGTTCAAAATTTCAACTTCTGGTTTTTAGTGTTTCTATCATTTTCTAGGGGTCTTTAATTGCTGTTACTATAGATTTACTGATTTATAGTAGGTTTTCTAATATTATTTCTTAGGGTTTGATGAGTTATTTTACTTGCATGCTTTGTATGGGTTTGGAATAGGGTTGTGTATGCTCTTCTCTTGCACTTTGTGTGATCTTGAGAATCAAAAGCACCTCTAAACCTTATTTTTGCTAATTCTAGAGTAAGTAGGAAAAATCATCATTCATTGTTATGCTTAAGGGAATAAAATTTAATTTTTGCATGTATATGATCTTTTAGTTTAAGAGATTTTTCACTTGATAAATAACCAAGGATAGAATATGTGTATGCTCTTCCCTTGCTCCTAGGGTGATCTTGGGAACCAAAAACAATTTTTAGTCTTTCATTAATAAGCACTTGGATTAATTGGGAATAAACCTTAATTTGCAAGGTATTATGGTAGTTAATTGATTTACAATATGGGTTATTTGTTATGTATGCTCTTCTCTCACATCCTTGGATGTTCTTGAGAACCAAAAATGACATTCAATCCTCTTTCTATGATATTGTAGATTTTTTGAACTACTAACCATTTGTGTGAAGGACCTAATGCTAGCCAAAGAAAAGAGAACTCTATTCTAACCAAAATTTAACTTTCATGTGTGCTTATAGGTTTCCAACGATGGTATAAACCAAATTTCCTAATCTAAAAGATAACAAAATAGACAACTATACAACACACTTTACTTGTAGGTTGGTTAAGAGAAAAAGCTCATCCACTTAACTAGGAGAAAATTACTTTAGCATAAGCCTTAATATAATAGGAGGAATGCTCCTAAGAACCCTAAAGTAGTTCACGCAAGAGGGAACCTTGTGAACGAAATGGGAAAGTGCTCCACACTACCCAATTGACTAGTACTCCTTAAAAGTTTAGAGTCAATACTTTCTCCATTGCAACCCCAGTGATAATACAACTTAACACACTAGTTTCTCATTGTATTAGAAGGGGGTAAAGTAAAGTCAGGATGTTCCTTGGGAAACCTTCGAAAATCGAGCTCACAGAGGTAGTTTGTGACAACCTAGATGAGAGAACTAGTAGGAAGCTTGCTGGCTTGGAGCCAATTTTGTCTTAGATATTATACTTGAGAGCTCTCACAAAGTGAAAAATTTGTTGGATTCAAACCCTTGTTTTTTTAACAAGGGAAAGAATATCTTAAATTTGAAACCATGTGAAATTTTATCACGAAATCTATTTAGTGTTAATTTTTCCTAGTTTTTCACTTGTCTTAAGACAAGACAAAACTCTGTCAAAGTTACATGAAGTATTTTTCCTCACCACTTGGTCTACTCCTTTGTTTTCTTGTTGCTCATTTTGAGACAAAAGGAGAATAAAAATATACGGATACCTACTAGAAATAATCATGTCCACCACTTTTGTAGTCTACTTTCATAACTAGGTTGCAATGCCAGAATGCAAGTGTTGAAAGTGTGAATGGTACGTCATCAAGTTCTAGTAGCCCCTTTGTCTCAAACCCATATTGAGACTTATTATCATTGTAGTTAGGTTATTTTATCACTGAATTCTTTTAAGTTTTTATGTTGTCCACAATATAGCCATACAATTGTGACATTTACGTCTTGTTTCCATTGTGAAACTTGGCATAAATATCTAGGTTGTATTGTTATGCTGCTCACATGCATAGTAATTCCTTGATATAGTTAGGTATATTTTTTACATCCTAGAATTTTCTTGAGTTTTTTGAGTGTCGAGGTTACTTTGTTAGCATCACTATAACGCCATTTTGATACTAAAATCTTGCTTTCATGCAAAGTTTGATTAATGTATCCAAATAGCATTGTTACACTACTAACATTTGTATATTCCATCTTACAAGATTTTGACTTTGTTAGTGTATAGAAACTGGTTGTAGTATACCTTATCAGAGGATCATGTCAACACTCTATTAACACTTAGGTCTGTTTGTTTAGAACTTGACCTAACTGGTGATATTGTCTTGTCACTATTTATTTCAAACCTATCTCGAAAACTCATAGGGAGTAAACTTTTGTTATGACTAGATTTGAGATTTATACGTCATTGTATTATCATAGAAATATCATGTCATATAGCACCTTGCTAGAGTAGATCATTATTTATTATTTAACATCCTTAGGTTCATATTGACCTATCTGATTTGTGGTTATTTTATAGTCACCATTTTTCTAACTTAACGTCGTTACGCTGTAAAAAACTAACTAGGGTACATTTTTAGTAAACTGTAGTGGAAACCTTTTGCGTGGTACCCCCTATTTCAAGTATTCCTACTACAATAATGGGGTTATGAAAGTTAGAAGCCGATCTCTTTGGAGGTGACAACCTTCTTTTATAGGCTAATGTCATGATTGACCATAGTGGTGTAGAAGAGGATTCTCCTCGTGCGGATGTAGAGCATCATCCCACCCATTTTAATGATTACTTGTTTCACAAAAAATATGAGGTTCTTATGTGTGTTGTGTAACTAGGAGCTAAGTTACTATCTACCACATACCCTTATCTCATTGTTGGAATGGTTCATGGAGAAGAAGAAGTAGACTGAACTCAATGCACTGTCAATGATATATTAAACCTAGGACATGCCTCTACTTCTAGATGACAAAGTAATGAGGAAATACCTTTTGAAAATGAAGGAGACTATCGTATACCTATGGTTAGAGTACATTGTGAAGACCATGAGGAACATGCTCATCATGCGCAACCTCCTTGTAAAGAAGATCGTAATGAATTACCTACTCAAGAAGTAACGTTAGAATAAAAAGTACAAGCTCTCATTCGCTAATTGGAAAGTCTGGATTCACATATACATAAGGAAAAACCAAAATATTTGAAACAAGATATACCAAAGGCAAACCCTAAAGCTTCGTTTCACGAATTCCAAACAAACAATCCTCGATGGGAGACGTGAAAAGACCCTTATGAAGAATTTCTCGTAGAGAATATGGGTAGGAATACACCTAGATTCAACCCTTTGTATAAACCTACACCACCCACACAAGACCAAATCTTCTATCAAAAGTGGTCCACTATGAAGAATGCACGTCTTGCATTACAAGAAGGGAAAACTAGTAATAACAACAAGAAATACCAGTTCGATGAATTGTGCCCTTATTTTTTTAATAGATCCATGTTACAAGTACCTTTCCCAAGAAAATTTGATTGTCCAAAGTTTTACAAATACAAGGGAAAAGGTGATCCCCAAGATCATATCAAATATTTTTATATGGCATGTCAAGAAGTTACGTATAGTGACAACTATCTTATTCACCTCTTCCCAAAGAGTTTAGGAGGACAGGCTCTAGAGTGGTTTTACACATCCCTAAGGGATCTATATCTACATGGCTGGAACTAGCAGAACATTTTGTATGTCACTTTTATTTTAATATAGAGAGTGATGTTACTATACTATATCTCTGTAATGAAAAACAACGAAACAATGAGAAATTCACTTCTTTCCTACAATGGTAGAGAGGGTTAGCTAGCCGCTTCCCTTGCTCTATACCCAAAAAACAACTAATAAGTAATTTTTTTCCCAACCTCCAACCTGACATCATGTTCCACTTGAAAATGCATTATGGCAACAAGTTCAAAGAGGTAATCGAAAAAGGGAGTCAAATAAAAAAAGTGTTGTTAGTCGGAGGGACCCTAAATCCATTTTCACACGATCATAATGATTCCAAAACTAATGAAAATACAAATTTTATCCCTAATAGGATTAAGAACATTGTTGGTGATGGAATAGTAGACTCTAAATGAATACAAGCCGTTGAAAACCACACTCCTTTGAAGCTTACAAAGGGAGATCTGCCTATGGAGTATAAGCGTTGTGTGTTCACTCCTCTATCTAACTCAATATTGTCAATGTTAAAGTAGTTAGAGGCCGTCAAAATGGTTCGGTATCCTGAATCAAAACCCTACGGGGATGATGCACCTAAGCCATCATGGTTTAGGGAAAATGAATTTTGTGGATTACATCACGTTAAGGGTCACAAAACTGACAATTACTTGAAACTAAAACATTGCATTCATGAATTAATTGGCAGTGCTGATTTAGAAATAGATTCTGCCACCCCTACCAAATATCCAAACACAAATATGAAGATTTTCAAAGAACCTTTCCCAAAACACGAAGGAAAGAAAAATAAGGATCAGAGAGAGTAGTCTCAAAATAATAATACCAACTATATATCAAAGCCAGACCATTTTGATGCCTTAATAGGTTGTGTTGATTTTCTTGTTTAACATATCATCACAATCAAAATCAGAACAAGAGAGTACATCATGGCAACACGAGGAGCTCACCTTGTTATCTCAGAACCTCCTCCCCCTCCTCCTCAAGAGAGTCATTATGATGTATTAGATCAATTAGAGAAGACCGCACCTAATATTTCAATCTTAGACCTTCTAAAGATTTATAATGTCCATAAGGACATAATTTTCAAAACCTTACAAGGATCAGGAGTATCTGTTGATATAGAACCAACACACTTACATGCCATGGTAGTGCAAATTGCTCCTTTAGAGCACATAACCTTCAGTTTGACGGACGTATTAGGGAAAATCACTCCCATAACCTTCCCTTACACATTGAAGTAATAATGAAATGTAAGAAGGTCAAGAGAGTGCTTGTGGATAGCGGATCTGGTCTAAATATTTGTACTCTTAAACTAGTTCGACAACTAGGGTGCACAAAAGCTGATTTGCAGACAAAGGTCATCACCATAAAGGCATATGAGAATGAAGAGAAAAAATTAGTTGGAATGATCACTTTCTCATTATAAGTTGGTCCCATAAACCATGATATGAAGTTTTGTGTCTTAGACTTAGATCTCCCTTTTAACATATTTCTCGAACACCTATAGATCCATGCCATGCAAGTCGGTCCATCAAGGTATCATCAGTGTTTAAAGTTGCAGCATGAACTGCCCCTTCGATAATTTCACTTCAGGTGGCTTACTAGAAGATGAAAGGATACTTCACAATATTATTTTTCTTCCTCAATATGATGAAATGGATTTATGTTACAAGTCACCTAGGTATGTTATTCCTAACTGCATAATGATTACTATGAGGTATAAAGGATATGGTTGCGATCTTCAAGAACAAGGTTCATTGGAAGATCTTTCAATACCTCATCGTATAATGGGTAAATCCAGTCTTGGCAACCATTTGTATAAGTCTCACCCTTAAAATGATGAGTATGCCTCTTTTGAGTGTGAGGGTAGTTTGTTCGAAAATGAAAGTGAAACAAATTCCCGGTGTAGTCTTTACGAAGACCTTGCCTCCACGAACCTATTCTCTAACATGACTATCCTTATCATAACCCCTACTACACCCCTTACCATTCAAAAATTGGACCTCATTTACCCATCACTCATGAATTGGGACCAATAGCAGCATGTACGCATCGATTTCTTTCAGAATGATGAGGCTATTGGTGAGTTCCTTGGCATTAGAGACAACATTCTGAGAAATGACCACAAGAAAGGATTCTCCATTTATCTCAACACATGAATATACTTCAGAGAGGAGGTAGAGTTGTGTGTTCACTTAAGTAAGAAAATAAGCAAGGGAAAAAGTCCTACAGAAAATCCTTGAGGAAATAAAAATTCCAACTCCTATATTGAAAACCTATTTGAGGCACTTGTGGAAAAACGAAATGGAATAACCTATGGACAAAATAGTGTACCCACCTAAAGATGAGGATCTCCCTCAAGTACCTTTGGTAGAGGAGGATTGCAATCTCCCTCTCAATCCTATGCATGGAAGATGAATCCAAGCTACTGGTGGATGAGACAATAGATGTTAACATCAACATGGAGGAACTACCTAGAATGGTTAAGTTGGGAGCTTCACTCTCAGCTCAAGAGAAGAAAACATTTACAGGATTTTTGAGAGAATTGAAAAATATCTTGGCTTGGTCATACACAAACATGTCACGATTTGATCCTGCATTAGTGGTGCACAATCTTGTTGTACACCTGGACGCTAAGCCCATAAAAAAAATCTCCAGAAGAAGCATCCTTGCATCACCTTGTTGGTTAAGGAAGAGTTAGAAAGGTTGTTAGAAGTAGGATTCATCAGGCCTATTGATTACTCAAAGTGGATTTCTAATGTGGTACCAGTTCAGATAATTCTATTCGGTATTAGAGTGTGTACCAATTTCAAAGATATTAACAAAGCTTGTCCCAAGGATGACTTTCTTCTTCCCAACATCAACATGATCATCGATTGTACCATTGGTTATGAGATGTTATCACTCATGGATGGTTTCTCAAGTTATAATCAAATAAATATTTCTATGGAAGATCAACATAAGACATCTTTTACAACCCCATGGGGGAAATTTTGTTACCAAGTCATGTCATTTAGCATCAAGAAAGCAAAAACTTCCTACCAATGGGAAATGATGGTTATCTTTCATGATATGATTAGTGACATCATGGAAGATTACATAGATGACATATTGGCAAATTCTAGGACCCGAGAAGAGCACCCAAAGATTTTGTGACAAATTTTTCAGCGTCTAAAGAACTACAAGGTCTGACTAAACCTGAAGAACTGTGTCTTCGGTGATTTATCTAGAAAACTACTAGGATTCATTGTTTCAAGGAGAGGGATAGAAGTAGATCCAGAAAATATTTCCACTATAAAAGAAATGCCTCCTTCTATAAATATTAGACAACTGTGGAGCTTACAAGGAAAGATCCAAGCCATCATAAGGTTTATATCTCAACTTACAGACAAGTGTCATACATTCACGCATCTTCTCAAGAAAGATGTTAGTTTTCACTGAGGACTAGAGCAACAAAAAACATTTACTTTTCTCAAAATTTATTTGGCTAAACCCCTTGTTCTAATGCTGCCCACGGTAGGTGAACCCTTATTACTCTAAATCTCTACCACACACTTTATAATTGGGGCACTGTTGGCTTAGTATGACAAAGAGCAGAGAGAAAATGTTGTGTACTACTTAAGAAGAAAATTGATAGCTTACGAGCTCAACTATCCATAGATTGAAAAGGATTGTTTGGCCATAGTTTTTACCTTTTAGAAACTACATGACTATCTGCTCAATAATAAGGGGAAGCTTATTCCAAAATTAGATCAATTCACATGCTTATTGTTAAAGACCGCAATCACAGGATATATGGATGATTGGATCATTTTTCTTAGCGAGTTTGACATAGAGTATGTACATCAAAAGTTAGTAAAAGGATAGGTTCTAGTAGATCAACTAGAAAAATCTCCACTACTAGGTACCAAATGTTTGAGTATGGTGTAGACACAAAAATTGGGTCACACTCCTCTTGGTCCCCTTTCTAATAACTAACTTAAACATACTCACCTAACATTATCCCCCCTTTCACCCCATATTAACATTAATTTAATTATCCACAATTAATTCAATACTCACCCTCACTCCATTTAATTAATTTAATTAATTTAATTAAATGGATGCACACCTCACCTAGCCACCTCGTATAGACACCTAACTATAGACCTATTCATAATATGTTTCCATAACTAACAAAGACTTAGCCCTACTTACCTTGATGAACTAAGACTTGGTATAACCCTAAAAGCACATGCCTATTCTTCCTCTAACCATATTCCCACGTATCTATACCTAACACTAACTAGCAAAGATAAAAAAAGATAGCCAAGATCTGCTATTCTAGGTAACCTAGGATATCCCGCCTTAACCGATGCCGGTCAACCCGAAATCGACGCTGATCACCATAAACCATCGTTGGTTACCATATAACCATTTTGGTAACATTTTTTGAGAGGTTAGAAACATTCTCAAGTTTTGGAGCAAAGGAGATCTGCATGCAAGCAAGAACCAGAGCTCTCTCACACATCCAGACAACCATAGCCAGCACAACCATTGATCAGAAGGTATTTGCATTCATGGGAGCATTCTGGGAAGCATTGCTGCGGCACTGATCATCATTTCACTAATCAACCATCACCATCACCCAACCATTGAACCTACACAACAGTAAGTTTATTTCTAACTTGCACCATTTCACTTCCATTCAATTTATAAGGGTTCTTCACCTTTGTTTATTTACCACCATTTATATTTTTACCTCACCACTATTGCCTTCTTATGAACTCAATCATTCCCATCACTTGTAACCATTTTAATCACTTCTGTCCATTACTGAGCACATCTGAATATTCCTAACATCTCCACAATCCTAAACCAACTCCTTACCATCTCTGATTCTGCCTCAGATAGATCCCTAAAACCATGAACTATTGAGTTATTATCTTCTCACCTTAATCATCATTGGTTTTTACTAAACCGTCATTGGTCATACCAGACTGATGTTGGTCTCTATATTTGGTAGTCCTACTAATACCATATCCCTATAACCCTTTTCCAAGTGACCCAAGTGACCCTGACCTATTCCAACACCTTGATTATTTACTTTATTTCCAAATCTGATCATAGTCTAGCCTGTTATGTTAGATTTACTTATTGTATTTGGATGAGATACCTAAATCATATCAACTAGAGTATAACCTTATTTATTTATGTCATTTCTTGCATTAAATTGTATTAAATGGTGGGTTGACTATCACCTAGGAAGTATCACACTTCTTGGATCTAGCATATGATAGGCAACCCACTGACATATATTGTTTAACTCTTTCTTGTGGTCTTGTTTTGTATTTTAGGTAGTTCCTCCTAGCCAAAAGGAAGTTCTCACAATCAGCATTGGATCAAGAAGTTAGAACATGTGCAACAACCTTCAAACCAACCATCGCAACAACTATTCATCCTTAGACCACACTCTTATTTTTTTCATCTAAAAACTTAGAGAAAGTGGTGAAACATTTTGGCACGCCCGATGTGACCCATCTGGGGTTCCTTGTATTTTATTCATTCCTAGGTGAAAGTTGTGTGTGTTTTTCCCTTCTAAAAATCTTACACATTAATTTTCATATCTGGAATATTCCTCTCTTTCTATTTTCTAAATGCAATCGTGTTGTTGGTGCTATAAAAAGAATATTTATTTTCTTTCATTAGTATTGCATTAGTGAAAGAGAATTCCTCTTCCTATTCATTACTTGTTACATCGAATATCACACTTTGATTTGGGCTTAAAATACTTGCATAGCATTTTGATTCACTACATCTTAGCTCGCATTAAAATGAGGGCAACCTATATGTTGGAATTCATGCCCAGCTGATGGTTGACATAACTGAATCCTAAAAAAGCACATTCTTTCTTCTCTCTCTTTGCCAAACTACACAATTTGAAATATATACGTCTTCTTAAAACAACATCCCATCCGGAAGAAGCTGTCAATGATCACATGATTAGAGAATTGAAAGTGGGCACCCAACTGGTTATCTCTGTCTAATAGGTACCCATCAAAGGACGGCTCACCCCCGCCATAACATAACTTGAAACCTCACCTTTAGAATTTCCTTCTTCGTAGGAAGCCTTCCCAACCAAAAACTCTACTCTAAATTCATGAGTCAGTATTTTAAATAGAATAAGCTAAACACACTAAATTCACTTGTTAGGTTACATATTTTTCTTAGCTTTGTTTTTTACTTGCATTTTGAGGTGTGAGGATACAATTCTTCATTTTTCTTTTTGCCTTTCACACTCCACCATCATAGTTGGAGTATTCTGACTTTCTCAGAGTGTGTCAGGACCTCATATTATCATCCCTAGACTTTTGGGTTGATTATTCATCTAATATAAACTCACAAAAATTTATTTTTATTCATTCTTTAGATTTCACAGTAACCGGCACCAGTCTAGCGACTGTCGTTGGTTTACATCTGACCATCATTGGTTTACCTAACCAGCATCGGTTCCTTATTCTTTTGGTTAATTTACCCAAAAAACACTTATCTCGTCTTTTCTTCTATTTAGAGTCTTTGTGTATCATTGTACTCTCTGTACTCTAATAAAAGTCATCCAATACATCTTTCCTGTCTGTCAGTCATCAGTTTTTGACTCATTTGTTAAAACTGTCATTTTCTCATAGTAACCGATATCAGTTCTTGTAACCAACATCGGTCACCCCTTAACCATCATCAGTCAGTTGGACCCGCATCGGTCACTCTATTTTGATTTTAATCAAAACATTTACCAAATTTCCCTCCCATAGTCTATTTTGTCCCATCTTCATTATTTCCTATGTCATCTACAGAGTAAAATTCACCTGATATATGCTAATTCACATGGTGTTGACTTGTAGCCAAACTAACGTCCTCGTATTTCATGCTAGATGTCAACCACTCCCACCTAGTCCATCACCGCTATCCATTCTGTCACCTATGGATCTGACTCTACTTATCCCCATCACTACCAGTGATGAGGATTTCGTGAGACTCCTTGACCAAAATCCTGCTGCCCTCCAATACTACCTTGCTCATTCTTCCACCCAAGATTCCTCAGGAAAGTTAATATATGGCATGCTTGTATCTATCCCTCCTTCTCTAACCCCCACTTTTACATCATCTAGCACCAGTTCGACACTACCATCATCCACTTTATCACCTCTGGTGTCTCAGCTAAATCCCATAGCCGTTATAATTGTAGCATGTACGTCATCGGTTGCACCCGTGACATTGATTGTCCCTACGACATCTACTATGAGTATAGATTCATCACAACCACCTTCGATGTTGGCAACCTACACCCCTTTGCAAAACCTCATCCTTTTTATCCCATAGTCCTTACCCCCAATCATCACTATAGTTGTTATGACTACCCCACCTCTTTACACATACTACTAACAACCCCTGACCTCATCTATCACTTATGCTGTCTATGTGTCACCTACATCTATTCCTCATGTGTAGTTCTCATACTCAGTGCCTCCATACACTAGTATACCACCCACCTCATACATTCAGCATCAACCCCCTTTTTTCTGCAAGGGGCACTCATTCATCCCAACCTAGTAACGACCTCATTAAAATGATGATGGATAAGATGCAGACCTTAAAAACATCTATTTCTATCTCCCGTAATTATTTAACATATGATGAAATCTGTAACGAGCCTATCCATCCATCTATTCCCATTCGTCCTTACCCAGTGCATTGGGAAATTCCTAAATTCAATCGCTTCAATAGTAAAGAAGACCCGCAGAAACACTTGCGGGCATTCAAACATGGGTGTAACCTAATTTCCCACGATGATGCTTTACTCCTATGAACTTTCCCAACGTCCTTGACAAGAACTGTATTGGATTGGTATAGTGGACTATGTCGACATTCTATTTATTCCTTTAATCAAGTATCCCAAGCTTTAAACAATGTTACCAAGAAAGTCACCATGACTGATCTTCTCTATTCAACTCGATAGTATGAAGATGAATTTATAGAAGATTTCATTGCCTAATGGCAGAGTCTTATTAACCAATTGACATTCTAACTACCTTAGACCAAACTTATTGAGTTGTTCACTAGAGCTTGTACCAGACACATCTCACCAACTCTGTAAGTCCAAACCTTCCGAACCTTTGATGAAGCATTCACAATGGCCTAAAAACTAGTAATTCATGCAATTGAAGAAAAGAAGATCCAATTATGAAACAAGAACACCCCATTCAAATTAAATGACTCTTCTTCATCTTTAAAACCTCAAAATAACTATTCAAAGCCCAAAGGATTTGCCAACACGGTAGTCCTCAAGGTGGGTCCACCTCATCCTTCTAATAAGGCCCAACCTTCTTCCAATATTTCTCCTATCCAGACCTTTCAGCTCCGGTGGGAACATCAAAAATACACTTCGATTAGAGATCCCTATTCATCAGTCTTGGAAAATCTTCTTAAAGTTTGAGCCATTACACTTCCTCCCATAAAACCAAATACAGGTTTTGATCCTTCTTGTCCCATGCCGACATGGTATAAAGAACATGAATACTATAATTATCATCATGTTAAAGGATATAGTGAAGGTAACTGCATAAATTTAAAAAAAAATATTCAAGAGATGATAGACAATGGAGACCTTTTCATAGACAACCCGAACGCGCCTTAAAATAAGAATTTGCACATCTTCAAAAATCCGTTCCCTAATCATAAATATTTGTATAATCAAAATAGCGAACCTTCATCCAACGATAACAATGTCCGTGAAGTCCACACATATTTTGATATCATACCAAATGTTCCTCAAAACCTACCTACTTCATCTATTGAGGAGATCTTGGCACGATTTCCTCCACCCATAGAGGAGTTCCCCTCATCTCCCCTTGCTCTAACGGAGGAACCCACACTTTCTATCGATGTCGTTTCATCATCTGCTTCCCAACCTTCTAAACCATCAACACTTGTTATTCTCCCATCCACAAGAGAATCATCATCACCTTCTCCTCCACTAAGAGAGAAGTCTACCTCACCCGACCTATTATCTCTCCTACCCATGGGAGATTATTCAGACATGTCACTACCTATCGAGGATACTTTTCCCCAAGCATCCCAGGACCCTATTGACATGATCTTGGCTCTTTTACATACAGAATCTGAGGCTATCCAATTCCCTATCTCACAAACCTATTTTATAGGGATTTCCACCCAACCCATTCCATCCTCTTCGTCAGTAGTCCCGTTTTCACAGATGGTCGATTGTTTGGATTACACATATCATTCCATGCTCTGGGGACGTCTTCGGCTCCCCGTTTTGACCCAAATGCAAATGTTTCCTAAAGATACTTCCATGATCTACCCAAAGGTATTTTTGGCAACCAAAACTACACTAACCATGCCGATTGAAACAACTTCCTCTTCATCATCCCTACCTCCATCCAAATTTCTACCCATCACTACTTTGGGTGTCATGTCGACATCAAGCCTTACTCACCCACCTGACAGATTGGACTTAGCCGCGTCTTACCAAGTCCACACCACTATTAATCTCCTAGCTAAAAGGAAAACCTAACCTTTTAGGCCACGTACACTGGTCTCTCCCACCACACCTTTGTCACCTTACCCCTTCTATCCATCCAAGGGACTCATCCATCAACCTTGACCAAATAGTCTCATATCCAAGGCCAGTCAAAAGCTAAACAAACTACTCTTACCTCACGAGTCTTTGTTACACATCATTCACCCAAAAACCAAACATCCTCACCCTCACCCATACACTTCTTTCCACCTATACCTCCACCAGTGACTATAAACCCAACCTTGCCTATACAACTTCAACCAATGCCTCCTACCCAACCTCTACCAACCACCTCCACCGCAACTCAGTTACCCCCATGGGTAACCCGTCCTCTTCCACCATCTACTTTCCCTTCTGCATCCCGTACTCTCGTGTCACCTTTACCCAAGAAGGTGCAACCCAAAGATAAGAATCCGCTACCCTCCAATAATGTAGTCAAAGAAACCAAAACTTCCATCGCCAAATCTTCTACCGCACCTTTACCTAAGTAGATACCAACAAGATCTAAGACCACTCCACATACTAAAAAAGTAGACCAACCCATTCCCTCTCTTATAAAGCCTCTTTCCTCACAATCATCCACACCTGTACCCAAACCCACACTCACTTCCCATTGTGATCCATTAGCGGGGTCCTACGCCAACATTTTAACCAATCTCTTAGAGACTTCCGTCATCACATTACCACCACTTCAACCTTACGATCCTCTCAAACCCAAACCAAAAGGGTTTGATGAAACCAATATTTTTACCTATCATCATTTACCAGGACATGATTTTGAAAATTGTAAGGCTTTGAAAACCGTTCTTCTCCAAATTTGTCCTCCTGAACAAAATTTCGACGATGACAACCTTCTTAATGAGGACCATGCTCCACCTTCACCTGTCACCATACATCATCATCCTTTACCCATTCAGTGATAAATATCTCCACCCCCACAACCATTTTTCCCACTTCCAAAATTTGACATCAACATGGTCCGTATTAGAGAATTAGCCAAATCACCACCTAAATGTTGTTGTGCCCAGCTCACTTCACAAGGATTTTCTCCCCCTGTAGGATTTTTTTCATCATGTCATTACACCACTCATCCTACACCTTCTCTATTCTCCCCCTCCCCTCATATTAACATGGTTCATGTTGTCACTTGGGCTCAGAAAGGAAAGGGCAAAGACAAAGAAACCAACCCATCAAACAACCCTGTTCCCAATATACCATTCTCACCCGCACCCAAAATCACCATCCACGGACCTACATACCCTATCTCTGACAGGGTTACCCATCGCATAATGATAAAACAATTACATCAGTCTCCTCTAAAGATGTCTTTGTATGATCTCGTCCAAACTTTTGAATCCCACAAACAAGCCCTTATCGAGGTTTTACAATCCATTGAAGTTTTACCCAATGACCCCACACCATTGGCCTCGAATATCACCCCTCACCACATGGCCTCACTTACCAAATCATCTCCTTCTTCTACCCCCATTCCCATGCCTCACGTCGCCACCCTCATCTTCTATGATGTGGATATTGTACCTCTCCAGTCGAATGACCCTGATCCCACCCTATTCATTTTTATCTATATCAATAACATACGCATATAAAATGTCATGATCGATGGTGGTGCTAACATTAACATTATTTCCTCCCATGCATACAATCAAATGTGCATCCCTTCTAATTGTATGCATATAGCCCAGTTATGCTACGCTCCTTCAATGATTCCATTACCTCCACCCTTGGCACCATTATCCTTCACATTCACATGGGCCCTCATTGTTGATTTGTGGAGCTTAATTACTTTAGTTTAGCATGTAATAGAAACTTGCTGGAAAATACAATAACCATCATCAGTTAGGGGTAATCAGCATCGGTGACCTAGGACTGGCATTGATCAGGTAAGGGAGGAATCGACATCGGTTTCCTGTGTGAGAATGTTTTAATTAACTCTCGGGAATCATATATATTTTTAGCATTAAAGTATATCTATTGATTGTAATTGCATGGCTAAGTGCCCTAAGTCTATAAACGACTATATAAGCATAAAATCTAGGGTTTAGAAGTAAGATAATTAACAAGAATTAGAAAGAACTTGCAACAGTTGTTGAGAGAGAGAATTCTTGGTGATGAAAAAAAAGATTGAGAGAAAGAAAGTACTATACATATGAGAGGTGTGGAAGATTGTAAATCTTCATTGTATATCTTGTTAAATCTTTGGATAGTAGATTGGCTTGTTTCTTGGCAGACGTAGCCCACGCTGGGTGAACCACGTTAAATATGGTGTTGATTTATGTCTCTTGTTTTGTATATTTCTTCTGGTAGAATATCTGCTTTTATTTACATATATGCTTAGATCTGATATAGTATTTGTGCAACCGGTGTGCTAACCCTAACAACTGGTATCAAAGCTTTGTTTGAGGGTTTTGTGTGTTGATATATTTACTCACAAAGGGTAATCTGATTGAGTGGGAGCTACAACAATGGTAGAAAAAAATAAATATAGGTAGAGAAATTTGACGACTGAAATTATCAATTATGGAAGATGTAGATTAAAGATTATCTGTATCAAAGAGATTTGTATTTACCATTGGATGAGAAGTCTAGACCTACGAAGATGATTGATGAAGAATGGAAGATTCTTGATAGAAAGGCTTTGGGATCTATAAGATTGAACTTGGCAACATCTGTGGCTTCCAATATTACAGAAGTGGATTCTACGGTAGAGTTAATGAAATCTCTTGCTAATTTAAATGAAAAACCTAGTTCTTCAAATAAAGTTTATTTAATGAAGAAACTATTTATTTCTAAGATGCATGAAAGTGGATCTGCATCTAGTCATTTGAATGATTTCCGATTTATTGTAAATTAGTTAAAATTGGTTGCAATGCTATTTTACGATGAAGTAAGAGCACTTTTATTCTTATGTTATTTTCCTGATAGTTAGGATAACTTGGTAATGTATGTTAGTAACACAACATTTGCTAATAATATTTTGAAGTTTGATGATGTGGTTAGTATAATCTTGAATGAAGAAATTCACAGGAAGAGTATAAAGGAATCATCATCTGGAAATGCTTTGAATGTAGAAAGTAGGGGCAGCAGAAGGAGAGATCTAAGAGTAAGAGTAATGGAAAATCAAAGTCAAGGGATAGCAGATTTAAATCTAGAAGTAAGGGAATTACTTGTTGGAAATGTGGAAAGAAAAGACATGCAATGAAAGATTGTTGGTTAAAGGATAAAGAGAACCAACAACTAGACAAAGGTAAATACGTAAATCTTGCTACATCAGAGGTAATGCAAGATGCTCTTATTATTTCTTTAGATAATAGAATTGAGTCATGGGTTTTAGATTCATGAGCTTCTTTCTATGTAACCCCTAATAAGGGTTATTTAAGAAATTATGTCTAGGGCAGTTTTGGGCATGTTTATTTGGGTGATGATGAACCTTGCAGTATTACTGGTAAAGGGGAAGTTCATATAAAATTACAGAATGGAAATACATGGGTATTGAAATATGTGAGGCATGTGCCAAGCCTTAGGAGAAATCTTATTTCTGCAGGGCAACTAGGGGAATCTGGTTGCATGGTTACTTTTACAGGAGACTCTTGGAAATTCACCAAGGGTGCTTTTTTTGTGGTAAGAGGTAAGAAGGCAAGAACGCTATATTTATCTACCTATATTACTGATTCCTTTTCTACATTATCTACTTCAGATTCAGATGCATGCATGTGGCATAACCGGTTGGGCCATATGAGTCAAAAAGGAATGCAAATCTTAAGGGCTAAGGGTAAGTTATTATATTTGAAAGATTTAGATCTTGATTTCTGTGAGCATTGTCTCTTTGGAAGCAAAAGAGAGTGAGATTTCTCAAAGTTGGTGTTGTCAATTTTTTCCCCCTCGGGCAAAAATGGACAATAGGATAATACCGTGAGACCGAAAATTCTTCTAGAAAGACTTCGGGGTTATCAATATAATTTCAAGATTTGAAAGTCTCGTATGTCGTTCTAGAAGGTTTCGGATCTTCTTGGATTGCTCTTTCTTTTTCATGTCTTGGAGGTTTAAATTGGTCTCTGAACAGGAAAATCAACTTTGGTGGGCCCACAAGCTAAAGGGATCAAAATTGATACATTGAGTTTATTATGCCTTATGTATCTTTTCTACTCCCTGGTTTGAGGAGAAACCCAAGATTATTAAAGTCAGAATGAAATGTTAACATAGGACTAGTTAGCCATTTTTCTTACATTAGAAGTAGTGTTGTGTTTAGTTTAGGAAGAGGAAGCCGACCTTCTCCAGAGGTTCACCTTGAGCCCAAGTCCCATAGCTTGAGAGGTGATCCCATGTGTCCCAATCACATCGAATGTCATGATTCATTCTTAGGCCATTTAGGGGGTGTAGTGATTTGGTGACAACAGTTTTTGGCACATCCAGTGGGACAAGAGGCACATATTTTATAGGTGTGTGTATTGTGTTCATTTCATTTCATTAAGTTGTTGTGCTCTTAGTGAAATTTCATCCTTAGGAGGTATACCCAAGCACAACTGGGGACTCCATTGGTCTAAGTACCCTACTCTCTATATTGTAAACCTTTATTTTACCCATTTTCCATCTAGTTTTCTTCCATATCTTTCCATTTTCCCTCCCATTCATGAAGTTGTGCAATCATGGCTTCATCTCCATAGTGGGACCTGCACTTCTAGTAGTAACACTTTCCATCTTCAAGCTGATTCTTATGAATGAAATGATTCTAATTGCCATGAATGTCAATAACTTGCATCACTTATGGAGCATTGTAGCAACTTTCCAATATCCTCATCTAATGCAACAATTGACCATAGCAAAATTCTTTCCGTGATAGATTCAGAAGTTTCAAGTATAGATTATTCTATGTAGGAAGTTTCAGATTCTTCCCCCTCTTCATCTTTTCAAAAATCTACTTTCTTAAATGAATTTGATCTTGCAAATTTTATGTTGGAAGACGAGGAAGGCCATGAAGAATCAACTGCTAATTCAGGAAAGAACATAAGGGAGGTTGAACCCTTTGCACCTTCGAAGAACAAAGAAGTATTTTTTGTCACATTCGAAGGAATATTTGGATGTAGAAGAGCCTATAGAAATACCTATTTCTGGAACACATGTAGTTTCAAGTTATTCCCTTGAATTGGAAGAATTGGGTCATCTACAACATTCATTGAATGAAGAAAGAGAGGAGCATGAGGGAGAGAATAAGTCAACTGTTAATTTTTTGGGAGAAGATGACATCATTGAGATTTTTTTGCTTTCAATTGTGAAGTTGAGCCTTGCTTGATGAACAAGTAATGGTGGAAGGAAACCAAGCAGGTCTTTCTTCCCTTGATTGTCCTGAAAAACAACAACTGAAAGGATTTGATCTTGTAGGTTTCATGTGGGGTGCAGAGGTTAGAGTTTCTGAACAACTTTGCCTTCAGATGAAAGTGGAACTCCTATATGATCAGTATGCTTCAAACACTTGCAGTGACTTTCCAGTAACTTCTTTTGAGGTTGTAAGTGGTCCAAATCAGTTGCATGTCATAGAGGAACTCCTTGTTGTTGAAGAAGGAAAAAGAAATGGAGGGGACATCCCTATAATACCATTCACACGGGTGAAGGATAAGCTATTTGTAAATGGGAAAAAAGAAGGGAATCAGGTCATGGATAAACATCTTTTTTGAGAATGTCTTTAGCAAGACTTTCTTGTTAAAATTGAAGTTTAGAGTAGCAGAAATATTCAACAGTTTAGACCATGTCCTATCAGGTATCTACCTGGTTTCCTTGAAGCCAAAAGAGAAGCCAGAACCAGTCACATTCATTTCATAATGTGAGGATGAGTTTCAAAATTATGAGGATCAGTTGCAATGCTTCTGTAGGACAAATGTAGAGCAACTAAAAGAGAAATTATTTCTCTTTCTAGTTGATGTCTCAATGGACCAAGCAGAGAGTTGGGCTTGTTTTAGTTTTTTACTCTCATTTTCAACCATGTTCATTATCAAATCATCTTCATGGCTATCCATTATGAGGAAAGGAATCTATTTCACACAATCAGTTGTAGGTTTTGTTTATCTCACCCATGCTTCCGGTTAGTGTAGGGTAGTATAGGTTTGGTTTCAGTAGAATAAGTGCAATGCACACCCTCAATGTTCTACTTAGGGTATGTGTGGTTTTCAGTTGTTTCAGTATGTTTTGTTTTCCGTTTTCGTTCTTGTGTTGTTCTGCACATTGTTGCATCATTGGTAGGTGTCAAGGAGAAAGGAAGGTTCAATTTTTTCGAAGAGTTTCATGATCTACTTCATTCAAAGTTCCATATGCCAAGTGTTCAACATATTCGGTATACCTCATGCTTAACATTCCAAAAAGGGTCCAAGATCGAATTTCTCAAGAAATTTTTGGGATGCATCACAAAGGATCAAATTACTTTTAGAGTTCCAATATAGACTCCATGCCCAATGGATGACTTAAGGCTACTGGAATCATGCTTAGTAGGAAAGCATCCCCGAGAGGTCTCCAAAAATGTTGTCAATTTTTGCCCACCGGGAAAAAATGGACAATAGGATAATACCCTGAGATCGAAAATTCTTCCATAAAGACTTCGGGGTTATCAGTATAATTTCAAGATTTGAAAGTCTCGTATGTCATTCCGGAAGGTTTTGGATCTTCCTGGATTGCTCTTTCTTTTCCATGTCTTGGAGGTCTAAATTGGTCTCTGAACGGGAAAATCAACTCTGGTGGGCCCATAGTCTAAAGGGATCAAAATTGATACATTGTATTTATCTAGGCCTTTTGTATACTTTTCTACTCTCCGGTTTGAGGAGAATCTACTTCAAGATTCATTATGTCATAATGAAATGTTAGCATAGGACTAGTTGGGCCATTTTTCTTGCATTAGAAGTAGTTTTGAATGTTTAGATCTTAGGAAGAGCTAAGCCGTACCTTCTCTAGAGGTTCACCTTGAGCCCAAGTCCCATAGCTTGAGATCTTGATCCCATGCGTCCCAATCACACCGAATGTCGTGATTCATTCTCAGGCCAATTCGGGGGAGTGCAGTGATTTGGTGACAACAGTTAAGGGCAACTAAGAAGGAGAAAAAATTGGAGCTTGTACACTCATATGTGTGGGGACTGATCTTAGGTAGCTTCTCATCGAGGATCCCAGTATTATGTTACTTTCATTGATGATGCTACAAGAAAGGTATGGGTTTATTGTATTAAACGTAAATCTGATGTTTTTAAGACTTTTAAAAGATGGAAAGCCCTTATTGAAAATGAATCAAATTCTAAGTTAAAGTGTCTTAGATCTGACAATGGTGGTGAATATTGTAGCAAGGATTTCAATGATTATTGTTTAGTGACTGGAATACGTAGAGAAATAATGGTTCCAAGAACACCATAGGAGAATGATATTGTAGAAAGAATGAATAGGACAATCATGGAACATGCTAGAAGTATGAGGATACATTTTGGATTGCCCTTGCAGTTTTGGGCAGAAGCAATTGATACAATAGTTTATTTGATTAACCGTATGCCTTCAAGTTCACTAGATGAAGGAATAACAGAGGAAGCTTGGACAGGAAAAGAGGTAGATATTTCTTTTCTTAAAGTTTTTGGTTCAGAAGCTTTTGTGCATGTTGATAAGGTAAATAGAAAAAAGTTGGATGCAAAATCCAAGAGATGCACTTTCATTGGTTATGGATCTGGTGATTTCGGTTTTCGTTTTTGGGATTTAGAGAATTCTAAGATTATTAGGATTTGTGATGTTGAATGGAATGAAAAGAGAATGTATAGGGATCAGATTTTGGTACCCAAGGATGAACCGGTTGAGAAGTTTGTGAATGAAAATGAGCTCTCAGATTTAAAAGAATTATTGACAATGTTACACAGTAACCAGTGTCGGTTGATCCCTAACCGACACCGGTCAGACGAATCAGTATCAGTTACTGAGGATCCAAACCGACATCGGTTAGCAGAACCGACATCGGTTAGAGGTGACTACCGTCGGTCACTGTCAGATTTAGATAGGAATGTCTACATGAGGTCTAGATTGAGCCTTCGGTACCTCAAACTCCTGTGAGAAGGTCACAAAGGGTAAGTAAACCTTCTGAAAGATTTACAGCTTCTCTATTTTATTTATTATTGACTGATAATGGTGAACTAGATAGCTTTGAAGAAACAATATAAGATAAGACTCACATCCAGTGGGAGCATGGCATGGATGAGGAGATGGAATCCTTGGAACAGACCTAGATTTGGGATTTGGTTATGTTTCCAGCAGGTAAGAGAACATTGCAAAACAAGTGGGTTTACAGGATTAAGGAAGAAGAGGGTGGACAGAAGAGATACAAGGCAAGGCTTGTAGTAAAGGGATTTACACAGAAAGTAGGTATTGACTTTGGTGAAGGATTTTCTCCTATTGTTAAGATGACTTTTATTCGTACTATATTGAGCTTAGTTACACTAGAAGACTTGCATTTAAAGAAACTAGATGTGAAGATGGATTTCCTTCATGGTGATTTGGATGAAGAGATTTATATGCAACAACCGCTTAGGTATGAAGTCAAGGGTAAGGATAAATTAGTGTGCAAGTTGAAAAAGAGTCCATATGGGCTCAAGCAAGCTCCAAGGTAATGGTACATGAGGTTTGATAAGTTTTATGCAAGAGCATGGTTACTTGAAATGTGAATTTGACCATTGTGTTTATTTCAAGAAGGCTTGAAAAAGGGAGATATATTATTTTGTGATTGTATGTGGATGATATGCTTATTGCATGATCTAGTATGCAGGAAATTGGTGAGCTTAAGAGAAAGCTAACTCACACATTTGCTATGAAGGATTTAGGAGTTGCAAAAAGAATCCTTGACATGCAAATACATAAAGATAGGAAAAATAAGAAATTGTATTTGTCTCAGGAGGATTATATCTACAAGGTGTTAGAAAGGTTCAACATGCAAAATGTAAAACCTGTTAGCACACCTATGGTTGGACAATTCAAATTGAGAAAATATCAGTGTCCATTATCACATGAGGAGGTCAAATACATGACATGAGTGTTATATGCTTTAGTAGTTGGGAGTCTCATGTATGCTATGGTTTGTACCAGACCAGACATGTCACATAGGAAGTGGGAGTTGTGAGTAGATATATAGCCAGTCTAGGTAAAGAGCATTGGAAAGCAGTCCAATAGATACTCAGGTATTTGAACGGAACATCTAGCATGCAATTATGCTATGGAGGTTCAGATATTTCATTATGTGGCTATGTTGATTCGGATATGGCTGGAGATCTAGATGGTAGAAGGAGCACTACTGGATATATTTTCATAGTAGGTGGAACGACAGTTAGTTGGATTTCAATATTGCAGAAGGTTGTGGCTTTGTCTACTACAGAAGCAAGAGTATGTTGCAACTATAAAGGCTAGCAAGGAGATGATATGGCTGAGTAGGTTCATGGAAGAGTTGGGAAAGGAGAAAAGTAATTGTAAAATGTCACAGTGAAAGTCAGAGTGCAATTCATTTAGAAAAAAACTCAGCATTTCATTCAAGAACGAAATACATTCAGTTGAGGTATCACTTCATACGACAGGTATTGGAGGATGGACAGTTGAATCTGGAAAAGATTTATATGAGCAAAGAACCCTGTGGATATGCTAACAAAGCCATTAGCAAATGAGAAGTTGGAGCTATACTCCACTTTTGTTGGTCTTTGAGTTTGAGACTTGAAGAGGAAGAAACAAAGATAAAGAAGGATCCAAGAATGACGATGTACATGTATGGTGCAGTAATTAATCTCCAAGTGGGATATTGTTGAGTTATGGAGCTCAATTACTTCAGTTTAGCATGCAATAGAAACTTGCTGGAAAATACAGTATCATCAGTTACTGGAATTGGTTGATTTAGGCAAGGGAGGAACCAACATCGGTTAGGGCTAACCGACATCGGTTACTTATGTGAGGATGTTTTAATTAACTCTTAGGAATTAGATATATTTTTAGCATTAAAGTATATCTATTGATTGTAATTTCATGGCTAAGTGCTTTAAGTCTATAAACTACTATATAATTATAAAAGCTAGGGTTTAGAAGTAAGAGAATTAACAAGAATTAGAAACAACTTGCAAAATTTGGTGAGAGAGAGAATTATTGGTGATGAAGCAAAAACTTGAGAGAAAGAAAGTACTGTACATCTGAGAGGTGTGGAAGATTGTAAATCTTCATTATATATCTTGTCAAAGCTTTGGATAATAGATTGGCTTGTTTCTTGGTGGACGTAGCCCACATTGGGTGAACCAGGTTAAATCTAGTGTTGATTTATATTTCTTGTTTTGTATATTTCTTCTAGTAGAATATTCTGCTTTTATTTGCATGTATGCTTAGATATGATATATTATATGTACAACCAATGTGCTAACCTCAACACTCGAATTGTCTGAATATTATTCTACATCTTAGAGGGTCAGTTCCACTATAACTCTATTACTTGGCATAATATAGGTTTGTTATTATTCTAGTTGTGTGTTACAACAACTTAACATATATACAGAATTGTGTGAGAAATTTGTGGAGGAGGTTTTCCTTAGATATACGAGCTACCTCTCCCTGCTATAATTGTAACTCATTCTATACCTGTAACATGTTATATTAACCCAGTATTATGTGTTTTTACAACTCAAGGCATTTGCCATTTATGATTTCTTTCACCTATCACTTCCACATGCACCATCAACTTCCATGGCTGCAACCACCTCTCCCGAATCTATTTATTATTCTATTTTTAATATCGCTATAGCTTCCACAGCTAACTCTTTGTGCATGATGATCATACCAATCGGTACCCCTATTATTACAATTATGCATGGTGAGTTTAATCGATATCCTCAAAGCTATTTATAGATTGAATAAGCATTATAACCAATCAAACACCAATGAATATGTTAAAAAACCTCAAATAATAATAAAGAGTCACTGCAATTTACAATATTGACACATTCCTTAATCGCTCATGCAAGTGGAGTGCAACCTGCGCCAGCACCCTAGTTATGACCACCACGTAGGTGAGGTTTTTCCAGACGGTCCACTTCACCTTTATCTGGCTCGATGTATCTATATGGGGGACTTACAATATGACCACCTTTTAATTTAAATGTTCAATTTCACATGGTCTAAGGTTAACTTGATCATCTGAGCAAAACAATCCCTCACTCAACCACCATTTTGCATACACTTGGTCAAAGAAAATAATCGCATCCAAACGAGCTCTGATCTAATGCATAATGCGATATACCCAAATCAACCATCAAGTATACATATTATATGTACGATGATCAATCTTATTAAAACAATCAAGTAAATAATCAAGTGATCACTAGGCTTAACATGCTCTTTACCTTGCAAATTTGCCAAGTCCAGACCTCATTGAGGAATAGCAACATTATTGTATTTGTCTTTAACAAATGTCATTATCTTCAACCACGTTGATTTAACCTTGATGATTCCAATATTTACTTTTCCTTCTAGAGGTAGTTCTTCAAAGTTGAAGATTGACAATTTCCATGATTACACAACAAACTCCATGCCCAATGCGATGCTATAGGCTCCCTCTTCTCTCCCCTCATCTAGCAGGTAGATGGCCCTGAAAGTTACCAAAATTGTTATCCAAATACACTCTCCTAGTTATCTGGACAACTTACATACATATCTTGGCATAGATGAGTCTTCATTGCAAGTGGCACACTACCTCAGTTGTCTCCTTGGCACATTCGTTATGGTCACCGATCGTTACCATCTACGACACAAACCATGTTGCACACTTCAACTATTGAAATCAAAATTAATACTCAGTTTTTTCCGGACATCCTAAATATTGTTCCACTCTTATAGATGTGTGCTGATCTTCTAAGCATTCACCTTCTTTCCTTTGGGACTATAGCATCACTGCGTGCATGGCTTGCACTATGTTTCAATTAGCTAAGTCCCTGGTCCTCTCGTGCACACCACACATTACTTTGTTATAGTTGTGCCTTGACCATATGTTTTCCGCTCACCAGTTTGCCTCATGCCAAAACTTTGCAAAAAAATGTTGCGGAAATTGCGTGCACTTTCCTTCTACCTTCTTCCTGCTCAAAGAAGATTCTTCCACGTGCCATACCTTTGTTTCCCTCATCTGCACCCATTGACTGTCCCCAATGTCATTCTCTAACACGCTTGAGGGTGCCATATGCAACCAGTCAAAGCATGCTAACAGGGACACTGCATTCCTTGCATGCACTTCTAGTGACCTGACACGTAGGTAGAAATGACAAAGACTACTTTTCCCCTACTAGGCATTCACCATCTAGTTCAGTCAATCAATCGCTCACCACTATGTCTTGCGTATACAAGCAGCTATGAAAAACTTCTTGGGTTAAAATTATATATTGATTTCTACAGAAGTTTCGATCGGTGTGCAAGCCTAGTCTCAATCAATAACTACTGACATGGGCTACAATGCTAGATATTCAAAGTCATGAATTCTTGGCCTTAAAAAATCTGGTAGGTACAGATCAATGAGTCATGACTTACATCTTTCATGGGCATTAATGAGCATATCTGATTATTCCAAGATTACCAAATTTGATCTGATCCTCCCTCTTGCCTTCTCCAAACATCACGCCAAACACCTGACTATCCTTGGGGAAATGCATTTGATTTCCTCATCAAGTATTGTAAGTGGATCTTCATAGGCATTGAAGTGCTTCTTGTTGGTGGTTGTACTTTTAGGAAAATTCATCGGTTTTCCCTCCTCTTCTTCTTCCATCGATGCATCTATAAATGTAAGAGTTGGGCTCATTGTAAATGTTGGACGACTTTGGATCCTAGACATGCACTTTGCCTAAGGTCTTTATATTTCATCAACTTCATGATCTTGCATACCTCTATAGTTGGCTCGTGCATTCGTGGATTTATCTCACACCTCTTTCACCATTGTCAACCAGTTTTTTACATCTTTTGGAAGTAATGGAAGCATCATTCAAATTTGACTGATTCTCTATCCATAAGCATGTTTGTATGCCTTTCTTCAATACTTTTCTTTTACAATGTGTGCTTGTTGTGTCCTTCTACTTACCAACCCTGTAGTTACCATTTTTAGTTGTGTTCCACTAAAACTGATTCTTTAGGTTCCAAACGCGCTTTTAGTGACGTGAAACTACAATGTGCCTATCCTTCTATTACATGAATCTGTCCCTTCATTTTTGACTCAGAAAAGATAGTTTAAATCCCTCTTTTTCTGGTGTTATCACCTATCCTTAGCCTTAGTTTTCCTTTTATGTTATCAAACTTCGCCATTCCCTAGTCAACTTGGCATTGTTACCTTCGGTTTTACCGTTCAACATTAGGAGTCGCAGTAGGAGTAGAAATAGTATGCCAGGAACCGACCTTCTCCAAAGATCCATCTCAAGCGCAAACACGAGTGCTGGATTTTACCACTTTTCATAGACCTCAACCTCGAATTCATCTCATCAAAAGTCTGTTAAAGGACAAACCATTACAGATCAACTTGCCGACGTACCTCTTTCCGGAAACTTAATATCTTTAACTTCGATTTTCTTGACGAATCCATTGGCTACCCTCTCTCTAGGACTATACCACTTACCAAATGACACTCTTCTTCGACGGTTCTAAATGTAAGCATGGGGGTGGTGCTGGTTGTTATCGTCATTCCTCTTAATGGCGAATCTATACCTTTATCTTTCAAACTTGACTTCGATTGTACCAATAATGTGGTTGAATATGAAGCACTCATGTATTAGGTCTCCAGGATGCCATATGCCTTAGATGTTAAGACCATTAATATCTTTGGTGATTCTCAACTAGTCGTTAACTAAGTTCCATGGTATATACATCAGTGCATTGTAATGAAATAATTCAAAAGTATAAGCATCACGTTGTCATGCTTTTGACTACCTTTGATAATTACGACACTTCAAACCACCTGTTCTATGATCCACTAGCAAATTTATGAGATATCATGGTCTTGCCTCGACTTCACAAATATATGCTTCGCCTGACAGACTCTAAAATATTTGTTACAACACAAAGGATCACAGTCACCCTCTTATGTATCTCAGGAGGTGACGTAAATTTTGTGGGAACCGAATGCAAAACCTGACCCACACAACATTTTGTATAAGCAGTTTACACTGATTATCTTTCCCTAATCAATTATACCACCAGATGGCAATCGAAATGGATAAGTGGGTCTTCATCTTAAAAGTGTTTCTCATTGTGTCATCATGAGGTGGTCTTCTTTTTCAAGTGTGGATTTGACGGTATCCTCTTATGATGCCTCACTAAGTTCTAAAATTTCATACACCATTAAATAAATCCATGATGGGATTTGTGGTGGCCAATTTCAGTGGTTCACATTGTTGCCAAATGTATTCTTCACCTCGGCTACTACTCGCCAACCCTTAACCACAATTGTTGTCAACTATGTCAAACATTGTGTGAAGTGTCAACAACACACTAATATTCACCACACATCAAGTCACGCCTTACAAGTCGCCACGAGACATTTTTTCCTTTCTCTTAATGGGGTTTAGATCTCATCAGAGAGATCTAACCCTCATTCCTCTCAACAGGCCACCAATGGATAATCACAACAACCGAATATTACACTAAATGGGTATAAGTTATACCTCTCATTTCTACTAAATCCAGAGAAAATATGGGAATTAATCAATGATCACATCATTTGTCATTTTGGTTTTCCTCACTATGCCTCATCATTGATAATGGTAAAGTAATTCAAAAGCAAGACCTTACGCAAGCTTGTGTGATACCTTTGCCATTCTAACTCATTTTTTCGTCTCCTTATTATCCTGCAAACAAATGGTCAAGAAAAATCAACTAATAAAACTCTTGAACAAAATTCTAATGAAAGTTCGTTGACAATACTGGCAAGGATTGGCAATTCGCATATTCCTTTCACCTTATGGGATTATCACACCAGCATTCACACCTCAATCTGCTGCCACACCCTTCTATCTTTGGTCTATGGTACAGAGGTAGTCCTACCTCTCAAATTACAAATTTCATCTCTTCGTATCCCAGTTACAAGATATGCTCAATGATGATGACTTTTGCTTCAAGACCATTTAGCGCAATTTGATTTATTAGACGAATGTCATCTTAAATTCTCTCGACCAATCTTTAAATCAACCAAAAACATATCAAACGTGCCTTTGACAAACACATTCATGAATGAGCCTTTCAAATTTGGCGATCTCATCCTAAAATAAAATCAACATGTAACTAAAGATGAGAAAAGTAAACGGAGGAAAGTTTTCTCTTAATTGGTTTGGACCCTACATCGTATCACCCATACATATGGATTAGGTGCTTATCGTTTATCTTCTCTCGAAGGTAAACCTGAACCTGAGCCCCTCAATGCCTTACATCTTCGACCATTTATTTTTGAAATCAACTCCTAAATAACCTTTTGTCAATTGATCGTTCGTCCCTTGAGCATTGTTCACCTTACATATTACTCGTTTTTGAGGATCAATGACTAAAAATGAATCGTGTGATTATCCATCACCTTTCAACCTTATCTTCAATATGAGTACCATGACTCTACTCACAACATGATTCTCATGATACTTTTCATCTTTTTAAAGATGGAACCCCTTGGTTGTTCATCACTTGAAACCACATCTTTCATAGTTAACCCCTGGGTACTATGGTTTTGTCTTCTAAACAAGAACCCAATCTTCCTCTATAGTCTTTTTCATGACTAAAACGTCAGAAAAAAAATGGGATTTAACTCCTTGAGTCAAACTTCCATCAAAATATGACTCCCTCAAAACGAGACATCTCTTCTCTTTATTTCTCCATTATAAGTAGACTGCTCCCTTGAAGGAAAACTATATAAAGTTATTACAAAAATACAATAAAATTATCCAGAAGCTTCCCACATTGATCAGCTTTGCGAAGACCTCAAGGAGATAATATACTCATCCCACATAGACTTCCTGCATCAATCAGTATAAAAATAAAAATCATGATGATGAAATTTTTTTCATGGACTTTCCTATTTTTGATCCTGGGTTTCTTGCTAATTAATCATGTTGTCATATACTAAGTTATGCTAAACCATCCAAGTTTACCTCATTGTTTGTTGCACCCTAGTTTTCTCTCTTCTCAAGGGACTTGCTGCAACTGCGACATTTCATGATCATGTGACTTTCTTCACCTTTAAAATAGTCCATTATGCAACACCTTTAGGGTCTTACGTTCATAAGCCCGTCTTGTGTATGGTATGCTCATTAGGGTTCTTATCAATTAAGCGAATCTTTTACAACCTCTTACCATTCGCCTTCCTTATTACTTGTTGATTATCCTATACATGACTAGACCACCAACACCTACATTTAAAATGACTCAACCATGTCCATGACCTAAACTCAACCATGCCTATGACCTACATTCAATCATGCCTAAAATATACCAACCCATTACTTTAACTCATCATATTCTTCCATAGCTTATGGGAGAACTACATTGGCTTGAGGCCCCTTTTCATCGGGGCTATATAGGAAACACTTCGAGGGCATGGGGCCCTTAAAGGTTCACTCGGCCACTCTTGACCATAACCAATTCCCCCTTCACTTTCCTATGCCCGCTCTACCTTAGTTATTTTCTATTTTATATGAACAATTGGAAATTAAACCAAACAACCACCAATTAAAAAACATTTTTACCACTTCATCACATCATTCATTTATCATTTTTTATATTTCCACCATCGCTAATATTTGGAAATTTAAACCATAACATGCATGACCATCATCATTTGTCTTCCGTGTTACCAACAACTTGGAACTTAAAGAAAAACCATAAACCACGACTCAACCATGCCTAATTGACCTGACTCCACCATGCCTAAACTGACTTGACTCCATCATGCCTATAACCTGACTCCATCATGCCTATGACCTGACTCAATCATGCCTATACCAGCCTGACTCCATCATGCCTAGTCCACCTAGTTTCCATCACATACACAATAACAATAGAAATTACAACCACTAGTACAACATCATATCATAAATATAACCATCATCCATAAACATATACATCCTGAAAACCTATGTATATATGGGCCTAGGTATAATGAAAACACATGTCCCTCATATAAAAATGTCTCAAAATATTTGGCACACAGGCCGGTATAAATAAAAAAATATACAAAAAAATTTGTCTCATGAATACATATGGTGACTAATCACATGATATCCATATATGTCTCATCTATCTCCTCCTCTCCTCCGGTCTAGCACCCTGCCAACATCTCTCCACCTAGCATTGGTCTAGCCCTTGCCTCTGTCTGGCCTGCAGCTGGGTCCGGTCTCCATGAGCTAGTCACATCTCCCTGACCCTATTGTAGACACCAAATTTATGTCTTACGACCCTTTGTGACCCGCATCTCATTTCGCAACCTAACCTCATCACCTAAACCTTACGCAATTATTTATTAATTACCTTGTAATTGATAAATCCACATCACCTTACCTACCACCTCATTTTTCCACCTCATCATGACTTAGTCCTAACCCTAAACTAACCTAATTAAGACCTATAACTTGGTCCACATCTACACCCATGACTAATGACCCCTTTCTCGCACCCAAAACCGACCTTCTAGTCACTTGACCAAGCCCGCAACTAATCTATCGGGAGAAAAGCAGGGAAAGTGGGCTATTTTACTAAAAATAGCCTACTTTTTCCTTACCGATACCGGTTCCTACTTGACCGGCGTCGGTTACGAAACCACCATCGGTTCCCTATAAATAGGCTCCCCTAACCAGAAACAAAGGTCGAAGGATTTTTGGATCAACAGAGATCAGCAGGAGCAATCAAAGAGAATCCGTATCTTTACTTCGCCAAGCAGAGACGAGTGAAGAAACCAGAAGAGTTGCAGCGAAAGGAGATCAAGCCCAAGACTGCAACTGAATAGCCAAAAACCTGTGATGCTCAGCTGATCATCGGGAGGGAGATATCTCATCTTCTGTTTGTCCAGCCATCCTACCTAGAGTTCTGACCTTTGTCATCAGAGTTCCTGGACCTGCATCTTCACCAATAACCAGTAAGTTACATCTTGCATGTCCTCTTTAATAACATTTCTTAGACTTTTTGAATCACAGTCTTCATAAATCCATTCCTAGATCCACTACCCAGCGTGACATTGCATCTAACGATCATTCATTTACCTCTCATCACCTCATTACCTAATATCACTCATATACCAGCCTTACAAACAACACTGTTACCCTACAACACAACCACCCCATAACACAACCAACCTACAGATCCCAAACCCTACCAATATCGGTTACTAGTAACAGGTATCGGTTATCCTGACTACAACCAGAAACCAGCCTTTCCCCTACCCATTTCAACGAAGTAATTTAATTGATATTTTACAGTATTTTGTGTTAATTCATATTAGCAGGGGAACTGACCACCTTCGAAAGGAAGTTTTATATTTCTTGGGCCCAAGGCAGTTCCCTCATTTATTGTCTAATCAAAATCTTGTGGTCTTGTGTTCTTATTTGCAGGTAGTCCTTCCAAGACAAAAAGGAGTTCTTCGCAGTCAACCTGATCTTTCTCCACGGTATGCGCACACCATCTCGACATTCAATAGGTATTCCTCCTAACCCTAACCCTTATCTGTTTCTAAAAGGAATGAAAGGATAGAAGCAACTCTATTCCCAGAAGCCGAAACATTCCAAGCGAAACATTTTGGCACGCCCGGTGGGACTTGAACCTGGGTATTATACCCATTCTCAGATCTCTGGCTCTGCTGGCCAATGGATCACACACCAACCAACTACGCCCAAACATTACCAAAACCCGCACAACCAATACCCTCATCCTCCTCCGATTTTGACCCACTCAAAGGATCTTACGCCAAAATCCTTACTATGTTGGTGGAGAATGCGACCATTTCCCTACCCCCACTCAGACCTTATGACCCGTCTAAACCTCCGCCTATAGGTTATGATGAGTCTAAAATCTGCGCTTATCACCGCACACCAGGACATGATGTGGAGGGATGCAAAGCTTTAAAAACCATCCTTCGTCAGTCACCTCTCCCAGATAGAAAGGTTAAGAAAGACAACTTACGAAGGGAGAGACCTTTAGCTTCAATTCCCTCTCCTATACCATCTGTCCCCGACTCACCAAGATCTATCATTATTACAACCCCACCTCTTGAAAATCATGATTTATCCCAACCATCTGCCTCACCTCAGGTCTACGAGATTAATATGATTAGTGTTGCTACTCGAGCGCAGAAAAACAACGAGAAAGAGAAAGAAAGCACACATGCGTCCTCTCCTTCTCCGTCCAGCATCCCGATTGCACCACCACCCAAAGTGGTTATTCGTGGACCCGCTTACCCCATCTCTAATGGAGTTTCCCATCGAGCCATGATCAAACAGCTTCACCAATCACCCATAAAAATGACACTATATGATCTCATTCAGACTTCGGAATCTCATTGACAAGCTCTCGTTGAAATTCTTCAAGGGATCGAGGTCTTACCTAATGAAACCCTGCCTATTACCTCCATTCTAACACCCAATCACGTTGCTTCTCTCACCAAACAACCCACTGCCCCAACCACTTCTGTCTCTGTACAATAAGCTGCTGCCGTCAGTTTCTCCGAAGACGAAATTGTTGACTTTGGTACAGAAGATCCTGACCCTACTCTTTTCTTCTCAGCTTACGTCCGGGACATTCGGGTACGTCATGTTATGATTGATGGGGGCGCTAGCCTAAACATCATCTCTTCAAAAGCCTTCCAACAAATGAATATCCCTTCTAGCTACATGTGTGCCAATCCCATCATGTTGCGGTCATTCAATGATGCTATTACCTCTACCTTAGGCACTGTGATCCTCAACATTCGTGTAGGACCACGTAATTTACCTGAACTCTTCTATGTCCTTGAGGGAGAGTTCCAATATAATATATTGCTAGGTCACCCTTGGATCTGGGCTATGGGATGCGTTCCCTCAACATTACATAGATGCATAAAATTTGAGTACGAGGGGAAGTCCTACACCGTAAAAGCTGATCCTCCCCCCTTTAAAACCTGCAATATGTTATACCGCCCAAACGATGTGCTTGTACCAATCAAGACACCCATTCATTCAACCTAACCATCCTCTTCAAATGTGCCTCAACCATCCACCTCAACCGCGCCTACGCCTTCAACTGATGAAACCACCGTCGCAAAAACCACTTCCCTTCCCGCAGCTAATATCCCAACAGCAGACCCTTAGTAGATGTTTTTCAACGCCTTACGTTGGGGGAGTATCGCTTATATAAAGTTAGTTCTTTCCATACCCCACAGGAGTACGGACAGGTACATGCACATCCTACCTATGACCGACGTGTGGGGGAAGTAATCCCCTACGGACCACCGCACTTCCGCACTAACCTAACATATGGGGGTATCGACGCATCTTCTGTTGCCCCTGAGCCTCCTCTCGGTGTGGTTCCTTTCCAATCCGATTTTCAATACCTGACAAATCATTGTTTCACCCTCACCTTCTTGACTCGCTTTGCTTGGAACGGCTTTGGTTTTGGTCTTTATGAACAAGGCCGACATACAATCATTCCTGTAACTACACGCAAGCACAATGATCGCAGTGGTCTCGGATTTCCGGGAACACTTACATCGAAGGAACCTCGTGTCAGTTGTCTTCTATAAGATGACGACGTCACCCCTACCGAACCATCATCACCCATTTTACCATCATCACCCACAGAGTTGATAGATCCTGAATCTATCCCTCCTAACTTTTTTTTTTCATAAATGCTATCTTCCTAGGTCCTCTCACTTATCAACGTGATAATGAGGACCCCTCTTCTATTCCCCTTCTATATCTAGACATGATTGAAGAGGACTCGCCTTCAATTAATGTTGTTGAGTGCCAGGATGATGACTCCATCCTCACTTACCTTGGCGCGGATGATTCTTATATTCAACGCGCCTTACCATCTGAAACTCAAACCATGCTGAACGAGTCTACTATAGAAATCAACATCCACACGGAGGAGGATCCTCACATTGTGAAGATCGGACAATCCCTTAACGCATCAGAACAAGTCACCTTTACTACCTTTCTCCGTGCTCATAACCAAGCTTTCGCTTGGTCCTATGCTGACATGCTAGGAATTGATCCTGACATTGCTGTCCATAACATTACACTAAAACCTGATTCCAAGCCAATTAAACAGAAATTGATAAAAATGCATCCACGCATTGCCCTCTTGGTCAAAGAGGAGCTTCAACGACTCCTTTCTGTTTCCTTCATTTTGCTTATTGACTATCCTCAATGGATTTCTAACATCGTACCTGTCACTAAAGCGACGGGGGGACTTTGGATATGCACGGATTTCTGGGATCTTAACCTCACTTGCCCTAAGGATGACTTCCCCCTACCTAGCATTGACCAACTTGTTGATCTCACTACAGGCCATGAGATGCTCTCTCTCATGGATGGCTTCTCGGGATATAACCAAATTTTGGTTGCCCCTGCCAATCAACATAAAACTGCCTTCATAACTCCTTGGGGAACCTTTTGTTACCGTGTAATGCCATTTGGCCTTAAGAATGCTGGTGCAACCTATCAGCGGGCTATGACCTACATTTTTCATGACATTATGCACACTATCCTTGAAGATTACGTCGACGATCTTCTTGGCAAATCTAAACATCGTAGTGAACATATCGATGTTTTAACAATTATCTTTGATCACCTGTTACAATATTCTGTCCGTCTTCAACCAAAGAAATGTGTCTTTGGTGTCCTTTCAGGAAAACTTCTTGGCTTTATCGTCTCTTTGCGTGGCATTAAGGTCGACCCATCTAAAGTCAAAGCTATCCTAGAAATGCCCCCACCTACCAATCTAGAACAATTGCGTAGTTTACAAGGTAAGCTCCAATCTATCCGACGTTTCATATCTCAACTCTCGGATCGATGTCAACCTTTTCATCACCTCCTTAAAAAAGACATTGTCTTTCAATGGAGTGAAGAGTGCCACCAAGCCTTCGAAGCTCTCAAAGCTTATCTCTTGCAACCACCCGTGCTTATCCCACCTCAGGACGACTGCCCTTTCTACCTTTACCTTTCTGCCACTGACCATGCTGTAGGGGCCATGCTTGCACATCGTGACTCTGAGAATCGAGAACAAGCCGTTTATTATATAAGTCGTACTTTGGTGGACTATGAGACTAGGTATACACATGTAGAAAAGTTATGCCTAGCCCTATCATTCGTGGCTACCAAACTCTGACACTACCTTCTGAATCACAAAACTTTCATCATCACCAACACGGAATCCATCCATTACATGTATGCCAAGCCTCATCTAAACCAACGCATTGCCCGATGGCTCATGCTCCTCGCCGACCTTGACCTTGAGTTTGTCCACCAGAAATCAATCAAAGGAAAAACCATCGCAGACCAACTTGTGGAAGCCCCTTTACCTGGGGAACAATTTACCAATTTTGCATTTCCCGACGAACTCATCGCTACTCTTTCCCTCAAGGAGGAGTCGTATCCAATGAACCTCTTCTTTGATGGATCCAAATGCCACCGCGGTGGAGGAGCCGGCGTTGTTCTCATTCCTCTCGACGCTGAGCCTATGCCTCTTTCATTCCGACTTGATTTCCTTTGTACTAATAATACAACGGAATACGAGGCCCTTGTTCTGGGTCTCCAAGTTACGTTACACTTAGGTATCAAATCTATCAATATTTTTGGTGACTCTCAATTGGTAGTCAATCAAGTTATGGGCATCTACCAATGTAAAAATGAGGAACTTCAAAAGTATAAACACTACATGGATTCACTTCTAGCCTTATTTACTCACTATTCTATCCAAACCATTCCCTGCTCCACTAACAAATTTGCGGATACTATGGCTTGCCTAGCCTCGCAAATTCCAGCTTAATCAACTGATTCTGACATTTTCGTCTTGGTCCAACAACTCTTTGCCCCATCTTATTCAGCCCTGGTTGTTTGTACGATAAATACTGTGTCTGCTAATTCGCAGGATACTTGGTATCACCAATTCCACGACTACCTTACAACCTCTGTTCTCCCATCTGACCTTACTAGTACCGGAAAACACGTGTTTCTCGTTATGTCATTATGGGGGGAATCCTTTATAAACATGGATTTGATGGCATCCTCCTTCGATGTCTCACCGGTGCGGAGATCACCGATACCATCCAACAGGTCCATGACGGTATTTGTGGTGGACATTTTAGCGGCCTTGCCGTGGCCAAACGAATTCTTCACCTTGGTTATTATTGTCCTACTCTCAATAACGACTGCTACGAATATGTTAAGCATTGTGTTATGTGTCAACAACATGCCAATCTTCAACATACTCCTAGCCACCCGCTACAGGTCGCCCGAGATCTTTGGCCTTTCTCACAATGGGGTTTAGACCTTATTGGTGAGATTCATCCGTCCTCTTCGCAACGTCACCGATGGATTATCACAGCAACCGAATATTACACAAAATGGGTGGAGGCTATTCCACTCGTTTCAACTAAAAAAGAAAAAATTGTAGAGTTCCTTAACCACCACATTATTTGTCGTTTTGGTGTTCCTCATCGCCTGATAACGGATAATGGAAAATCTTTCAAAAATAAGTTGTTGCAAGACCTTTGTGACAACTTTGGTATCAAACTTAGCTTCTCATCACCCTACTATCCACAAGCAAATGGACAAGCCGAATCCTCTAATAAAACCCTAACCAAAATCCTCATGAAAGTTGTCAATGAGTCCGGAAGAAATTGGCACGATCACATCCCCTTTGCCCTTTGGGCTTATCGTACTAGCATTCGTACCTCCACTAATGTCACACCTTTTTCTTTGGTATATGGTACCAAGGATGTCTTACCTCTCGAAATACAAATACCCTCCCTCAGGATATCTCTTCAGGATATTCTCACCAACGATGATTTCTGCCAAGAGCGGTTAGCCCAATTGGAGCTTCTTGACGAACGTCGTCTTACAGCTCTCGATCACCTTCAAATCTATCAAAAACGTATCAAGCGTGCTTATGATAAGCGACTTCATGAGCGTACCTTTAAGGTTGGTGATCTTGTCCTCAAAGAGAATCAACATGTAACCAAACTAGAAAAGAGCAAACGTGGAAAATTTGCTCCTAATTAGATTGGGCCTTACATAATCACTCACACGTATAGATCAGGAACTTATCGTTTAGCTTCGCTTAATGGTAAACCTGAGCCTGAACCCCTTAATTCCTTGCATCTTCGACCTTTCTACTGTTGAAATTAGTGTTACATCACTTCTTATCTACCTACTGCTCGTCCCTTGAGCTCATTTACCGCTACATACACTTTGTTTCCTACATCTCCAAATAAAATCAAGCTCACTTCTCACCTCCCCTTAACGATGCCTTCCCCTTTTTTAGTCTAGTCCATGACTTCAAAGTATTACAATAAGCCGTATCCTTATGGGATTTTCTTGAGTCAAACTTCCTACCAAACTAGATGCTTCACGCCAAAAGAACATCTAGCTATCTAAATTATATATAGACTGCTCCCTCGAAGGACAGCTATATGCCAAACTATTGCTGCTATTATATATAGACTGGTCCCCCGAAGGACAGCTATGCACTAAAAACATATCTGCTACTATAAATAGACTGCTCCCTCGAAGGACAGCTATACATAGTCAGCCTTTTATCAGAAGCTTCTCGCATTGATCAGCTTCGTGAATACCTCAAGTATAATACAATCAATATCCCTTGTAGACTTCCCGCATCGATCAGTCTATATTCAATAAAATAAAAGCCTCATTCAAAAGAAATTTTGAGTCATGGACTTGTCTATTTAGGGTAGGTTCTCTTTCGTCAGAACACTCACTTTGTAATAAGTTCTCCGTACCTCAGCTATATCATCCACCTCACCTCACCATTTGTTTCAACTCAAGGGACGTGAAGTACACCCGATATATTGTGATCTTACAACTCTTTTCACCTATTGACTTCTCGTCTATGCACGGTACCTAGGGGTTCAAGCTCGTTCTATGTTATGTGGTTTGTTTAGCTCTTTTCACCTACGGAGCACTCTTTCCTCTTTGCCTCGTATCTAGGATTGTGTGTTGATCTTAATCAGGACATGGTTCCCTACCACTTGGGTAGGCTAACTTTCACTTCCCTTATACCTTTTACAACATCACCAACTCGTTACCAACACCATCACCCTTACCTTACCAATATTAATGTCAATACTTTTACCAACCAACCAATTGCCTAACCATACCAAATTGCCTGAATTCACCTCTCCCTGGTCCTAAGGGAGAACTACATCGGTCTGAGGCCCCTCCTTGCTTTGTGCAATGGGCTATGTAGGCAGCACTTCGGAGACATGGGTTCTCCCAAGGTTAGCTCGACCATCCCCTTACCATAACCTATCATGTGTGGTAAATATCAATATTTTTGTGTATTTCTATTTAATCACATTCCTCTTTATCCTTTTTCAAAACACCAAAAGTCAAAACACAAAAATTCTTATTATTATCATAACTCAAATCAACATACATATCCATTTTTATTTAGATGTTAAACAAATATGTATTCTCTATCATCGACACGCAGGTCGACATCCTTATTTATTCTTATACCTCGCTAACATTTATTTAGACCATCACGCCTCATCCCGAACCAGGTGATGATCGTGATCGTCGACGCCTCTCACCAGGCCTCTCTGTCCTCAACGGTACCATGGCTATTGGTACCGCCCACTGATCCGCCAATCTCTCCTGTAACATATGAATACGCTCCCTCACATGGAGGTATCTCGTCTCTAGTCCCTGTGCTCGTGACTCCGCAACCACTAACAATCCTCTTGCTTCATTCACCTGCGTTTGGAGCTGCTGAACTAAACTCTGCAGACGATCTCTCTCTGTTGTAATCATAGCTATGTTAGGACGATCACGTACACCTCGCAGTTCTACTACCCACCATAATCTATAGGCCTCTGTCATTCCTGCATCCATTACCCTGCGATCGGCTGCTATCTCCTCTGGTCCTTTTGGAGGTGTTGGCCGGGGAGGTGAGAATGCTGCCTCGGCATCGATCCTCATATATGGTCTATAGGCCATGGGTATATCCTGTAAAAATCCAAATTGTCGCCGCACGCGATCTAGGGGAACCCTCTCATACTCACCTGGCCTGTGCCCTGCAATCCACCTCAATCGCTCTACGCCCCTCAACTCCTCAGCTATGTTCTCTGTCACCATATAGTTCCCGTAAGGCCTCCAATAGATATCCGCAATCGTCACCCTCTCCCATACCTGCCTGTAATACTCAATGTCACCCGTCACAGCCTGGGATCTTGCCTCTTGTTCTGTCTGGACCCATCGTCTGAATCCCAACCTCTGTACTCTGGTCTCTCCTGACTGGATGGGTCGGCCTATTGGTCACACACAAACAATGTGCTCATAGGCCCAATAGTGTAATAAGTATGAACAATCCAGTGTCATCCTGTGATTTCGCCTACAAGCCCATAAACCCCTGTATAGTTCCGCCAAATATGCAGGTGCCCATGTAAAAGTCACGTTCCTTTCTATCATCTCCCAAATAACACACATCAATGCCTTTGGAAATCTTCTCCCATCCGCCCTCGGTAATGCATAATACCCTACCGCTATCATTAATATCACTGCTAACCTTGTCTCCTCAGGGTGTGCTGCATACATTATGCCATACGTAAATGTCAAACCTCGCTGTGTCAAATCTCTTGCGTATGGACCAAATACTGTTGTTATCGCTGCCCGCCCTGCGCTAGGAATTTCCTGCTATACTGGTGTTCCTATAATTGGGAGTCTAAAAATCCAGAACACATCTTCTAATGTCACTGTCATCTCCCCTGTTGGCAGATAGAAGGTATTTTTCTCAGGATTCCATCTCTCAATCAATGCCTGCAACATAGCATGGTTACGTGCAATTCGTGAATAATAGCGGATTCCACTTAACCCCAAACGATTTATCAATGTCCATTCATCTGGTGTTACATCCGCTCGGATTCGTGACAATAGCGCTGGTACACTATCATTCATCCTCAACCCTGCCTCTGCCTGCATACATCAAAACAACAAACAACCATTCAATCCATCAAATCCCCACAGGTTTTTTCTCACATTCTGGAAATGCCTACAGATACCGGTATCGGTTATAGCTAACCAGTACCGGTTCGGTAACCGATACCGGTTATCTCTAACCGCTATCGGTCAGTGTTACCTTCATACAGCCTTGCCAAAACACACCACCTACGACAATCAATTGATCGTTTATTCCACTCTGTATACACAGACATACCCGAAACCCCTGATTCCATACCCTATAACACTTACCTCATCCATAACCCTTGCTACCACGTTTTCTTTCTCATATCTACCCACTTACACTTCTCTCATCCTATTCACAAAGCATGCAAAAATCAAATTACAACCAAAACATTTACCTCGTGGGTTGCAGCAGCTTGAGGTGGCACTTGTCTTCCCTCTCGTCCCTACCTGCTGGATGCTTCTCCTCGTTCTGCCATGTTCACCACCCTTTTCAAATTTGCCTTTCTGCCTTCTGAATCTCAGATCACATTCACTTTCCCTGTCTCTTTTCTCCTTATCACTCAAATATATCATGAAATTACCTGTCTCAGTCATCAAAAAGCGTCGCGTTCGCGTATTTAACTTCTTGCATGGCTCTCAAAATTAGAACTTAAGTTGCCACCCTAGCTTTTCTATTTTTTAGAAAATCTCATACTTAAATAACTGGTATCGGTTACATAACCGATACCGGTCTATTAACTACCGGCATCGGTTACATAACCGATATCGGTTATACACCTGCCTTTTGGAAACATAGTTCTTTTCTTCATTTTCTACCTAATTTTTGTCGCGCCCGCCTCTTTTTCCTGCATAACAACACCATTATCCATATTTTTCCATCCAATCCACTTCTCATTACTATTTCATCCATATCATCTATCTACATTACCAAAACAAACATGCCATCACCTAAGGATATCAAAAAACTATCAATCTATACACCATTTAGATCCAACTCATCAGATACATACATTCAATGTCATAAAACCAACAACAACACATGCAACATTTCATAATATAACATGTCATCCATATATATGTGCATCTCATTAACAAAAGACATCAACATCATCAATATATCAACATGTCAATTAAACTCATCATACATCCTATATCATAAACCATCGATAAAATACTTAAAAACATTTTGAACACAGCATGTGAGTCAAATCATCATATCTATATCAATATACAAGGTTTCAAATATACAATGTGCCCTGCATCGGGGCCTCTGTGATCTCATAATCCAACACAGCCGGCACGCAGGCTGCAATAACTATCAAAAATATCGACTCGGCTCGCAGGACCGGTTCCTCATATCAAAAATATACTCGACTCGCAGGCCGGTATCCACTGTACAACCCGTACTCGGCTCGCAGGCCGGTATACAATAAATGAATGAATGAATAAATGAATAAATGTAGGCACGCAGGCCTCTATCAACACAACCGGTGCACAGACCGGTGCCTATGTCCAATATACAAATGTGCAGGGACCCCTCAGCTCTCTCCACCTCCCTCTGCCTGTCTGCCTGCTGGTCCCTGTCCTTCCTCCCGCCTCCTGCCTATAACAGACACACCAGCTGTGGCTGCACCTCCCTGAGACCTCTGACTATGAGAAGTCTATGCTCTATGTGCTGCATATGGCTAATACTTAGCTCCAGTACTATCAAGAACATCCTGATAGTACCGGGCCTCCGCTCTCACCTCCATATATATGTCACGTGCCACCGTAGGTGCTGGGGCTGGTCCCCTGACACCTACTACCAGTACCCCCTGTGCCTGTGCTGCTGCCACTGGTGGTGCCTCTGGCCGTGGTGGTACCTGTACCTGTGCCTGGGGCTGTGGCTGTGCCGCTACTGCTGGTGGTGCCTGTGCTTGTGCCTGTACCTGCGCCTGGGCTAGCTGCCCCTGTAGGACACCTATCTGTGCCTGTGTAACAGCCAGTTACCCCTGTAATAACTGCACCTGGCCCTTGAGTTGATCTCGCTCTGCTATCACTGCTGCCAATTCTGGCTGTGCAGGCGGTGCTATCCTAGCTGGTCTTTGACCAGCCCACCAAGCCATGAATGCTCCCGTACAACCAGCATCATCTACCGCGTCACCTGCTGGCCTCTCTGCAACCCAATATAGATCCAAGGGCTGTGGTGCAGGCAGTGGGGCCTCTACATCATCCCTCCGATACTGAGGGAAGGGAGGTGGCTCGTCCTGTCGCAGCCCCATCTGCCTGCGTACCCTCTCTAGGGGTATCCTCTCGTACTCTCCCGGCCTCCGTCCTGCTATCCAGAAAGTGTACTGGATCAAGCGTAACTGTACTCGGGCTCCTCTGCGCGGGTGATGACCTCTGTAAGGTCTCCATACAATTTCTACCGCTGTCAGGCCCTCTAATAAATGCCTGTAATAGGTGACGTCCCGCCCTGCAAGTACTGCTCGTGGCTGGCCCACGACCCCCAACCACCTCTGAAAGCCGTATCTGTATATGACTTGTGGCCCTGGCTGCTGGGGTAACCCTACTGGTCTAATGCATATGATGTGCTCATATGCCCAACAGTGAAGCAAAAATGTCGAACAAATCCCAAATCGCCTCATCCGGCGATAGCCCCACATCTCCCTGTACAGCTGTACCAGGTATACTAGTGCACAAGCATAACAGGTGTGCTCCTTCACCATCTCATGTAGCACCCCCATCAGCGCCCGTGGAAAGCGGTCTCCCTCTGAGTCTGGTAGGGCGAAGCAGGTGATCCCGATCATCATCAACACAGCAAGCCGTGTCTCATGTCGGTGCGCACGGTACATATCACCATACCTGATGCTCGCACTGTGATAGGTCAGTAGCGCGGCTGCATCCCCAAAAACCTGTAGGATGCTGTCCATGGCTGTCTCTGCATCCACCTGAAAGACTGCCTCTCCATCAATAGGTAATCGAAGGATGCAATACACATCCTCCAATGTGATGGTCATCTCTCCAGTCGGGAGATGGAACACATTGGTCGCCGGATCCCATCTCTCGATGAGGGCAACTATCAAACTATGATCTCTGTCGATAGCTCTGTATCGCTGGACTCCGCCGAGTCCCACCTCGCGCATGATATCCCAGTGTGCTTCGGATACGTGTGGCCGCATCCGCACCAACAGCGGGGGCATCCTGTCCCGCATCGTCAGCTGCTGACGTGCCTACAAAACCAACCCACAACCTTAGCCCTACTCTTTATCACAACATCTACTTTACCCTCTATACCCCCTTTTCTCCCTCCGACCACACCCCGACTCTCTAACACACCCCTCTACCCACCTATCTTCTCCAATATCCCACTCCCTCTTCACACCCAAACAAACAACCCCCACCATACTACCACACAACCAAAACGATACCCAAACAACCAAATCCAACAACCGACACAACCTAAATTATATCAAAACATCCCTATCCCACCCCAATCATACCAAAACACCAACTCAACTCAACCACACAACCCAAACCACGCCCACACACCCAAACCACATAAAACAAAAATAAAAACAAAAACAACCAAACCACCAAAACAAAACAAAACACAAACACACACAACCAAACCAAAAAAACAAAAACAAAAACAAAAACAACCAAACCACAAAAACAAAACAAAAAACAAAAACTACAACATCAAAAACACACAAAACACACCGACCCCGGTCCCCCTCCCACCGACGCCGGTCCAAGACCGACCGCCATCGGTAACCCATAGACCACCCTACCCTAAAACTTCACGACCGATGCCGGTCACTTAGTGACCGGCATCGGTCACTGAAAATTTTCCGCGCCGAACCGACACGGCTACCCCTTTCTTCTTTTTCCCTATTTCTCCCTCTCTACCCACCCAAACACCCTAAAAACCCACCCACCCATCCGCCTCGCCTTATTTCACCTATCTACCCTCTCCCTTTTTCAAATTATTTCCATTTTCTAATTATTTCCTAAAAACATGTACATTCCTACCCCAACCCCAAATCTAGCTTAATAACATCAAAATGAACACAATGAGGGGTTTCGAACCTACCAGTACGATTACACGTCGTCATGGTGGGATGGGTGGTGGTGGTCTAGCTGGTCCAGCTCCTCCTGGCTGTGCCATGGCTCCAAATGTCCTCTTCTGGGTCCTCAACCAATCAACTACTGCCTCCTCCTCACTCGGGCCCGCCAATCACCTCACTTCTCCACTCAACTAGTGCCACCTTAGCCAACAAATACACCAATATCAATATTCCACCTCAGACAACTTAATTTGGTTTCCAAATTGACAAAGTGACAATGACCGGCCGTATTTTTATTTTTATAGGTTTTTAACATAGAACCGATACCGATCAAATCATGCCCTAAGGAACCGGCGTCGGTTATCTAACCGGTACCGGTCATATATAACCGATATCGGTTTTGTCCTTTTTTACCCAACTTTTTGCCCTTATTCACTACTTTCCCTTTCCCACCACATCGCCTATGTGCTCCATGGCTCTTTAGCTGTTTTTTACTTCACCGGCCCGACCCAAGGCCGTAACCAACCACTCCGGCCTGACCCAAGGCCGCAACCAACCATCTGGCCCGACCCAAGGCCGCAATCAACCATCTGGCCCAACCAAGGCCTCGCCCCAACCATTTGGCTCGACCCAAGGCCTCGCCCCAACCATTTGGCCCGACCCAAGGCCTCACCCTACCCATTTGGCCCGACCCAAGGCCTCACCCTACCCATTTGGCCCGACCCAAGGCCTCACCCTACCCATCCGGCCCGACCCAAGGCCTCACTCTACCCTTCCGGCCTGACCCAAGGCCGCAACCCAACAACTTGGCCCGACCCAAGGCCGTACCACTTCGATACCTCGCCCAACATCAACAACATACACTTTTATCCACCCATCATGTAGCTTTTTTTTCCATCGAGCTCACCTGTTTGGATTTTAGCATGATTAGGGTCCTTGACTTGATCTGTTGACCAACTTTGCCTAGACCTAGACCGAGACGTTTATCTCAACCAAACCAACCATTTGGTACTGCCGAACATGCCTAAACATTCCTGTACCTTACCTGTTATATACCCTGGAGCTACTTCCTATGCCTTGGATACCAGGATTATATCACCCTTGTTTGGATAAACTATTGACCTTTGCCTATGCATGGCTGGTTTGCTCGTCAAATGATGTACCATAGTCGCACTATTGCATTTCAACATGCGTCTGCTTCCTTGGACCTACCCCACCATCTTACCATCCTCTCTACACCATTTACCCTTTATCAACCCTATCCTTGATTTCCCGTTCTCTCAATCTGTGATAGATTTGAGGGGGATTACCTATATCCTTAACAGGAGAAACCACTTCATATTATTGTCCGTGCAGCTTTACAAAACAAGCTACAAGACAATAAGGGGCTAATGTAGACACCAAATTTATGTCTTACGACCCTTTGTGACCCACATCTCATTTCGCAACCTAACCTCATCACCTAAACCTTACACAATTATTTATTAATTACCTGTAATTGATAAATCCACATCACCTTACCTACCACCTCATTTTTCCACCTCATCATGACCTAGTCCTAACCCTAAACTAACTAATCAAGACCGATAACTTGGTCCACATCTACACCCATGACTAATGACCCCTTTCTCACACCCAAAACCGACCTTCTAGTCACTTGACCAAGCCCGCAACTAATCTATCGGGAGAAAGCAGGGAAGTGAGCTATTTTACTAAAAATAGCCTACTGTTTCCTTACCGATACCGGTTGCTACTCGACCAGCGTCGGTTACGAAACCACCATCGGTTCCCTGTAAATAGGCTCCCCTAACCAGAAACAAAGGTCGAAGGATTTTTGGATCAACAGAGATCAGCAGGAGCGATCAAAGAGAATCCGGATCTTTACTTCGCCAAGCAGAGACGAGTGAAGAAACCAGAAGAGTTGCAGTGAAAGGAGATCAAGCCCAAGACTGCAACTGAATAGCCAAAAACCTGTGATGCTCAGCTGATCATCGGGAGGGAGATATCTCATCTTCTATTTGTCCAGCCATCCTACCTAGAGTTCTGCCCTTTGTCATCAGAGTTCCTGGACCTACATCTTCACCAATAACCAGTAAGTTACATCTTTCATTTCCTCTTTAATATTATTTCTTAGACTTTTTGAATCACATTCTTCATAAATCCATTCCTAGATCCACTACCCAGCGTGCCATTGCATCTAACGATCATTCATTTACCTCTCATCACCTCATTACCTAATATCACTCATATACCAGCCTTACAAACAACACCGTCACCCTACAACACAACCACCCCACAACACAACCAACCTACAGATCCCAAACCCTATCGATATCGGTTACCAGTAACCGGTATCGGTTATCCTGACTACAACCAGAAACCAGCCTTTCCCCTACCCATTTCAACGAAGTAATTTAATTGATATTTTACAGTCTTTTGTGTTAATTCATATTAGCAGGGGAACTGACCACCTTCGAAAGGAATTTTTATATTTCCTGGGCCCAAGGCAGTTCCCTCATTTATTGTCTAATCAAAATCTTGTGGTCTTGTGTTCTTATTTGCAATTAGTCCTTCCAAGACAAAAAGGAGTTCTTCGCAATCAACCTGATCTTTCTCCACGGTACGCGCACACCATCTCGACATTCAACAGGTATTCCTCCTAACCCTAACCCTTATCTGTTTCTAAAAGGAATGAAAGGATAGAAGCAACTCTATTCCCAGAAGCCGAAACATTCCGAGCGAAACACCTATCTTTGGGCTCGTCGCCCCCCTGTACTCTCTGGACTATGTGTGTGAGATCTGGTCCTCTCACTCGAGGCATGTTGTACTCTATACTATGCATAGGAAGGGATGTCTATCCCGACAGTAGTCAAATGATCTTGGTAGTACCTGGCCTCACTCAGGGAATCCTTGAATCTAGCCATCGACACTGTCTGTGGTGGTGTCATGGGTCTCCCGGTACCCTATAAGCCCTAACCTACTACTAATGGTATCAATCCCTGTGTCTGTGGACCCTCCCCTCTTCTCTATACCATGGGACCTTGTCCCACTGCTGCCTGTACCATGGGACCCTGTCCTTGAGCCTATGCCACGACCTGGGCCTGTAAGGCCACAATCTGTGACTGTGTAGTGGCCAACTGGCCCTGCAACCCTGCCACCTCTACTTTTGACCCTACCAAATGCCCCTGAAAACCTGTAACCTGGCCTTGTAAGGCATCCATTATCCCTGCAGTGCAACCCTATGAACTGTGAGGGTGACCACATCTGGATGGCCTGGCCTAGGTGGTGTTGCTCGTAGTTGGTCTGCCCATGACCGTCTGTATGTATCTGTACAACTTGCATCATCAATCAACCATTCAATGGGCTTATCCTCTTGCCCATTTGGTACTATAGGTCGTGGTGGAGACATAGGTCTCTCCACGTCATCCCTCCTATACTGTTGAAATGGAGGTGACACGTCCTAAGGAAATCCCAACTATCGTCTAACCCTGTTAATGGGGATCATCTCATGCTTGTTAACATGACACCCCTCTATCCATCTCACCAGTTGTAATCCATCCAGCTCCACTTTCATGTGCATGTATGAGTGGAAGCTGACATATGGCCTCTAGATAATGTCTACACTGGATAAACCCTCCAACATGCACCTGTAGTACGCTCCGTCATGTGTAGCCCTAGCAATCATATGCTCTCTAATCATGGGCACCCAACTCCCTCGTACTCACTCACTTGTACTCTCCACCTCAGTCGAGTACAATGCCCTGTCCTTCTCTATCGAATACGTGGCAAAAAAGTCAAATGGATCTGTCGTTTTCTCCAAAGTTACAAAGCAACAATGATTCCATAAAATACAAAATTTTTGTTTTATAAATCCAACCCGATATGAACGACATCGGTCATATTTGTTCCCTATCCAACCGATGTCGGTCACCCTATAACCGACATCAGTAAACCCTTCTAACTATTTAGCTTTACCACGCTTCCTTTGCATGCAATCATCAGTTCCAACACACATGTTATCATTCTGGCCACCCATTGAAACATACCTACAAGCCCAACCTACACCTACATTTCCTTTGTTGCGTCTTAAGATTTGTTATTTTACCTATACCTTGGCCTTACCCATGTCATGACCCATTTTCCTGAACTTGACCTACTTGGTGTGACCATTGACCATATGTACTCGCTATACCTTACGATGTTGTTACCTATGTTGTTTTAGCCTAATAACCATACCTTGCCTATTGTCGTGTCATTTATCCCGACCAAATATTTGGTGTACCGAATCATACCTAAATGTTCCTACACCTAACCTATGTTGTGTTTCTCGACCATATCCTATACCTTGGATACCTGAATCACTTCACCCTTGTTTGGATAAACCTATCGACATTGGACGATGTAGAGTTTACAAGCTCTTCCACCTGGTACCGTGTTGCAATCTATACGTGTGCATGCATTTGATTGTCATTACTCATGACCCAATTTTGACCACAACCTACTACCCATTACCTGATTTGATCATCACTCTTTCTCTCAATACTCAAACCTTTCCCCACATATCTTCCTCACCTATCTTCCCCACCTACACATTTATCAAACCACTCACCAATTTCGTATTTTACCTCATCAGTGCTTAGTTTTAGGGGGATCACCTTCAACCACACATGGGGCAATCACTTCCTATTTTTGTCAACATCACTTACCAATACAAGCTATGCAACAAAAAGGGGGAAAATGTAGACACCAAAATTGGGTCACACTCCCCTTGGTCCCCTTTCGAATAACTAACTTAAACATACTCACCTAACATTATCCCCCCTTTCACCCCATATTAACATTAATCTAACTATCCACAATTAAATAAATACTCACCCTCACCCCATTTATTAATTTAATTACTTTAATTAAATGGATGCACACTTCACCTAGCCACCTCACATAGAAACCTCACCATAGACCTATTCATAACATGTTTCCATAACTAACTAAGACTTAGCCCTACTTACCTTAATGAACTAAGACTTAGTATAACCCTAAAAGCACATGCCTATTCTTCCTCTAACCCTATTCCCACGTATCTAGACCCAACACCAACTAGCAAAGCTAAAAAAAAGATAGCCAAGATCTGCTGTTTTAGGCAACCTAGGATATCTCGCCTTAACTGATGCTGATCAACCCGAAACTAATGCCGGTCACCATAAACTATCATCGGTTACCATATAACCATTTTGGTAACCTTGTTCGAAAGGTTAGACACATTCTCAATTTTTGGAGCAAAGGATATCTACATGCAAGCAAGAACCAAATGTCTTTCACGCATCTAAATAACCATATCTAACACAACCATTGATCAGAAGGTATTTACATTCACGGTAGCATTCCGGGAATCACTTCCGCTACACTGATCAACCATCACCACCACCTGACCATTGAACCTACACAATAGTAAGTGTGTTTCTAACCTACACTATTTCACTTCTATTCAGTTTATAAGGGTTCTTCACCTTTTTTAATCAACCACCATTTATATTTTTACCTCACCACTATTGCCTTCTTGTGAACTCGATCATTCCCATCACTCGTAACCATTTTAATCACTTCTGTCCATTCCTGAGTATATCTGAATATTCCCAAAACCTCCACAAATCTAAACCAACTCCTTACCATCTTTGATTCTGCCTCAGACAGATCCCCAAAACCATGAACTATTGAATTATTATATGCTCACCTTAACCGTCGTTGGTTTTACTAAGCCCTCATCGGTCATACTAGACCGACGTCGGTCTCTGTATTTAGCATTCTTGCTAATACCATATCCCTATAACCCTTTTCTAAGTGACCCAAGTGACCCAGAATCTGATCCTGACATGTTCCAGCACCTTGATTATTTATTTTATTTCTAGATCTGATCATATCCTAGCCTATTATGTTAGATTTTCTTATTGTATTTGGATGAGATACCTAAATCATATCAACTACATTAGAGCCTTATTTATATATGTCATTTCTTGCATTAAATTGTATTAAACAATGGGTTTACTGCCACTGAGGAAGTATCACACTTCCCGGATCTAGCATACACTAGGTAGCCCATTGACATATATTGTTTGACTCTTTTTTGTGGTCTTTTTTTGTATTTCAAGTAGTTCCTCCTAGCCAAAATAAAGTTCTCACAATCAACATTAGATCAAGAAGTCAGAATGTGCACACCGACCTTCAAACAGACCATCGCAATAGGCATTCCTCCTTGGCCCACACCCTTATCTGTTTTGTCTAAAAACTTAAAGAAAACTATTTAGAAAACATCAAAAACATTTGTATAACCTTTTGAAAATCCCAAAACATGCAGATATGTTTTTTGAAAAAAAATCAAAACATTCAAAAACATTTAGTAGAAAACTCCAAAACAATAGAAAATTGTCTTGAGATAATACCTAAAAACAACGAAAAAACGTCCCAAAATTGTCCCTAAAAAATAAAGTAGTAGTTTTCTTACTTTTAGTTGTTGGTTTGTAGGGTTTTAGTTACATTGCTTTTTCATATTGTGTGCTTTAAGTTGGATTCATTTGCTTACTTAGATTGATTGTTACTTTAATTTGTGGTGTGTTACATTGAGTTCATTTTATCTTGCATACTTGTAGATAGTTGTGTTGCTTTGATTAGATTTGTTTAACTTGTACTTGTTATTTTTACTTGTACATTTTGTTACCATTTCATCATCATATCAAATAAACCATCACATCTATACATCATATGTCAATAAACATTAAGTCTACATCACTCATGTATGTTAAAGCTACTCATCATATCATCAATGGGGTAAGAGGGGTTGTGCATGATCAAAATCTATCCCCCCCACACCAATATCAAAAATAAAAACATGTTTCACACAAATTATCTCATCAACATGCAATATAACATCAACTAAGGCTATCTCATAAATATAACAACATGTGATACAAACATAAACATAAAATATTAAACATGATATCTCATAAACTAAGTGTGATACATTGGTAATCAATCAATCATCATATATCCATAAATATAAAATATCTGTGTACAAAATATATGTGTCTCGATACATATTAGATACAAAAATCCATCATAGGCATGGATAAAAAATGTGCCTTCATCAAGAGGCATGATAAAAAAATAATACAGATACATTTTTACAAAAGTATGCCTTCATATTGAGGCGTTACACCAAAAATATACATCCAATACATCAATAAGAGAGTCATCCTCGAATCTCACCCTTTCCGGGACTATCATGCTTAGGACCTTGAGGAGGGACCTGCTAATGTGATGGTCCTGCAGAGGCCACTACGCTTTGCTATACTGTAGGCTGCTGAACTAATTTAGCTAATTGTGAGGTCATCTAGGATCTAGATCTGGACCTATTAACATCTAAATAATCAAAAGGGGTAGCCCTGTATCCCTCTAGAACGGCCTGGTGGTACAATGGCTTGTCGTAGGAGGCATCGCCACTAGCTCTCATCATATCTGCTAATATGTCCGACATCCCAGAGGCTGAAGATGCTTGTAGTAGAGCATCATGCTCTCCTGTCACTTTGGCTATATCTTCTTGAACACGTGTATGCTCTGTCATCACCCGAGCCTGCTCGTCTACTCGCATATCTCTCTACTCCTGTAGTTGTAACCTCTCTGCGATCACCTGATATCACTCGGTCATAGCCTGTACTCTCTTTGTCTTGGCCTGATCTCACTCTCTCATGAACTGATCCCCCTCTGCCATACCCTGGTCTCCCTGTGTAATGGCTTGGTCCCTCTCAACTTTGACTTGAAGCTCTAGGGATACAACCTACTGTAACTGCTACTGCAAGGTAGCCATCTACCCTCCAACCTGTACATCCTCCTCCAGAGCCTCTCCACCCCTGCCATCCCCTGCCTCTTGGTGGACCATGTGGTGGACTCACGTGAAGGGGTGATGGAGGTTCCTTCAATGGTTCCCGTAATGGAACCTGAAGGGGCATCTGTGATGCCAATACCTATGGTTACATCACTACCTATTATTGTACTAAAATCTACTGCTCGACTAATACCTGTTGTGTTGGTACCCATATCTATAGTCCTATCTGTGGAGCTTCCTATGCTTGTGGATTTGGGCCCTATAATCCATGCGTTGTTGTGTCTAGTACCTCCTATGGAATGGTCAAATACTAAGGTAGCACTGTAGCATGTACCACCCTGCATAGTCTGGGGTTGTCCCTGGATCCACTATATGCACCCGGTGTACCCAAGGCTATGAAACTACCTATAAAAATCTAGTACGTGTTTGGCCTATCCTGATCCAAGGCCCCATATGAAAAGTCTCTCTGTATCTACATGCATACCACATCTCATCACTAGGAATTCCCTAGATGAGACCAAATTACTGCTGGACTCGGTCCACTCTATATCACTCCATAATATGAATCCTACTACTAAGAATGAAATGATCAACTATAGAAGTGCTCAATTTGACTACATCCTGAGGCCAATGGTACAACCTATATAGCCTCTATGTGATTATGTGAGGTCTTAACTTGTCAAATTCTCACCTGTAGTAGTTAGTGTCCCCCATGTGGCCACAAATATCATCTCTATCCAGAACCCAACCCATGACGGAAGGCTCTCTAACAACTCGAGCTCTGAATGCTCCTGCAGGGTGTCCTATCGCAATATGGTCCTAGGCCCATATCTATATTAAAGTGGCAGGACCCATGGACCTCTATCCATGGTAACCTATCAAATGTCGATCTACATAAAAATGAGACAGTTTACACTAACCTCAGTATTAAACCTCTCCCTAAAGCATGTCGTGAATCACTCTAATAAGGCCCAGAGGAAACCAAGTACCAGTCTTGTTAGGAAATAATATGTCATTGACAAGAGCTAACAAAAATATAGGTAACCCATCCTAGTCGTTGATCAACCATACACCTCCTAATGTTGGTCATCATACCCTGACGGGATATGTCTACCACTCCAAACATCTTGGCTATGCATCATTCAATATGGTCCCTAGAGACCATCATATTTAATTAAGCGACCCTGAATAGGAGCTCATAAGATCTACCACACATCCTCTAAAGTGATGTTGATCGCATCAGTTGGAAGACACAAGGTATGACTCGTGCTCTGTGATCTCTTAGCTAAGGCTATGAGCAGGTTGTGATATAAGGTAATCTGTGGCATGTGAGCCACGTGAGACAAAATACATCGGTCACCTCGAGTGTGATCTCTAAGAAAATTTGGTCTCGTTGTCTTAAACATCACCTCGTAGGCTCGGAGCCACCCTTGTCACTCCCATGTCTCTAACACCTCCAAGTCCACTTGCAGAACCAATCGGGTCATTTAATATGATCTTAGTCTTCTATTCTATCATATAATTTTTCTATTTTTTACCATGTTATTCTTCTTTTTTCATTATATAATTCATCTCTCCTTACCATCTAGGTTTTCTTAAAACCCTCCATTTCTTCTAAAATCATTCTAAAAATGAATATTGTGTACTAGCACCCCCTGGTGGTGATGGCGGTGCCAGCACCCCCATCCATGCATAGGCATGCTCATATTTTTCCATTAAAACCCCCTTAATGTGCCATCGCATTCTTCTTTTGCATAGGCACATACACACCCACGCATCCCTACACATTTTGCATAAGCGTCCTTCATTTGGAACTAGCGTATACATGTCCACACATGTAGAACCACTTGTGCAATCCATGAGCAAAGGCGCGCCCCAAGGGCTGCGTTGGCGCATTTGCGTGGGCTTTTTAAGCCTAAAACCTACCCTAATAAATACATTTTAATCAAAATTAAATGCTATAAATATTCAAAGGTGAAAAGTTCAGCTTTGTGTACCTACGGGCCATCCCTGAGGAGTCCTCATGTGGTTTCTCACGTGATCCGTATGGTGTTTTTGGTTCTAGACCCTCGCAATCTTCTCTCAAAGGTCATAGCTCAATCAACAGTAAAAAGTTAAGTGTGTGGGGTAAATAAACTTTCCACGACGGTTTATTTACCTACTTTTACCCCCCGCGACATATTTCTCACTCTTGAGGTACCCTGGAGCCATCGTGGTTCTTCTAAATTCTTTCTAACACTCGTCATAATGATTATTTTTAATAAGTAATTATTTTCGCACTTGTTTTTTCTATGTTGGGGCATGTTTTTTGCTTCCTAGAGGTCTTTTCTACTACTTGGGGCATATTTTTGCCTTACGATGACTTTTACTGAGGTCCCATGACTTCTTTATTTCTTCTACAATATTTTCTTCCTAAAAATTCAAAAATTCAAAACAATATAAAATTTTTCAAAAACCAAAAAAATTGGTAAAATCATTAAAAAATCCAAAAAACTACAAAAATTCAAAAATTGGTAAATGATAGGCACGCAGTTGAATCCTATATCAAATGCATTATCCTCGAACATTGAAATTTTTCCTACAAAAACATCTTTCTTAGGTTTCTTTCTTGTTCTTATCTCAAACAACTTGCGGATCATCGTGATCTACCTCCATTAACAAAGTTGACTTGCTTACTATGTCGGTACTCCTGTGCAACAGTGAGTTGTTAGAGACTGTGTCATAGTGCATGAATGCTTTCCATGGGAACTACTTATGTCCTTCGTTATTCCCCTCACATATATCCTTGCTTGGGGCATCGTTTTTAACCCTTGTTATTACAACACAAACATTCAGGAACTGAAGCTTGATAACATAAACATTGGTGCAACTATCTTAAACATTGTTTTTTTGAGTATGTGTGATTGTACTTGTTTTCTATGTTAGGTTGGCATGTTTACTTTCTCGTATTGCATTGCATTAATGTATGTTGCATGGAGTTAAGCATCATTTTACTTTCTTGTGTTTCATTGCATTATGTATGTTACATGGAGTTACATATTTTTAACAAGGAACAAATGTTAGTATTTTTAGCAAGGAACACATATTAATCAAAGGTATGAGCAACTACTATAATTTTATTAAGAAAACTTTATTTGAATTTGATAGAGTAAAAATAACTCTCTTCCATAATATGATCAAAGGGGGATTAAGCCTTAGGAAAACTAGGCAGTTGTCTAGGGGTGTCAGCAGTCAGGGGGCTCCTGAATCTAAAAATTTCCTTTTTGTTGGTTAATTTTAGAACTTAACTTTAAAATAATTTATCTGAAGAATTAATATTGATAAACCCACTTATAGATTTTATTGTATTAGTAACATAAATTTCACGCATACACATAAAAAAGTTTTGTAATATTTTTGCAGAGTAACATAAAATATCACATATTTATAAGTACATATAATTTTTTTGGTATTGTTATCCATTCTCTATTGTAGCTCCAAACTATGTGGGTGTGTAATTTGTTCTAGAAAAAGCTTAATGTATGTTTTATAATGTTGTTGGTGTATCTAGTAGAGGTGAGTATAATTAAAGGAAAAAAAGTATTTAATTTTCTATTCTTACTTTTTGGGGAAATTTTCTATTATTTTGCTATGGAGGAATCCGTAGGCCTAGTCCAAATACAACTCTTCACAAAACTATGGGAGCTACATAAACATTTTTGTTTCTTTACAAAAAAAATGGTTGCTTTATTTCAAGATAGAGTTCTTGTCACCTACTTGATATGGGTAAATCAGACTTGTAAAAAGCCTTGTATTAAATATTGTATTTTTTGCTTTCTGAACATCTCCTACAATTCATTTTTTCCATCCATTAGAATATTTTTCATCCTTCTGTGATAATTATAATAATATATTTTAATTATTATTTTTATTATGACCATGATTTAAACTTAAAAATACAAAAATATAGACAAATTTTATTTATTTACTTTATGGAAAAAATATTAAATAAATTTTTGAGGAGGGTGGCCACTCAAACTATTGCCTAAGGCGCTCCCGACCCTTAATTCAGCCCTAAATATGATCCCACTAATAATATCTCTCTACACTTCATAAGAACAAGTAGACGCTATTATTATGGTTGTAAAGTAGTTGCTTGTAAAGAAAGTCTTAGAAAAGATTATAAATAGTGGAATTCAATCAAGTCAATAACTTGGTTGATAAGTATTCTATCATATTAATAAATGTGAATAAATATACATCAATATGTGATTTATCCACATATTAAATTACAAATAAGCAATCACATACAATAATGTTGTGGTACTTAATTAAATGTACTAAATAATTTAAGATGATAAAATGTTATATCAAAATAATTGTAAATAAAGGATGAAATATAACGAATTTTCCAAGTAAAGAAATTTGAGAGTTCTAAATAGATATAGTGCTCAACTAAAATCATTTCAAAAAAATGAATCTAGGCTTTTAGCATTCCTAATAAAACTTGCATAGTTCTAAAAATGAAACAAATTGTTTTTTAAGCTAGGATACGCACAAAGAAAATTATGTCATCTTAAACAATTAAAGAGTAGTGTTGGAATTTAATATTCCATCTGAATCCAACCTTATTGTTTTTAAGTACTTTTAAAAATTTATTTGTGATTTCAAATTTTATTTATTTTTTTAAAAAAACATATTCTAAAATTTATTTGTATTTTCAAATTGAAAGATTAAATTTTCTAAGTAAAGAAATTTTATAATTATAAACACACCAAAATAAGCTAAAAGTATTTGAAGAAAATAAATCTAGGGCTATTAGTATTGTTATAAAACTTACATAATTTTAAAAAAAGTAGGACATCAATTTTTGATTGTAGAGGAAATTTCCTAGTTAAAAGTGTTTTTTTTATAAACTTAATCTCATTATTTTTTCGTGTATTTTCTAACATTTGTTTGTAATTTAAATTAATACATATAGTTTTTTTAATTTTAATGGATGACATGCTAAAGTATGCAACCATTAATTATATTAGTTGACTTGCAATTTTTTCAATAATTTATAAGTACAATCTAAAGTTAAATTTAAAGAAAATTAATTAAATAAATAAATATAAGACTAAAATAATTTTAAAATATTTAATAAAATTATGAAAGAGTGAAGAGTCAAAATAAACATTAAAGAACTGAAAAAGCAATATATTTTATTTAAAATTCTTCATTTATATCAATTTTTAAAAAATTAAAATTATTTACAATGAAAAGACATTTGTATGATAAATAAAGTATATTATATAATATAAATCAAAAATTAGAAGAAAGTTGTTAATGAAGGACCATCGCTCTTTGTTGGAAAGCCCATGCACATTTATTATAAATTATTGAGTACCTTGATTACATTTATATTAACAGCCACTTATTTAAATACCTTAATAAAATTAATGTACTACTCGCATCACACCACCATTAATGTACTAGGTATTACAAGTGTATAATTTAACGGTAAAAACTAAGTGATTTACTAGCTAAGTTAACTAGGTGTAGACACTTTAATATTAAAAAAAAAATAAAAAAAAAAATGTTTTATTTTATGGATTTTGATGTATTTAACATTTTTTTTATATAATTTGATTTAAATATGGTAATATTAGTTTTTTTTGGTCGATTTTTATGGACATTTGTATGGAGCATTTTATATGTGTTTGTCATTTTGCTTTCTTGCCTCTTTTAATTGGATGGGCTCATAGGTCTTTCTTGTTTTTAATTATTGGGAGTTAGAATACAAACTAATATTATTAAATATGAAAACTTATCCTATAAATAAATAAGTATTGTGGTTCATTTAAAATATATGATTGAGAGAATCAAACAATTATTAGAACATTTATTATTGCTTAAGCTATCATTTTATTCCAAAAGATTTAGCTCACGAGGTTGGCGTTATTTTTATTATGCAATTTTTATTTGTTGACATCTTTATTCCTACATAAGATGATTGACTATTACAGGGTCACTCTATTCTCTCTAGCCACATAAACTCTTATGTAAGGCCATAAAATTGTGGGGGCATATGAATAAACATGGCACAAAGTCAGAATTTAAGGGATAAATCACTTGTCAAGAGAATGTGTATGGTCTTAAACAATCTATTAGGAGTGTTTTGTATGGTCGTAACTTAGTCATCTCAAATCATTTCAAAATTTTAGGATGAGAGTTATCACAGGTTCATATGCATTATTTGTGGTTCCAGATTGCATAGCCAAATTTACAATTGTGTTTAAATGAGATAGGAACCTTCTATTTTCCTTATATCCTTACATGTTTGATTGAGAAATTTAAATGTTACTTAAGTTATATTTTGAATGCTTGATTAGAGGTACTTTATTTATGACACTACGTGAATATCTCTTTAGAATATTTTATTTTTTGAATTTTTTCTAGTATGTGTTTACGTTACCTCAATATCCCTTTAGATTATTTTACATTAATGACATTATTTTATGTATTTTTTGGTAATAATTAAAAGGTAAAGGGGCCTCCTTAACACATATATGGGTAAGGATTTGTTAGTTGGGGGAGGAATGTCGAGTGAGATTATTCATCATTTTGGACTTCTCACCCTCTAGCCTCTTTGAACAATACAATTTTTAATTCAATTACAATATAATCATGTATTTGTATATTAAGCAATTGAAATCCATCATAAGCAATTTTATTATATTGTGCTTTAGAAGCTTTCAGTAACATGAAATTAACCCAATTATTGCCTAATCACGCATCTTATATTAGGTAGTTCAAATCTATCACGAGAAATTATTATCATATTGTTAATTTTTTATGAATAAATTACTTGGGGATTTAGTATGTCCTTTACTAAATACAAAAGGAAGTGATCATATCTAAGAAAGAATAGGTTAAAAAACCAACCGTGCGAGTTGAAGGCATCTCAAGGTGACACACGAGAGTATTCATTACCCTAATGACAATTTTTCTCATAGATTTTTGGTAATAATCAAAAGACCTTACCTTTTGATTTATTACAACAGATGTGAGGAAAAAGTTCTTTTGTATTTCTTGTAATAAACACAAGTTATTGCCTTGTTATTATTTAGAAAAATATATGAGTAAAAATGCCATTAGGGTAATGATTATCAATGTGGCTCAACTTGAGATGACTTCAATGTACACAAGTAAGAATCCCATAAAAATTAACAATGAAATCCAATCAACTCAAAACTTGTTTCCATATCAGCTTCGCATTAAGATAGATCGCCATATTTCTTGAGAGCATTGTATTTGTCAAATTTTCTCTTTGGAGTCTGAGAATAAAGACCATTTTGTTTTCAGATGTGCGCTCTCCTTACAACAAGATAATGGTATAGTTCTTTTGCATCGTTAGAGATTCACTTGGCTCTCTTAAAACTTCATGGCTTATAGAAGACAAGAGATACTTAGCCTTATTTCTCTTATAAATATTTGATCTTCCTTGACTACTATTTTAACTTAAGCCCCCCAAGGGGCCTATACCATGTTAATTATATCTTACTTGTAGTTGTCTCACATTATTAGTTGGAAGAGGACCAGTGGTCAACTTCTAGCCTTATATGGTAGACCTACAAGACGTTGAAAACCCAACGAATCACATGGCCTCACACCCATTGCACACTTCTTTACTCTCTTAAGCATTAAAAACGTTTATATAGAGTTATAAGTTTTTATCTTTATCATGCGAGAACCTTCCTCTTTGTAATCATCCTAGTACTTTAATATACTAGACAAGTGCCTTCTAATTATACTTTTTAATTGAGTTTTGTCATTTTATATTCATTAAAATGTACTAATGCGTTCACTTTATTCTTGTATAGTATAAACCTTTCTAATCTCATAAACTAATCTTAACATTTAACAAACTCTAATATATGGGTTAAATTAAATCATATAATATATTTGAAGACATCTAAAATTATAATAACAATTTAAACAAATTATTAATTTTAACACAAGTTTTCTCTTCTCTTAAAAGCTATATCAAATGATCTTATAAATAAGCATTAATTCTAGCCAAACATAAATTCTCAATATTATTGCTAACATCTCCTTTCTTTCACAATTACAACCTCTACGTCATGAACATGATCTATTTTTTAAAATTATCCTTAAGGTATAGGTATTTACTGCATATAAACCTTTGAATCTCAATTAAATAAATGTTGTACTATATGGAGGATCCAAACATGAGATTTGAGACCCTATCATGGACGTTATATATTTTAAAACCTTATTATGTGACATTTCTAAATATCACAATCCTACCCAAATTGACTGGGTGTCAATTTTATCACATCAAAATAGTTTACCAATTCATACCTTAATAATGTTCTAAAAGTTAAACCCACACTTACTCCTAAACTAAGTAATATTTTAGTTTAGTATTTGTTTTAATCTTATCTTATTTTTTAATTATTTTATTCTAAAAATTAAGTGATAAAATTATATAAAAAAATAATATTTATATTTATATTTATGTAAACCATATAATAATATGTTTCTTATTTATATAATCTTATAAAATATATTTTTAAACATACCATTAAAATAATAATTTCTGATGAAAGACAATAACATAAAGACATCCAAATAAATCTAACCCATAACAAATTAATAATATAACCCAAACATATTTTGTTTCGAAAAAATGAAAACTATTTCAAACAATTACAAAAATAATAATATAACCTAAACGTTTATTTTGAGAAAATATCGAGATGCACAAACAATTTATAAATTGCTAGTTTATTTGTTTGTTCAAAATATATCAAAATAATTAACAAATAAATTTTCAGTTTTATACAAAATTACTTTTACATTAACAATATTTCAAAACAATAATCTTCGATCATTATTTTAATTATATTATTTTTCCATATAATTTATTATTATTTTTTATCAATATTACTCTTGTGAAAAATGTATTTTTCAATGTAAAAATTTCAATTTTATAAATAATTATATATTTATATTTGGATAATTTTAAAATTTAACATTAAAGAAGAATTAAATATTTCTTAAATTTGTTATATTTTATTCTAATTTTAATATCAATTTTTTTATAATATATTATCAATAGCTAATGCAAATATCAATCAACAAGTCTTACCAATGATTAATAAACATACATTTATAATATATTTTCAATAATTAATGGACCCACAAATACACTAATATATTATTAATTAATTAACCTAATCAATAATTAATAAATGTCCAATATCAATCACCAATCAATAAAAATATAAATAATTTAATACTATAACAATTTACTCATCCCACATTTATATTTTAAAATTCATAAAAAATTTTTATTAAATTTTATATGTATAATCAACTAACTAGTATAGATATCTTACCTAAATCTATCTAAAATATGTTTAACTAACTAACTAGTATAAATATCTTAAATAAATCTATCTAAGTAGAGGACATATCAATCAATAAGTATATTATAATAAATGTATTTATATGAAATACACCAATAGATATCTATTTCAGGGTTTTTAGATTCAATTTTTTTACATACCTCTTTAGCTATGTGATTGTTGTTTGTCTCAAAAATATCTATTGTAGAAAAAAAAAGACCCAAACATTATTACATAGCCAAGATATTACTATTTTTTTATTGAATTCTCCAACATTATTTAAGTGAGAGTCCAATAAAAGTCAAATTTATAAATGAATTGTCACAAATGAACATCAAAATTAATGTCAAGAATAAAATTGAATAAAACACTCTTGTAGGAACACATCTCGACATAATAATAATAACTATATATCTACTAAAAAAAAATAAATGAATAGTAACAATAATATTAAAATTAACAAAAACTTATATTAAAAAATCAAGGATTTTTTCTATAAAATCATTAAATTTAAATAAACTACAAACTAGTAATTATAAATTCTATAACAATTTCTCCTATTAATAATAATATCTCTATCATCGCCGTTAGACCTTCCACGTCATGATTATGATCTTCTATTTTACAGCACGAATCTGAATCTTCTATTTTATTATACCATAAATATTATAATATAAATATATGAGATTTGACACACACGATTAATTGCTATAAATTTGAAAACTGTACGATGCAACATTGCCAAATGGACCGGTGTCAATTTTAATGTCTTTGTCAAAATCGTTTATATGATTTTCCATCATAATAAGATTGGTCAATTAAAACAAGAGCCGCAAAGCGGCCAGTTCCTGCCTTTTAATTGTAATTGTAGATGGTAAAAATTGAGGATGTAAAGATGAGCAGATTGTAATATGTTAGAATGTAGTTTGTCTAGAATACAGAAGAAATCTTTGTAGAGTCCAAAACATGTGAAATATTCAAATATTAAATGGAAACAAGAAACATTGAAGCAACTTGTAATTGGTAAACAAAGCATATAATTTTACACCTACAACGCCAGAGCCAAACAAAGTTGTTTTGAAATTTCTAGTTAGTAGCCAATTCAATCAATGTCAGTGCTTGTGTGCCCTAAATCAATAAATATACCAAGACAATAAAGATCAAATCCATCCTGAACTTGTTTTTTTCGGTAATTGAAATAGTGACTTACTATTTGGAGTCGCAAGTGTATTTTAATGCCTCGGTTGGCTTAAGTCTTTACATAGCTTGTTCATAGTTTATTTTTGCATATATATACATATATATGGTTGTAGATTGCAAGTTACAAGTAGTTCTTATTCAACTTTGTACCCAAGTTGAACATCAAGTGTTGGATATTTGTTAGGTCATTGTCTTGGCACATATTTTTGAAATGTAAGGCTAGCATATTCCTTCTTGTGTTGTTATGGCATAATTAATATTTGTTTTGTACAATTGTTGGTTGGTTTATAAATTTGGTTGTGCTCATTTACATAATTAAATTGGTGCATGTATAAGAATGTTTACCTGTTTTATGTATTTTGCTAATACAAATTCAAGGCTCATACACCCGCACGCACTAGTTTGATCTAATTTAGAGTGCATATGAGGTAATTTATTACAAGATCAGAGATAGAACTAGTGCCAAAGTTGGTTTCACATAGACACGTTTAAATGTGCTCGCATAAGTGAACGGCGTTAAAACAAGTTCGGTCGAAGTTGGGGCTTTAGCTTCTAAAGGTGTCCGTAAACACCCGCAAGTAATCATTGGTGAATCTGTGACTGGTATCACATGGGTACCTGTGAATACAATTGCTCCACACGTTGTTATACAAATCGCAATGATAGCTCTCTCTCATCACTTTCCAGACAGCGCTGTTGCACTTAAAACCGGAACCCAACGCAATCTGGAGAATGCGGTCCCCGGGCTTAAGTCGTCCTTTCGCTTCCATATACGCCACCTCGTACCAGATACCGCTCACGGAAGTGTTCCCAAACCGATGCAGCGCCATGCGCGAGGGCTCCGTATCGAACTCGGTGAGCTTCAGGATTTCCCTATTCCATTCACCACCCGCGACCTCCCGGGTGGATACAAAAGTGCTGGAACGCAAGCCTGAAATTGGGAACGTAAGGCTGCACATTCATTCTGAAAAGCTTGATGCAGAGTGTATTGTTGGCGGAGTAGTAGAGTAGCTCCCTGAGCGGAAGGACTTTGGCGCCCAAGGTGGACAAGTTTCTCGTGACGGCGTGTGCGGCTACTTGGATGAGGCGAGGGAGAAGGGAGATGCCGTATTGCCCGTCGGCGTTGTTTTTAGCAGTAACAGAATTGTATGCCTCGTCGTCCGCGGCGAAGTTCGTCTGGACGAGGTGTAGCAGCCTCATTTTGGCCCTCATGGCTTCCTCTGGTTTGTTGGAGAGAAGCAGCGCGGTGCCGCCCACTCTGAAAAGACAATTGGTGAGCATCATGGATCTATCATTTCCCGGATAATTAGTGTTCATGGTTATATTTTCCGTGCTCACAACCAGCGCATAGGAGTCTGGGTAGATGGCGAGGAGATCTTTAGCCAAGGCCACGCCAATGAGGTTAGCGCTGCAGCCCATGCCGGAGAGAACGAAAGCCTTGACGCTCTCTTTCATGCGATATCGGTTCACGATCCACGACGCGTGCGAAGGCGACGGGCTAAATGTGGAGACGGTAGTAATGACAAAATCGATTTAGTCAGGGTGGAGGTCCGTCTTGGCGAAGAGGTTGTCGAGGAGAGTCCCCAAGCATTCATGCATCTCAACGTGTGCGTCCTCCAACGTTGCCTCCGCCCGGCCCTCGAAGAGGAAACTGGGTCCGCTAGTTTCTTCCCCCAACCCGGACCGCTGGTAGACTCTCCACTGCAGCTCCAGATTATCCACTACTTGTGGCTGGTATGCAAAGCTAAAATATATGCCAGTCTCTGCGTTCATCTTCCGATCGTCAAGAAATCGTATACGTTCTCCTACGCTAAAAACTACAAGACATTTAAGCAGCGGGGGAAGATTCTGTATCCTGCAACTGTACACTCGAACAAAAACATAAATACAAAGAATGGACTCAAGTCCCAAAGCCGAGGGGAATCAACGGTCGAAAGGCCACCGAAGGAGCCGATCTGACGGTTCTGAAGTGGGCGTGCACTTTCTGCGGCTCCAAATCCACATCTCCGTATAAAATATTGGCGCATCGATGCGATAAAAGCTTTTATGGATGGTGATGCACGGTAACAATTCCGATTTTAACCGTTTTATTGTTTTACCTCCGGGTAAAAACTATGACACGCTGCATCATCGCATTGGCGCTACAGTTAATGCAATTAATGTCAGTTACAGATGGCATTTTTTGCAATTTTGGCTTTAAAATTTTGAAAAAGATTGTACCTTAATAAGGGGAAAAATTTGTCAAATCATCCCTGACTAACCAATGAAAAACTAGTTAAATAGTTTTTTATTAAATTGTTAAATTGTCAAATTGCTTAAATTGAATGAAAACATTATAAGTTTCAATGAAAGGCAAAAAATTATCATTTGTGATTGGTCCATTGACCAAAATTATTTCATTGAACTGAAATTTATAGTATTCCTGCCATAGGCAGGAACTAATAAGTAAGTTACTAGCAACTGCACTAGAAAGGTATACGACAGAGACATCGTTCGCTAGGGATATTAAGATATGCATATAAAAATTCAAATGGATAATAAAAGTAAGTAAATTGAAGTGTTGCGAAAAGGTGAAAAAATGGAACATTATAAGTCATGTGCCAATTAGAAACCAACAATGCCAATTTATAAAAAAGAAAGGATCTAAGCGGATTGTAACATTAGTTAGAGAGGAGAAGATTGAGAAAGCAAAGATACAAATCCTACAATAAAGCAATTCCAAGATGCATTGAAGAGGCATCTTTAAGTTGGGGTAGTAAGGCATATATTTAGAGGCGATTGTATGATAATTTTTATTTGAATTTTGAACCTACCAAGGAGGAGAGGGGAAGGTCGAGAAATAAAACATACTTGTCCCACAACCAATCAACCATTATGTTAGTAAGAGGTTCACTTCCATTGCGGGATCACCCTTATTGGCACAAGGATCATGGTATGTTGGGGTTTATATGTTGTTGTGGACCAAGCCTATCTACTAATATGAGATTAATTTTTTGAATTAATGAGGCTTTTTAGAGTCGTAAAAGAAAATCCAAGATACATTGAATAGGCATATCCAACTTTATATAAAAATTACTATTTTAAAGTTATATAAAAGGTATATTTAATAAGAAATTCAACCTTATATAAGAGTTACTATTTAAGTTTAAAGAGCTATAGTTTAATTGGCATAACCGATGACAATTCATAGTTATTACTCCATCTTTTAAAGTATAAACCATATGAGGTATCAGATAAAATAAATGAAGCATAAATCCTCAAAGTAGAATGAGGTTGGTTTTGAGTCCAAGGGAAATTTCCTAGAATGGATAGCACTCACTCTTTTTAACACTAAATTGAAGAAAGTCAAAATTATTTAACCAATTTCTTTGGAAAAATGGGTGGTAAAATTCAATGATAACGATCATAGTCATGTGATAATACAAAGCGTAAACCACCTCCATTTCGCAATTTGTTTTAGTTTACCAACTCATTTGTTATTAGTTTTCCAACTTATTTGTTATTAGTTTTGTTGACTATAGACTATTGTCAATCGTAGATAGTCAATACAACCATCCTATCTTCGTCACATTTTCATTCCCTTATTACATAGTAATGAAGGATAATAAATATTTGATATTAGCACAAATGTGGAAGACACACTTCTCTTCAAAAATATTTCATCTCAACTCACATAAATATAAAATTTCAATAATATTAATGTGTTTGTTACCCCACCAATGTTTTAAAAACACCCTTTTTTTTACAATAATAATAATAATAAAAAAAAACTCACATCAACGGTGTACTAATTTTGCATCCTTGGGAGTTCTTACTAATTAATAAGCATACTACCACCTAGTAAACATTCTTTACTAAGGGTGTTTTATCCCTACAATACTACCTGTGAGTAACTTACAACCTCTCAAGACAATAAGGCTTAAAGCTAAGGGTGTCATGTATCTACGACCACCACATGACCAACTTAACATACACATGTGTGATTATCGTGTTACAAATTACATCATGCACAATCTTGGTCATGGTCACGACCACGTGTAATAAAAATGGGTATTCCTTGTGTACACACCAGTCTCTTTTTTGTTCTCAATTATTTTTATTTCACACTTCACCTGCAAACACTAATGAAAATTTCATTTTGGTGTAGGCCCAATATTTAACATGGTCTCTAAAAATTGAAACTAAAACTATGATTCATGATGTTCATAATCATGAACGTAAAGTGAATGTGTTATTTTCGCTCCTCAATGCCCACTATGAAATGATTTTCATAAGGGGTTTTGAATTTGTTTAGTCTGTCATACCAAGAAGAAATAACAATATGACACCCATCACACTTGATACATAAGTACAACACCAAATCAACATATGTACACAATAAGTGATATCTAAATGAGGAAATAAATATATGTTTTCTCATCGATGGAGCAGGTTACTGCTAATTATTATTTGAGTGATACAACATGAAGCAGAGATGTTATTGTACGATGGAAAAGTGAAAAGTGAGCATGGGAATCAACAAGTAACTCTTCCTTGCACCTGACCTCCCAAGATCGTTCTGAGACAGCCGGTGGGGATGGAATATACGTGGGGTGCAGAACAAACTAGTTAGGCAATCTTATGTCTTCGACGCGCACTAATGGAATCTGTGAATCTAAAGCAAAGAAGGCCCTCCTAACCTAAACTAGCGTGATAGATCATTCGGCGAGGATGATTGCTCGAAGGCTCCAATCAATATCTATCTCTGGCATGATCCGATCTATAGGTTGTGGGATACATGGAAAATAACCTATGGGTGCTTCGTATATGTCTCCGACAAGGTCATGAAAATGGATGATGGATATATAGTGGATTCTATGGGTAATTCTCTGGTCTAGTCTAGAAATCCTTAGCTTGATTAGTTGCTACGTCTAGTGAGGATAGTTGTGCGATAATGTTTGGTGGAAGTGGAGAGGAACTAAATACTAATGTGTGTAAACCAGCATCAATGTTTGATTGACCTGTGGGCCCGTTGGGTTGTGGGACCTGTGGATCACAACCATGTAAGTTCGTGGTCTTTGTGGACCTCCTATGGTCATGTGTAGAATCAATCCCTAATCCCTAATATCTAGTAGTCATATGCCTTTTTGGCCTCTATGTTTAGAACTAAAAGTTGCACAATCTTCTTAGAGTACCTTACAGGCGTTTTGGACAACTTGAATTCTTAAGCTAGTGTCTATGTCAATGAGGATGTCTCCTGCATCTGGCTGTGGGACCAAAGGATCACAACTGAACATTTTCTCTCTTTCAAGCCCTTCTACAGTCATGCAGATATCTATTAAGGCAATCTGTAGTTTGGCTGGTTTGACCAAAACGTATGTGCTTTGTTCGTCTTCTATGTTTAATCCTCTTAATTGTGAGATGATTTCTTGTAGGTCTGTTGTTGTTCGGAAGACCTGAATTCTGAGATTTTGGTCTATGTCAGTTATTGCTGCAACAATATTGGGTTGAGGCACGATTGGCTCGAATACGTATTCTCTGGGCTCCCTAGGTCCCGTGATTGTCATACAAAAAAAACAATATAAATCTAACTAAAGCGAAAGTAAACTAATTATGCAAAGTATATCCACAACATATATAAATTCTCTATTTTTGTATTTTTGACAGAATATTTAATAGAATTAAGATAACAACTATTTAATATATCTAGAAAATGACAACTAACCTAATAACAAAATTAAAAACAAACAAGGTAGCCGAGTATAGCTACTTGTCTGTGCAGTTGTGAATCTATTCTAAATAACTAAATAATTGATCTAATTTAATTGAAAGATTTTCGATCCTACCTCAGAAGTGAGGAACGAATCATAGTTTCTCAGAAACTATCAATCCCCACGGCTTCCTCGGATAATATCAAAAATGAACGTAACCGAAATGAAGTAATTCACTACTCTATTTGGTATATTTTAACTAAAAATTTGAAAGCTTGAACCTGGATTTTGTAGAACAGTGGCGAATCCGATTGTGTGTGGATTTATCCCCTCAGTGTGGTCTCCTCATTCCTTCGTGCTCACGTGAATCCAGAAAAGCGTGTAATGCTAGCATCAACAGAAGTAGCTATTGGAACAATGGTAGCTTTGGATGTAGACTGAATACAATGTGAGTAGGAGAGGGATAGTCACAAGAGAACAGAGCTTGGCTTATGCAATTCCTAGCGGGATTTATTGCGAGTCATACAACACAAAACATCCAGAACCTGAAACTATCCTTCTTGACGAACAAAACCTACAACTCTAATGGCTTCAGACTGAAAATGAAACTATCCTACCTCAATTGATTGTATGAAACAGTAATAACACTAGAACAAGAAGATCATGTGGCTTCTAAACAACAAAATAAGACTAACTATGCATGTAACAAATGAAAACTATTGAATTCCTAAGCAAGAACTGAAAGACTAAACTATTGAAATGAGAGGGATGAGGGGGTTTTGAGGGGCAATTTTGAGGGGCCATTTTCTTGTAATCAAACCAGCCTATTTATAGAATTCCCATTCACCCAAAGGTAACTCCAACTAGAACTCTTTTACTATAAACAATGGAGAAACACTATTCCAGGGAACCAAAATCATAAATACAAGCAAAAACAGATGAGAAAGCTGGTAAAAGTTGAAAATTACACGAGTCGCGATTCAAAGAAATGTGCTGGAAAACACGTGAAGGACTACCACCCTAAGCAGGGCGGCGGTTACAGGACAACCGCCTTGCCTGGGCAACGGTCATGAGACCGCCGCCCGGGCAGGGTGGCAATTTCATCACTGAAGACAAAAATGCAAAGGAAAAGAGGGGAAAAGAGAAAAACAAAGCACGTGGAGGCTAAGCGGGGCATGTGGGATGTTAACGTACACTTGGAGAGATTTTTCAGATCCCAAACACCTTGCGAGGAGACCTGTATCATCATTGGGGCATGTGTAACATCGTTCTGGTAGCACAATACCCTTACAATTTTGGGTACGTACATATTGCCCCCCTTGGAGAAGCGTTTTAGCCATGAAGAGGCGTAAAACGGTGGGTCTGAGTATGGTGGTCCTGAAATGGGAAGCTAGAAATTATACCTGACACGTCCGTGTGTCAAAATGATGCCATCCAAAATTCTACTATCTGGAAAATGAAAACAGGACTCAAGTGCAAATAGTTAAAATAAATCAGAAAAATAAATACTAAATTAGTATGAGAGTGAGGACTTACCATTTGTGCAGGGATAAGAACTTACCTCCTTCGGCGCTCCAAACCTGCGAAAAGGGCATTCAAAACGAGTCAAAATGCTATATATATAAAAATGGGCCCATTTTCCTATTCATTTGTGCTGTGTCGATTTGATTGATTTTGAGCTCTGGGACCCACGGTGACGGTTTTTGACGAGAGTATAGTCGAAAATGTTCGTGATCGAGATAGCGATCATGCCTCCACGAGCGGATCCTTGACCTACAAGATCTCAGGTTAGTTCTTCTCGATTTACCATTTTTATACCTAAAATGTAAAAAATGATGAAATCTTCACCATGGGGGGGTAATTTTTGAAATTTCTAGTTTTAAATGTGTCCTTAGGGGGGGGACGCCTAATGGGTAGGCTCTTGTTTTGGTCAAAATGGTCATTTTTTAGCATTTTTTGAGTGTTTTTAGGGTATGTGACCTATTTGGAAATGTGGGACATGACCGCCGCCCTGAGCAGGGTGGCAGTTACAGGACCACCGCCTTTCAAAGCGGTGGTTATGGAACCGCCACCCTGCTCAGGGTGGTGGTCCTTTCCAGAATGATAAAATAGCCTTGTTTTTAACTTGTTTTTGCATTTTCTGTTTTCATGTATGCTTTAATGATTTTTCCAATGTGATTCAAATACTAACTTACTCCTTTTTGCGTGTTTTTGGGTGTATGCAGAAGAAGGAGGAATATATCAGATGGAGCTGAGAGAGAGAGTGTGACTAGCTTCCAGTAGTGTTGGATGCACTTTCTCAGGCCGAGTAGGATACTCTTCAGAGGGCCAACATATTACGTATATCACGGGTTCCTCATGTCGCACCTTCTAGTCACATACTATGTGACCTGTTTTCATATTGGGATGATGATCGGAACACTTTCTGATTTCCAGGAGTCAGGGGTGAGTGGAATATCACCCTAGAGGATGTCTACCACATCTTGGGAGTCCCGATCATTAGGAGATGACTTACACTTGAGACAGCGGGGTCTCGGGCTCAGATAGCTTAGTGGGCTACATATATGGGAGACGCAGTTGTCTCCACTGGTTCAAAGAAGGGGGTGAGGGTCCATTCCATTCCTAGCTTTCCTATCCCTTTGATTCATCAGGACATTATGGGGATCCTTTCCTCGAGATTGATCGGGGACAAGGGAGGGGACACCTTACTCTACTGCTAGTCCCCTATTATTACACAGATTGAGGCACATGGTTGGATTTATGCCTGGGGAAGCCGATATACTTGGGACCACCTATCACAACTTGTATAGGGTGGTTTCTCTTACAGGGACAATCTTTGAGCCATCAACCTTGGTTATGAGCTAGGTCTATGAGCATATCATCCCTTATGGGAGAGGCATAGAGGTGGTGGATCCTAGAGCTGTGAGGGCAGCTAGATGGACAGAGATGTCAGTGCTTAGAGCACCCCACCAGCCAGTTGCTTCCCTGACTACTGATGATATGGAGGCCACACCTTATCAGGCCATGACAGGGTTGTGGGGCGAGGAGACCTTCACTTTTATTTCCTGCTCTACTACAGGGTAGCTTGTGGACAGGACGGGGAAGGTAGAGACACACCCCTTTGATCGAGTGCCTTAGCAGTTTGGCCTTGCTTATGTTGATATGCTTCCCCCAGTGGTGCTAGTGTTCAGATTAGTTCGGGAGGCTAGGGGAGGTCCTAGAGGCTGGGGTTGGACTATTGTTACTCCTGGCGTCCCTATTGCAGCTAGGTGGGTGGTACGTGCCCGAGAGAGAGTCAGTGCTCCTCAGGAACCTTTACTTCAGATTACTGCCGGTCCTGCCCATAGCAGTGATGACCCTATTGATATAGACTCTGAGTCTGAGGAGTTCACAGGGGGAGAGATAGAGGAGGAGACCAAGGACATGGAGGTCAGTGAGTCAGGTGGAGAGGAGGATAGTGATCCCGAGTGGCATGACACTCAGGAGATCTTACAGGCCGAGAGGGTAGAGTAGAGTGCAGAGAGGGTGACTCTAGTCTCAGAGGAGTTGCCCTCTCAGGACCTAGGTGGAGAGGATGAGTCCATAGTAGGATGTTATGTTGCCCCAGACATAGGAGGAGGACATCAGTCAGTGGCGGCATTTGTGGTAGGCACTGATCCTAGGGATCCCTCTTGGAGGCCTGGAGATCCGAGTGAGTTGTCACTCTTCTTTTAATATTTGTTTTTAGCTAGGATTTCCTTAGTTGCTATCTCTCCTTTTGTTCATATTTGTTTTTATCTTTTGATTATTTTCTAATTTGTTTTCTCCTTTTCTTGCAGAGATTGCTGATGAGTGGCGAGACTTGATTCACCGGGTATGTACTGATACCCTGATGCTCGCCCATGGAGAAGACTCGCACGCCGAGCTATCCGTGGATGCAGGGGAGCCTTCAGCAGCTGGTAGGCATAGCGATGTCTTTGCCCCTGTCTGGCATGTGGCCAAGATGGTGACTTCCCTCTGTACCAAGTTAGCCAGGTATAGGACTGCAGAGCACCTGATGAGGAGCCACTCTCATAGTGAGGCTACAACTACTATTTGGGACCGTGAGCCCTCAGTGCACTCAGAGCGGAGTCCTAGCGTAGTCTAGAGTCCTAGATGTGGTCTTTTTGTGCACCTTCTAAGGGATCTCATATGATGATGTCTTCTGAGGGTCACAGGGGTTGAGATGCCACTTGGCTCTTTTTGTAGTGACTCTTGCTAGATTGTTTATACGATCATTTTGTATTTTCCAGGGCTCATTGAGCATTTTGACCATGCCTAGCGCATGATGGCATTGTACATAAAACCTGATTATATATATATACATCTCTCTTTTGGATCTAGATCTCTTGGTGTACTTAGGAGTTTTGTGATTCATTTCCACATGTATATTAGATGCTTATTAGAATTCTTGTTTTTATATGCTTTTCAGAATGTATGCAATGGAGAACAAATGACAAAAATGCTTTCTTTTTTTTGTATTTCATGATGCTAATGTATGGTGATGCAAATGAACTTGTGATCTTGAACTTTAGCTTTCTATAAGAAATTTTCCGGGTACTTCATATTGTTTTGAAAAAATGTAATGATGAACTGGTATGATGAGCAGATGCACTTTCCCCACTCCTAACTCCATGCAACTAGTAAGATGCAAGGGCTCACCAACTGAGAGCTAGAAAGGGCATAAGCTATGAGGTGTGTTGAAATGGTAATGATGGGAGATAGAAAAAGAGTTGGTGGAACCAAATTAGGATGCTACAAACCTACCCTACTCAAGTGACTCCATAGTTTAGAATGTGACTTGCTTTGTAGTTTATCTAGACTTAGATCCGTAGATGGCCACTTGGTTGACAAAATCTGGTTTTCAGGGTTTTGAACTCTCTTGGAATTTTGGACATCTGATTCATTTGTTTTTGACTCAAGATTTCAAAGGTTTATTTGAACTATTTGCTTATGACCTTCAACGTTTACTGTCAAGAGGACCCCCTACACCTTGCCCCATGCTACTAGTAGGAAGCATGGGCTTATCACCATGGACAAGGCACAGGTGAGTAAGGGCATTCCCATCCTTTCCCAACCCTACGTCACTAGTAAGAGACACAAGCTCATCACCTGAAGGTTGGTAGGGAAAGGAAATGTGTAAAAGTAAAATTTTCTGTTTGATCTATATTCGACTTATTTATTTGAGGAAAATGTCAGTATGTTCTTATTTCCAAAGAGATCTATATACGGGATAGATGTGACACCATGAAGCTTCTAGAACAAACCATAGGCAAGACACCTATCCTAGGAAGAAACAAAAAGTGAGAACAAGTATGCAGGCCTTGGTATGGCTACCATTAAGACTTTGTCATATCTAGCTTTAATTGATGAAATGATTCTGAAACAGTTGATGATGTTATGAAAATGAAGAAGTATGATTTGAATGCTTCTTCCAATACCATCAGAAGTTTGTAATGAATTGCTTAAGAGCAAATCCCTTGATCACCAAGTTTTACAAAACGAGTGAACAAAATGAACCTATCTAAATGAATATGTAATGTAGATATAATTATACAAATAGTGCTAGTTGCTTATGCATAAAATCATTTAAGATGTAAGGAATTGACTGTTTCACCAAATTCCTCACCTTCCAGTGTACATAAGAGATACGCACCATTTCCATAGTCCTTCATGACTTGATATGGGCCCAACCACTTGGGCCGGAACTTTCTTCCTTCACTGATTTTCTTATCGATCCGGTTGTCTAGTCTTAAAACTAGATCTCCTTCATATATTTCTCGCTCATAGACCTTTTTGTTATACTGCTGGCACATCTGGTCATGCATAGACTCTATGCCACTATTCAGCATTTAACCTGGCCTCATCTAGGATTTCTAGTTGGGAGAGGCGTGCCTCTCTATAAGCTTCCTCATCCAGAATCCCTTGTAGTGAGATGCGGAGACTGGGTATTTCAACCTCAAGTGGGAGAACTGCTTCTACTCCAAATACCAATGAGAAAGGAGTTGCTCCTGTTGGTGTTCTTATTGAGGTTTGGTGGGCCCACAAGGCCAGATATAATCTTTAAATGCTAATCTCATTTGTTTTCTTTTACTGGTTTTGAGGAGAATAGCTTTCAACGTCTTGTTTGTTGCTTTCAGCCTACCCCGTTGGCCTGAGGATAGTAAAGAGAGGTTGTGTGATGGTTTATTTTGAACTTGCTACATAGCTCACGAACCTCATCATTCTTAAAGGACGTGCCATTATCTGAGATAATGACTTGTGGGACACCGTACCTACAAATGATCTGGTTCAAAATGAACTTGGCGATCATGGCACCTAGTACAATGGTAAGAGGCATAGCCTCTACCCATTTGGTAAAATATTCGGTGGCCGTGATTATGAAGTTATGGCCATCTGTTGACAAGGGAGAGAATTTCCCTATCAAATCTAGGCCCCATGTAGAAAAGGGCCATGGAGTCGCGATTGGTTGTAGAGCTTGTGCCGGCATGTGAATCTCGTGGGAAAATTCTTGGCATTTATGGCATTTGCGTACAAACTCTACTGCATCGTGTTCTAGAGTGGGCCAGAAATAGCCCATCCGATGTATTTTGTGGGTAGTGGCATGACCACCAAAATGGCCTCCACATATTCCACTGTGGGATTCGTAGAGAATATTCTTGGATTCTTCTATGTCAACACACCTTAGAAGCATTCCATCGAAGGCTCTTGCGATAGAGAACTTGGTCTAAAATAACATATTTAGCGAGTAATAATGCATAACCACCTTCTTTGTTGTGAGTGTAGCACTTTTCTGGATATGTATGGTCCATGATAAAATTGATGATATCAGTATACCAAGGACATGTAGAAATGGGGGGTTTGGTTTCGATGTAATATATGCATTCATCGGGAAAATCTAGATCTACTAGATCACCTCCGTCTAACGGGTTGTCAGCTAACCAATCTGCAATGATTTGTCCCTTAATGGACTTCTAGTTTACAAAAGTTAATTCGAATTCACCCATTAAGGTTATAAAGCGTCCAACCTTTTTAGACAAGGACCCTTGCGTGAGGAAAGTTCGTAAATGGTCTGTTTTTACAATGACCCTTGTTTCTTGATTTAGCATGTAATGTCTTAAGCGTTTGGTTGCAAAGACTATGGCAAGGCATTCTCATTCTACTTACGTATAACATGTTTCATAATCGAGCAACATTCAACTAATAAAATAGACCGCACGTTCTCGTTTATCATCGTCTTCTTGAGCCAACATGCAGGCTAGCGAGACATCCGTAGCTCGTGAATATAAGATCAAAGGATGATCTGGTCTAGGTGGCATTAATGTGGGAGGAGATAGTAAGAAGCGTTTAACTGCTTTGAAGGCCTCATGGCATTCCTTTGTCCAAATAATGCAACAATCCTTTTTCAACAAATTGTTGATCGGATGAACAACATAAAACTTAAGTCTGGAATGAATCTCCGGATTGCACCGAGCTTTCCAAGAAACGATCTAATGCCAGAGTCATTTGATGGTGGGATCATCTCAAGAACAACCCGGATTTTGGATGGGTCTACATCGATCCCTCGTGATGATATAATGTAACCTAGGAGTTTCCCTCCTGTCACACCAAATACACATTTTTATGGGTTTAGTGTGACTCCATATTCGATCAAACGTGAAAGAATGATGCAGAGCACTTCCAGGTGATCACACTGCTTCCTGGCCTTGGCCAACAAGTCATCTACATAGGATTCCATGATTTTATGAATAAGATCATGAAATATGTATGTCATTGCCCGCTGGTATGTAGCACCAGCGTTCTTGAGACCGAATAGCATAACAGTGTAGCAATAAGTTCCCTAAGGAGTTATAAACATGGTTTTTGCTTGGTCTTGTTCAGATATTCTGATTTTATTGTATCCCGAGAACCCATTCATGAGAGACAAAAGCTCAAATCCAGTTGTTACGTCAATGATGACGTCAATGGATGGTAATGGGAAGTCATCCTTTGGGGCACACCTTGTTAATGTCTCAGAAAGTCTATGCAAATGCGTATCTTCCCATTCTTTTTGAGAACAAGAACGATATTAGATACCCACTGAGAGTAATCGACCGGTTTGATGAACCCTACCTGGAGAAGTTTAATTACTTCTTCCTTCACCATGAGAGCTACCTTGGGTTTCATTGGTCTCGATTTTATTTAATTGGCTTTGCATCTGATTTGGTGATGAGGTTATGTACCGCGATGTGCGGTGCAATTCCCATCATTTCTTTATAATTAAATGCAAAAGCCTTTTGATGTTCTTTGAGGATTCAAGTGTGTATTTCTATCTCTTCTGGAGTTAACAAAGATCCTAGTTTCAAGATCTTTGGTTCTTCCTCTGTTCTGATGTTAATATCAATCGTTCCTTCGATTAAATAAGCGTTACCTTCTTCAAACTCAGGCGGGGCTGGAGGTAGTTCCATATCTTCTCCATTCTCTACCGCGTATATGTTGAGTTCCTTTTGTGGGGGAAGCTCTACCATGGGATTTCTAAAGTAAGAAGATTAATGTGGGATTAAGGAAAAATCTACCATGTGATGGGTGAGATGTAACTCTACATAGGTGTTTAGGTAATCAAGAGTGGCTCTATCACTATCAACGTGACCTAAGATAGTAGATTTATTCTTAGCTATGTGCGTTAGAAGAGGGTTTGTTGATGTTTTATTTACTAATGGTTTAGTACGAAGGGATACCATGAAATGGGTGTCTTCCAACTCACTGTTTGGAGTGAAACGTGAAGCTGAGGTTACTATCGAATCTTTGAGAAGGTTTTGTTCTCGTGGGATTGCTTCAATTGATATGAAGTTAAATCCTTTGCTCAAATCTAATACTACTGTTTTGTAGAGCTGTAAGTGTTTAGCTCTAGTCTCATACACCTCAGAGACTTGGTTTGCTACTAATTGAGAGTCTCCTAACACTCTGATGTCATTAACACCGAGCCTTTTAGCTATGATGAGACCAAGGAGGAGGGCTTCCTACTTAGTGCCATTGTTTGTACATTCAAAATTTAATTTAAAGGTGAACGGTAGGATCTTTCCCTCAGGAGAAGTAAAGATCACACCTGCCCCAGCCCCATAATGACATCTAGCTCCATCAAAGTGGAGAGTCCAATGTTTATTTGGGAAGATGGATGTTGGGACATTCATTATGTCTATTTCTTCTACTTCAGTTACTTCTACCATGTAGAGTTCCTCTGCTGGAAGAGAACCAACTCCTAGGGTACATCCCATACCCGCGGAATCAAATGGTAGGAAAATTGGTAGATATTGTTCTAGCAACTCAACAATTTTTGTAGTAGTTCTTAATGACACTGCTTCTACAATGTTAGCTTCATCCTTGAGGGCTGGGATGCCCTTGACTAGGTTCGTAATTTCTAGTTCTGTTGTAGGTATTAATTTTTCTTCCGGTTTTGAGTTGGTTGGTTTATTAAGTTGGTTTGTTGGGAGTTCAAAATCAGAGTGAACGCCTGGCCTTTTCTTCAGATCTGCTAGGTGTATATCGAATGGTTTTAGATCACCTTTTTCTACGAATATCTTTCCTAAGTGCAAGAATCTTATTTCCTGAAATAATGTAGAAGGGATTGCCTTAATACGGTGTATCCATGGTCGGCCGAGGATCATATTATAGTTGGTTTCCTGATCTATAATATAAAAATCGCTGAGGATTTTTTTGGGTCCTAAGGTGACTGGTATTATTATAGTCCCAATCGAAGTGGCTTTAAGGCTATCATAGCCTCTTAGTGTATTCCGAGTCGTGGAACAATTTGGTTCTCCATACCCTAGCTTTTGAAGGAAAGAGAAGGGGACTATGTTAACTGCTGCCCCATCGTCAACCATTGTGTGTTTAACATAATTGTTATAAACCCATACTTGTAAATGTAAGGCTGGATCACCTCTACGTGCAATCTCAGCGTCTGTTGGCATTTTTTTACGTTAAATATAAATTCAGCATCCCTATCTGGCTGCCCTGGAGGGTGGATATCAAAGCCTATATGGTTTACCTATGTTTCAGGAGGTGAAGTGATGTTAATTAAATGACCTAAACCTAATGCTTCTAAAAGAGCAGCCCTATGGGTAGGAGAGTTCTTCAACAAGTCCAAAAAGGAGATGTGAGAGAAGGTCTTTGTTAGGTCATTAATTAAATCGTAGGAACCTACGGGTTTTACTAATGTTTGTTGAATGTTATCTAGCTCTAGTGGGTAACTTGGATTTGGCTGAGAGGAATACTCTCATGTCCTTGTTATGGCTTCCATGTGTAGCTCATTGTCTAACTCCACTAAACCGACTATCTTGGTTCGTGGCTGATTTCCTAATTGCAGTGCGACAGGTGGATTTAGTGAAGTCGAGGTTTCACGATCATTGTTTCTTGCAATGACACCCTTGTTCATCCCATTTGGATTTAATTTGTTGTTATTGTTATTTGGGATCGAATCATTGAAGATCTTGAGGGGTGCATTTTGAGGGGAGACTACCCCTGTGAAAGTATTTTGGATAGGTGTCATAGAATCTGTTAAGAACATCTCTATGAAGAGTTGTCTTTGTTCTTCTGGTAGACGTTGCATGAACTTATTACAAATGCAGAAATTCCTAGTGTCATGGCCTCAAATTTTGTGGAAACCACAATTCGAGTTGGGATTATAACTCCTAGGTTTTTGGTTTGGCATGTGTTGTGGTCCAAAACTCTGATTAAACCGTTGACTATTATAATTAAAGTTTTGCGTTTGTTGCCTTTGGTTTTGATATCCAGTTGAGTTTTGACTTGGACCCTGTGTCTGGATTTTCCATTGTTGTTGTTGTTGTTGAGGTTGTTGTTGTGGATGATTAAAATCCACCGCATTGATTGTTGGGGTAAAATTGTTGTTTCATTGATTGTTAACCGGTGGTGGAGTATTTACAACATTTTCCTTTTTAGTTTGGTCAGTTACTCCATCTGTTGTCGCTCCATGATTCTTGTTAAGGATTTTAGGTCCTTGATTGGTGTTTGTGGTAGAAGGACAAGTCATAGTATTTTGGTTGGGGATGATTAACCTCCCATTTGTTCCATATGCCTTGCGACTGCTATCTATTGCAGCTTGATCTATTCGGAGGGTGCTCTCAAGCACTTCATCGTAATTTCTTTGTGGGAACTTCTAGACTTCTTCCTTTATCTCTCTACTGAGAGAATGAAGGAATAAATCACATAGTTCCATTTGATCCATGTTTGGAGTGCTTTCTGAAGAATACAAGATTGTACGCCATCTTTGAATGAAATGAGCAACAGATTCATTGTGTTCTTGCTTAATATGCAAGAATTCCCTGATTCCTATTCTCAACAATTTTTTCATGTCGAATGCCTTGATGAACTCTGAAACGAGTTGTTTAAATGAATGGATGGAGGCTTCAGGTATTCTGTAATACCAATCGAGGGAAATTCCCTCTAAATTTTTGGGGAATATTTTAGCAACAACTCCATCCCAAGGGAGCAATTCTCGAATGGCTGTGGCATAAGCTTTGATATGTGCATTTAGATCTCCCTCCCCTTTGTACTTGGGAAAATTGGGAAGAGGTCTTGGAAGCATGATGCTTTGTATAGTGAAGTCTAAGGGCTCTTTCAAATATTTTGAGCAAGTCCCTATCACATAGGTTTCGACCATCGATGGTGCCTGCTGAGGGGGTGGAGATGGAATGGGTTGTTGATATGGCGTAGCGTATGCATTGACAGGGACATAAGGAAATTCTTGTGGTTGAGAAAACATCCCGGGAGAAGAGAACATATCTCCCTATGGTGATTTGGAATACATGTTCAAATACGGAGGAGCATTGCTTAGGAATGGATTATTTTGTGTTAGGTTGGAAGGTATCATATTTTCCACTAGAGCAGTGTTAGAGAACGCGGTTCTAGTTGGCGTTTGCTATAAATATTGAAGAGGCATGCCTAATGTGCCTATTCCTGTGAGGAGGTCTACTTGGTTGGGATGATGTGGAGGATTAGAAGTTCCTACTTGCATGAACTCAGAATTTTGATTTTCTTAAGCCAGTTCTAACCCTCTAACTTTTTCTACTAAAGTTGAGATGACTTCGTTTGGTGAAGTCACAGTATTTTGCCTCAGTGGCGGTTGTTGTATATTTTGAGATTGTATAGGCATGTGGTACCTTGCTATGAACTGATCATTACCCTACCAAGTTCCATCGTGGGCAATTCCCACAGATGGAGGAATGGAGGTGTTTTCTTCAAAAGAGACCTCAGGTTGTGTTTATAAACCTCCTATAGGTGGGTACATACTTTGAGAGCATTGTTCACTCCTAGCATAACGTGCTAAGTATTCATCATCTAGAAACAGATATGGATCTGATTGTCTACTAATTTGTGGTCTAAGAAACACCTGAGGAGATGTGGATCAAGTTGTTCGAGCCTGAAGGCTCTGGTTGCTGTGTTTGAGTGAGCTGATCCAACTCCTCTATTTGGAAAGAAGAACTATATCTAGTCCTTTGAGGCAGAGTTTGTGTTGAAAACTGGTTAGTTAAATAGTTTTCACCCTATGCTAAGAGCAAGGGTGATGGATGTCTATTCAGTTGATCATAGTATGCTTCAATACCTAGGAGAGGTCTGCCATATGCATCGAATCCCGACATATTCAGGGGGTATATGAATACCAGCAGAATAATGGGAAAGAGTGAAGGTGGATGAAATAATAGAAAGAGGAAAACTAGTTTGTTTCACGTCGGGTTCACCAATTTTGTTGGTGAAGCCAATGTGAAGGCTAATGAGGTGGAAAAGATGAAAATTATACTAATTGGAAGAACAAGTAGAAATAATACTTTGAACCAGAAGGTAGGAATTTCACGTCGGGTTCACCAATTTTGTACGATGGAAAAGTGACAAGCAAGTGTGGGAATCTAAAAGTAACTCTTCCTCGCACCCAACCTCCCAAGGTCATGCCAAGACAGCCGGTGGGTATGGAATATACGTGGGGTGCAGGAAAACTAGTTAGGCAATCTTATGTCTTCGACGCATACTAATGGAATCTGTGAATCTAAAGCAAAGAAGGACCTCCTAACCTGAACTGGTGTGATAGATTGTTCGGCAAGGATGACTACTCGAAGGATCCAATCAATATCGAGCTCTGGCATGATCCGATCTATAGGTTGTGGGATACGTGGAAGATAACCTATAGGTGCTTTGTATATGTCTCCTGACAGGGTCATGAAAATGGATGATGGATATATAGTAGATTCTATGGGCAATTCTCTGGTCTAGTCTAGAAATCCTTAGCTTGATTATCTACTACGTCTAGTGAGGATAATTGTGTGATAATGTTTGGTGGAAGTGGATAGGACCTAAATACTAATGTGCGTAAACTAGCATCAATGTCTGATTGACTTGTGGGCTCGTTGGGTTGTGGGACCTGTGGATCACAACCATAAGTTCGTGGTCATTTTGGACCTCCTATGGTCATGTGCAGAATCAATCCCTAATCCCTAATATCCAGTAGTCGTATGCCTTTTCGGCCTCTATGTTTAGAACTAAAAGTTACGCAATCTTCTCATAGTACCTTACAGGCGTTTTGACAACTTGAATTCTTAAGCTAGTGTCTATGTCAATGAGGATGTCTCCTGCATCTAGCTATGGGACCAAATGATCACAACCGAACATTTTCTCTCTTTCAATCCCTTCTACAGTCATGTGGATATCTATTAAGGCAATCTGTAGTTTGGATGGTTTGACAAAAACATATGTGCTTTGTCGTCTTCTATGTCTAATCCTCTCAGTTGTGTGCTGATTTCTTGTAGGTCCCCTATTGCTCAGAAGACCTAGATTCTTAGATTTTGGTCTATTATAATTATTGCTGCAACAAGATTGGGTTGAGGCACGATTGGCTCGAATACGTATTCTCTGGGCTCCCTAGGTCCCATGATTGTCATACAAAAGAAACAATATAAATCTAGCTAAAGCAAAGTAAACTAATTATGCAAAGTATATCCACAACATATATAAATTCTCTATTTTTGTATTTTTGACAGAATATTTAACAAAATTAAGATAACAACTATTTAATATATCTAGAAAATTACAATTTAACCTAATAACATAATTAAAAACAAACAAGGTAGCCGAGTATAGCTACTTGTCTGTGCAGTTGTGAATCTATTCTAAACAACTAAATAAGTGATCTAATTTAATTGAAATATTTTTGATCCTACCTCAGAAGTGAGGAACGAATCATAGTTTCTCTAAAACTATCGATCCCCACGGCTTCCCCGACAATATCGAAAATGAACGTAATCGAAATGAAGTAATTCACTACTCTATTTGGTATATTTTAACTAGAACTTTGAAAGCTTGAACCTAGATTTTGCAGAACAGTGGCGAATCTGATTGTGTGTGGCTTTTTCCCCTCAGTGTGGTCTCCTTGTTCCTTTGTGCTCACGTGAATCCAGAAAAGCGTGTAATGCTAGCATCAATAGAAGTAGGTATTAGAACAGGGGTAGCTCTAGATGTAGACTGAATACAATGCAATTAGGAGAGGGATATTGCAAGAGAACATAGCTTGGCTTATGTAATTCCTAGCGAGATTTATTGCAATTCATACAACACAAAACATCCAGAACCTGAAACTATCCTTCTTGACGAACAAAACTTGCAACTCCAATGGCTTTAGACTGAAAATGAAACTATCCTACCTTAACTGATTGTATGAAACAATAATAACACTAGAACAATAAGATCACGTGGCTTCTAAACAACAAAATAAGACTAACTATGCATACAACAAATGAAAACTATTGAATCCTAAGCAATAACTGAAAGACTAAACTATTGAAATGAGAGGACGAAGGGCAATTTTTAGGGGCCATTTGCTTGTAACCAAACCAGCTATTTATAGAATTCCCATTCACCCAAAGATAACTCCAAATAGAGCTATTTTACTGTAAACAATGAAGAAACACTATTCCAAGTAGCCAAAATCATAAATACAAGCAAAAACGAATGAGAAAGCTGGTAAAAGTTGAAAAATTATGCAAGTCGTGATCAGAAAAGTGTGCTGAAAAACACGTGAAGGACCACCGCCCTAAGCAAGGGGGCAGTTACAAGACCGCCACCTTGCCTAGGTGGCGGTCACGAGACCGCCGCCTAGGCAGGGTGGCAGTTTTGTCACTGAAGACAAAAATGCAAAGGAAATGTTATCCAAAATTCACCCCTCAAGGTAATTTTGATAACATGCGTCAAATTATTTGGTCCTGAGCAAGTAAGATTGATTCGTGGCCCAAAATCATGTTTTTGGGGGCCCCTCGACTTTTTCTAACTCTCCCATCCAAGAAGAAATCCCAACGAGTTAGAAAAAATGGAAAAAATGCAAAAAATAAGGATACATGACTGTTTTAAAGCATTTCGGGTCTGAAGGGTTCGGGTTGTATTGAGGTTCATCGTACCAAGCTTGGGGCCGAAAAAGAAAGAAAATCAGCTAAGTCTTTTGTCCCAGGTAGTTTACGGGACAGTTGGGACATTGGGAAGCGAGGGATGCAAAAATCCGAAACGACCGAGAGCAAGAAAAATGTCTAAGTCTTTGTTTTGTGCGGTTTGGAACAGTTGGGACAAAAGTACGCGAGGGACGCGTGGGATGCGAAAAGGTGAAAAGGCCTCAAACAGGAACAAGACAGTCCATTTCGGGTGGTTCGGAGATATTTGTCCCAGGCAGTTTGGGACATCCGGGCCAAAAGTATGCGAGGGACGCGAAAACCCAAAAGAGCCGCCAACGAATGGAATCTCGCCACGTGTCTTCACCTCAAATAGGAACAAGGAAGCCCGAATCAGCCGAAGCAGGAGATTTTGGTTCGGGACATCCGAGCCAAAGGTACGCGAGGGACGCAAAAAGATGAAATGGCCGAAAAGAGACAAGGAGGCCCGCAGACAAATCAGAATGTGCCACGTTTCAGAAGAGGAAAAGTTGGAAATTTGGCTAAGTGTTTCACCAAAACTCCAAAAGGAGTGTTTTGGCCCATTGCCTTAGCTAACGAATCAAGTCATGCAACGTGTACAAGTGGCAAGAAATTTTCAAAGGATGAGCCCGCGAATGAACCAGAGCCTGACACGTGTCATCCAAGTGGCGGAGTGTGGAGAAAATTTGAAAAATTTTGAAAATGTTAAAAAGAGGTAAAATTCAATTTTTTTTCCCGCTGATCCATTTTGGAGCTGTTTTTGCCCTAAATCTTCAAATCACCATATCTTTCGATCCAGAGCTCAGATTTTCATGTTCTTTATATCAATGGAAAGATGGTGAAATTCTCTACATGATTCTGGGGTCAATCTTGCATTTTGGTTCAGTTTGGAGAAATAAAATCGAAAAACACCTCTGGCACGTGATAATGGCCAGAAATGACGTTTCAACAACCAGTTTTAATGCAAATACAATTCGCCGCTTTCTTACCTACCGCCATAATGAGATAAATTAAATGCAACCTAGAAGTGGTTGGGGTATATTTGGATTTCCTCTCTCTTCCCTCTCTCATTCTTCCTATAAATTGTAAAGAGGGGCTTCTTTCTAAAGGTCGGACATTCTTGTTTTGCCCCTCCCTCCTTCTCTTCGGCAGGTGAATTTGTGGAGTTCGAACCTCCCATTTAAAACTGTAATGCAACTTTGCCTCTTGGAATTTTGCAGTGTATTTTATCAATCTTTGGATCAAGTAATGCATGTCTGTGGATGATTCTCAACCCTCTCTGTGTTCATTTGCATCCTCCTGATCTTTCACTGCAAATTTTTTTATCTGTGCATGATCTTGCATCACATTTTAATGGTTTGTGTTTATTGGCAAGATAGGTGTTCTTCATTCCTCGGTGCATCACCTCTGTTAGCTTAGGTTTATTTTATGCATCTTCTTACCCTGTCTCCTTGGCAAGTTAGATTAGATTTTGAGTAAACCCTCTGCATTTTTTCATGTGCATTTGAACAGAGGAATAGGAACTAGCCTTCTCTAGAGATTCCTTGCTCATTTTTGCAAGTCCCACACTTGGAGAAAGGATTCAATGTTTTGCAATCACACTGGATGCTAGTATGATCAACCTAGAAATCTGATCAACACCCAGGGGTGCTGCTGATTTGCACTAACAGTTTTGGCATGCCCGGTGGGACATTAGAGGTATTCACTTTTATTGCAACAAGATCGATGTGCATTTGTTGTAAGTTCCAGCTTTGAAGGATCTTAGAATCACACATCTGGCGACTCCAAAAGAAGCATAATCCGCTAGTTTCAGCAGTCCAAGCCTGGTAAATTTATGATAAGAATATAGACCAGGTCAAGAACTAGGGAGGAAGGATTGTCTGTTCATCTACACCTATCTCCAGGAAGAAAGAAAAGGGGAAGAAGAGCTCAAAGATCTCCATCTCCACCTAATAGAACCTTGTCAACACCTCCACCTAGTAGGCCTTTCATCCAATCAACAAGGGTTTTCAGGCCAATCAGAATGGCGCAACCACCGAATCTATATGTCAATTTCACTGGCAGCAGCCCACTTGCTCTCAATACACAACATCCAATCCCAGTTGCAGCATTGAAGAACATTCCATACTTCACTGGAGAGAACCAGACTACTCCTGGTGATCATGTTAAAGACATTGCCAGCCTTTGTGCAATTCATGAAATCAATGAGATGCAAGTTCCTATCAAATTGCTGACATCCTCATTCAAGGGGAAAGCTTTACAATGGTTCAGGAGTCTTGCCTCAGGTTCTATTCAAAATTGGAATCAGCTATGTATAGCCCTCCATGAGCAGTTTGGGGAAAAGGGAGACAATTTGTCCTTTTTGGAACAGCTGATAACCATCAAGAGAGCTCCCAATGAGCAGCTGACCGACTTCAAATTCAGATTTCAAAGGACTTGGGAGAGGATTCCAGTGGCAGTAAGGCCAGCAGTAGAAAGTTCTTTTCTATATTACCTTAAAGCCTTAAATTCTGATATTTCTATGTTGATTCAATCCATGGGAGGCATAACTATCCCTATGACTTATAGCATTGCCATTAGGGCTGAAAATTGTTTGATTCAATATGGAAAGCTAGCTCCTAGGCCTCCAATGCCATTATATCCAAGTTTAGAGAGCCCAAGTACTAGTCAAGCGTCTGTCTTAGCTTCTATTCCCACTCCTAGAAATCAGAGTTCAAATGAAGCTTCTACTTCATCTCCAAGTACCTCAAACGAGCTTCAAGAAGTCATGAAGCAATTGCAAAACCTAGGTAATGAGCTGGTTACACTCAAAAGGTAGCAAGCTCAGCCTAACAGGCAGCCATATCAGCCTCAAAGACCACCCAATCTAGCTGCAAATCAGAATCAAGCAAGGCCTCCTGCCAATAGACCATTTCAGCCCAATAACCTCAATGTTGCATCCACATCCAGAGCTTTAGTACTGGTGTAAAATAACATGGCCCAAGAATATGATTGGTGTTTCCCGTGCAGTCAGCCACATAACCAATCAATGTGCTTTAACGGTGCATTAAATCAGGCTCTTATGGTGCAAACCATTGGTGGGTCGCAAGAATCCAGCCACGAAGAGGATCAACAACAAGAAGCACCTCAGCAAGGAACATCTCCGAACAAAACTACTCTTGTCAATTGGCAGAATGAAGATTTATGTGGTATGAATCAAATGCCCTCTCAAAGTGTTGCAGCCAACACAAGGTCAAAAAGGAGAAATTTGGGTGAAGGGCATCCATTGGATCCAAGTAATTCACAACCTTCTACCACTCCACAAGCTTTTGGAAAAAAAAATGTAGTCCCAAACATGCAAGGAGCACCCAAACCAGCTCCTAAACCAACTCAAATACCAGTTGCTGCTGCCCACATGCAAGGGATGAATATGCAAACCAAGGGACAACAAAGAGATCCTTCATCACCATTTAGTATCATTGATCAGATGAAGAAGACAAATGTAAAGATATCAATGTGGGAATCCTTATCTATCCCAGGCCAGATATATTTTCTACAAGCTGCCATGAAGGGCTGGCCAACTTCGAATCAGCAAGTCCAAATGCAAGAGAAGGTGCTCACAAATGCTGCCCAGCCTGAAGGGAATCATGGAGGACAGCAAGGTAAAATGTTGAATCCCCCTCCTTTTTATGTCTCATTAATCATTGGAAACCAATTGGTGCACAATTGCATGATTGATTCCGAGGCAAGTAGCTTAGTGATGCCCAAGCAAATAGCTGATCAGCTAGGACTTCAATATGAAACCATATCCAAAGGGGTAGTGCAGTTGGATGGGACAATAGTAACAACAGTTGGGGTGATTAGAAAATTGAGTCTTACTTTGCATGCATGTCCAAATGTTGTTTTTTTACAAGATGTATCAGTTATAGACCTTCCACCACTCTTCGCCCTATGTTTGTCAAGGGATTTCACAGCCAAGATTGGAGGATATTTGTCTGCTGATTGGTCACACATGCTGTTCAGAACGAGGTATGGAACCAAAGCTACAATTAGGTCTGAACCTATTGCAAACTTCCACATTGAGCCCTGCACTCCAAGTCAGATCAATGCCAACTGCTCGACATTTGATCAAGAAGATCACCCAAGCACTGATGAAGCTAACACCAAGGTTGGAAGCATCTCGGATCTAACTCTTGATGAATGGGCAAACAAGGTGCATGCTTTTGATCCTTATCAAGAAGTAGAAGAATCTGAGCTAGGAGTCTATTGCATACGTGAAGAAGATCAGCCCATTCCTAGCATCACCAAGCCAAACCACAAGGATGACAATGAGGTATGGTAGCTGTTTTTTGATGGATCAACGAGTAGAAAAGGTGCCGGAGGGGGAGCCATGCTAGTTTCACCTCAAGGAGTAAATTACTATTCAGCTTTTAGATTTCAGTTTGCATGCTCCAATAACACTGCTGAATATGAAGCCTTGGTGCAAGGGATGCATTGGGCAATAAAGAGAGGGATAAAGAACTTGCAAGTCTTTGGTGACAGTGAATTGATTATAAATTAGGTCAAAGGGCATCATGCTGCCAAGAATGATCTACTCAAGTGCTACAAGAACAGGGTGTGGGACCTCATTAAAGATTTTGAGGGTTTTGGCATCAAATCCATTCCTAGGAAAGAGAACCAAGCTGTTGACAGGCTTGCAGCAGTTGGGGCAGCCTTTGATATTGTGGAAAGCATTCAAAAGGACAAGGTACAACCAAACATCCATGTGATTGTGAGGCCTTAGTGCCAGCTAACAATGTAAGTTGGCAAGTGTTTGAAAATGATCAGTAAATCATCCATTTCTTGCAAGAAGAGGCTGAATTATCAGCTAAAAATCAGGAAAAGTTAGAGCAGCAGTATGGTGACCAAGTGGAGCAGCTGAGAACCAACAAACTACCAAAGGGACTTATTACTTTAGAGTCCATTTTCAATCCTAATGATCAGTTTAGGAAGGAGAAAGCAAACATCCAAGTGAAGGGAGAAGATTCAGTGTCCATCTCAGTAGAAAGAGGCAAATCACTCCAAATTGGTAAGATGACAACTAAGCAAGAAAGGTATGAGTTCATACAACTTTTTCAAGAATTACCTGATGTGTTTGCTTGGAGCTATGAAGATTTGAAAGGTTTCAATCCTGAGTTAGCTCAACACACCATTGAATTGGATCCAAATACTAAGCCCATCAGGCAGAAACAAAGGCCAGTCAAACCCCGCATGGAACCTCTCATGAGGAAGGAATTGAACAAATTGATTGAGTCAAGAATCATATTCCCAATCAAGCATTCTAGTTGGGTTGCCAACTTAGTTCCAGTTAGAAAGAAGAGTGGAGAGATCAGATTGTGTGTTGACTTCAGAGACTTGAATAGAGCATCCCTTAAGGACCATTACCCACTCCCTTCTATGGAGAAAATTTTGTAGGTGGTGGCTGGCTCTGAGAGGTTTTCACTACTTGATGGCTACTCGGGCTACAATCAGATTATGGTGAAGGAAGAAGATCAGTTCAAGACATCCTTCACAACCAAATGGGGAACTTATGCATACAGGAAAATGCCATCTGGGCTGTCCAACGCTGGAGCTACCTTCCAAAGAGCAATGGACATGGCATTCAAAGGTTTGATCAACAACGTGGTGCTGATATACCTTGATGATATCACTATTTTTTCAGAGAATGTAGCAGACCACCTCTCTCATTTGAGACAAGTCTTCCAAAGGTGCAGGAGATTTGGAGTGTCTTTGAATCCTAACAAGTGTATCTTCCTAGCACACGAGGGGAAAATTTTTAGGCCACATTGTCTCTAGGGAAGGGCTAACAATTGATCCTGAAAGGTTTGAAGCCATCTGAACACTTCCATTGCCACACCACAAGAAATATCTTCAAAGTTTCTTGGAAGGATAAACTTTGTCCACATATTTGTGCCTAAATTTTCCACTCTTGTGAAGCCTTTAACAATGATGTTGAAGAAGAATCTTGCATTCAAATTGACAGCAGAAGGCAAAGAGAGTTTTGAGAACATCAAGCATGCAATATCATAGGCTCCAACTCTCATCAACCCAGATTTCTCCAAGGATTTCATCCTCTATGCGTTTGGAGGTGATGATACTATTTCTACAATTTTGGTACAGCAGAACAAGGACAATGATGAACAACCAATTTCTTTCTTCAGCTAAAGCCTGGAGGACTATGAGGTGAGATATTCTTTTATTGAGAAGCATGTACTTACAGTAATCAGAAGCTTGAAGAAATTCAAGCATCTAGTCTCAAACAACAAAGGTCAGTTGTTGGTCTCTCATGCGGGAGTAAAAGACTTCCTCCTCAACAAGGATTTGAATGAGAAAAGAGTAAGATGGATCACTCATGTCATGGAGTATGACATTAAGATCAAGGTCACCAAGCTGGTGAGAGGAAAAGGATTGTCTGAGAAGCTAATTCTGGGAAAGAAAAAGGGAGTATGCAATGAAGAAGAGGTTGTTTTGATAGTTCAAGACAGCTATGTGCAAGGTAGCACTCAAGAAGAGAATAATGTTTTCCCCACTCCTTGCTGGACCCAAGGTATAAGGCACTTCCTAAGCATGGGCCTATGCCCTCTAGAGATGAATAGAGACCCAAACAAGACATTTCAGATTGTAGGCTGTCCCATATGCCATAGTAGAAGGTGTTTGGTTCAAGAAAGATGTGAATGGAGTACATGCTAAGATGCATTGGTACAAATTAGATTCACAAGGTGTTGGAAGAGTTCCATGGTGGACTAGTTGGTGGTCATTTTACACCAAGAGTGATAGCCCTAAAAATCATGAGGGCTGGTTATTATTGGCCCAATATTTTCAGTGATTGCTTCGCATGGATCAAAAGGTGCAAGAATTGTCGCATTCTTCACAGGTAAAGAGATGCTTGCTGCCCTCCCATTGCATCCAATTTCAGTTGACCAGCCATTCATGCAATGGGGTTTAGAATCCATTGGAGTCATTAATCACAATTCAATAAAAGGGCATAAGTGGATTTTGACAGCCACAGACTACTTCACCAAATGGACTAAAGTAGTAGCACTCAAGGAAGCAAACGAGTCCAACATCTTAGACATCTATGCGGGGATAGTAACTAGATTTGGCATACCTGCTACAATAATCTTAGATAATGCATTAGCATTCATTGGATCCAAGGTGACTAAGTGGGCTGTCAAGAACAAGATCTACCTAAGTACTTCATCAAATTACTACACTGAGGGTAATGGCCAGGATGAATCAACAAAGAAGAACTTGTTGAGGATCATTAGTAGGACTCTTGATGAGAATCAGAGGTCTTGGCATACCAAACTGAAATTAGCCTTATGGGCTTATAGGATAACTCCCAAGAGATCCACAGGTAACTCTCCATTCAGGCTTGTTTGTGGAAGAGAGGCAATCTTGCCCATGTCACTTTAGTTGCCAACATTGGAACTCATGAAGCAGTTAGAGTTGCTAAAGTTTGGGCTCATGGAGGTGAGATATGCAGAGTTGATGGATCTCTAAGAGATCAGAGATCAGGCATCCCAAGCAATGGAGAAGGATCAAGCTTTGAGCAAGAAGACCTTCGATAGGAAGGCCAAGAGTAGATCTTTCCAAGTTGGAGATCTAGTGTTAAAATGGGACACAGATAGAGCAAAACCAGGAAGGCATTCAAAATTTGATGCCATTTGGGGTGGCCCATACATGGTCACAAGGTGTAAGGACAACAATGCTTTCAAATTTTCTTCATTGAATGGCGAAAGAATTGCAGATTCTAGTGAATGGAATCTATCTAAAGCATTGCTACTAAAGGGAAATTCTCCATCTTGTAAATATTAGCTTAGTTTTTCATTCCTCCAAGTGCTTGTGCACAATGCTTTGCTGTAGGCTATATTTTACTTTCTCTAAGTGCTTTGGCACAGGCTTACTGTTCTTAGGAGATTTGTTTGGAGGCTCTTGCTTCCATCAGTGTGATATTCTATGATCCTCCTTACAATGTTCTAGTCAGTTAGGGAATCAGATAGAAAATCAAGTGACTCCATGCCCAATGGATGCTTTAGACAACTAGTAACTTCATCCAGCAAGCAGATGACCCCGCTAAGTCACCAAAATTGTTATCCAAAATTCACCCCTCAAGGTAATTTTGATAACATGCATCAAATTATTCAGTCCCGAGAAAGTGAGATTGATTCAAGGCCCAAAATCATGTTTTCTGGGGTCCCCTCGGCCTTTCTTTTTAACTCCCCCATCCAAGAAGAAATCCCAACGAGTTAGAAAAAAATGGAAAAAATGTAGAAAATAAGGTTGCAGGATTGTTCTAAGGCATTTCGGGTCTGAAGGGTTCGGCTCGTATTGAGGTTTGTCGTACCAATATTGGCACCGAAAAAGCAAGAAAATCGGCTAAATCTCTTGTCCTAGGCAGTCCGCGGGACAGTTGGGATGTCGGGGCGCGAATCGGCCAAAAATCCGTCAGGTAGTTTGTGCAGTAGTTGGGACAGTCATTGCCATGCAGGACGCGAAAGAGGCAAACTCGCCGAAGGTGGAAAAATGTTACTAAGTGCAAGTTATCGGACAGTTCCGAGACAAAAGTCTGGGCCGTAGGTACGCGTAGGGCGCGAAAAGGTGAAAAATCCAGTTTTCCGAACAAGACAGTCCATTTCGGGCGGTTCGGAGATATTTATCCCAGGTAGTTCAGGACAGCCAGGCCAAAAGTATGCAAGGGACATGTGGGACGTGAAAAGTCCAAAAGAGCCACCAATGAATGGAATCTCACCACGTGTCTTCACCTCAAACAGGAACAAGGAAACCTGAATCGGCTAAAGTAGGAGATTTTTGTCCAGGAAATCCATGACAAAAGTACGCGAGGGAACGTGAGGGACACGAAAATGATGAAATGGCCTAAAAGAGACAAGGAGGCCCGTAGACGAATCAGAACGTGCCACGCGTCAGAAGAGGAAAATTTGGAAATTTGGCTAAGTGTTTCACCAAAAATCCAAAAGGAGTGTTTTGGTCCGCTACCCCGGCCAACGAATCAGGGCATGTCACGTGTCCAAGTGACAAGAAATTTTCAAAGGATGAACCCGCAAACAAACTAGAGCTTGACATGCGTCATCCAAGTGGTAGAGCGTGGGAAAAATTTGAATTTTTTTCCAAAAATACAAAAGGAGGTAAAATTCAAATTTTGTTTCCCGCCAATCTGTTTTGGGCCTGTTTTTGCCCTAAATCTTCAAATGGCCATAACTTTTGATCCAGAGCTCGGATTTCCATGTTCTTTATATAAATGGAAAGCAGGTGAAATCATCTACATGATTCTAGGGTCATTTTTATATTTTGATTGAAATTGGAGAGAGAAAATTGAAAAATGCCTCTGGCACGTGGTAATGGCCAGAAATGACGTTTCAACAACCAGCTTTAATGCAAAATACAGTTCACCACTTTTGCTAGGGTTCTAAACCTACCGCCATAATGAGATGAGTTAAATGTAACCTAGAGGTGGTTGGGGTAGATTTAGATTTCCTCTCTCTTTCTTCTCTCATTCTTCCTATAAATTGTAAGGAGGGGCTTCTTTCTAAAGGTCAAACATTCCTGTTTTTGCCCCTCCCTTCTTCTCTTTGGCAAGTGAATTCGTGGAGTTCGAACCTCCCATTTAAAACTGTAATGTAACTTTATCTCTTGGAATTTTTGTAGTGTATTGTATCAATCTTTGGAGCAAGTAATGCATATTTGTGGATGATTTTCAACCCTCTCTATGTTCATTTGCATCCTCCTGATCTTTCACTACAAATTTTGTTATATGTGAATGATCTTGCATCACATTTTAATGGCTTTTGTTTATTGGCAAGATAGGTGTTCTTCATTCCTTGGTGCATCACCTTTGTTAGTTTAGGTTTATTTTTATGCATCTTCTTACCCTGTCTCCTTGGCAAGTTAGATTAGGTTTTGAGTAAACCCTCTACATTTTTTCATGTGCATCTGAACAGAGGAATAGGAACCAACCTTCTCTGGAGATTCCTTTCTCATTTTTGCAAGTCCCACACTTGGAGAAAGGATTCAATGTTATGCAATCACACTGGATGCTAATATGATCAACCTAGAAATCTGATCAACATCCAGGGGTGCTACTGATTTGCACTAACAGGAAAAGAGGGGAATAGAGAAAAACAAAGCACGCGGAGGCTAAGCGGGGCATACGTGATGTTAACGTACACTTGGAGAGATTTTTCAGATCCCCAAGACCTTGGGAGGAGACCTATATCATCATTGGGGCATGTGTAACATCGTTCTGATAGCGCAGTACCCTTACAATTTTTGGTATGTACAGTTATTTGAGTGGAAATCCGGAGCCCCTCAAGTAGGTACATGAGATGTTGTGGATGGGGAAATCATTATAAATGATGCAAAAATTTGGACACCAAAAGAATAATAGTGGAGAGGCTACGAGACTTCTCATGGCACACCCAATGACTTGTGTCAAAGGGGGAAAGCGTCAAGTTATTGCCCCATAACGTCTTTAACTTTGAAAATATTAAGATTATAGGATTTATCAATGGCCTTCTTGGAGACCACTTTCGACCCTAAAAGGAGGAGGTAAGTATGTGTAGACACAAAATCTATGCACTTGGGTACATTTCTAGGTCCTAAAGCATGTTAATATTACATGATTCCTAAGAAATAAAACTAGTAATTGACAATGTATTTTGGGCCTTTTGCTTTGTTATAATTTTATTGACCTTGCACACCCTACAACCATGTTGGTATTTGACTGATTTTAATTTTATGGCCTCGAGCACTAGCACCTAGGTAGGACACTAGCACCCAGGCACTCCTATCCCTCCTGGGTGCTCATGATCCTTTATCTCCTTTTCTCACTCTTTTGGGTTTCTTTTACTTCTTAGGCATCTTTTATACTTTTGGACCAACCTTTCAATTTTCAATTACAAAATTCAAATAAGGTAATCATATATATACATAGTTATAGCTCTCAAATAAGGGACCAAGCACTAACATTATCTACTATCACCTAATCTTGCATCCAAAGACACAAAGAACATCTCAAAGCATCCATCTAGCACACTCAAGGGACAAGGGTTGCATCACTTATGCATACACAACATAGGAGGGGAAGTTTATTATATTCCATTACACACATTTGTAGCTGAAGAATTCTAGATCTAGCTTGCTATCATAGTGCAAATTACACAAGGGCATCCTAGGGCATCATTACACATAGTCTCACACAGAACTAAATGGAGTCTGAAAAGTAGTACAACGCTCAGTACTAAGTTCACTCTTTGAGTGACCGTTGGGGTCAGTCTGACTCCACATTTTGCATCTTGTTTATTACATTTTATGTGAAAAAAAGATGTGAACATGTGCAGCTAGTAAACTTGTTTTGCAGGTTACATCTACTTTTAGTGATCAAGGAGTGAATCCAAAGTGAAAAAAAGATCAACATCGAAGTTCCTCCTGAATAGAAGATATCAAAATCTAAGCACTTGTCTGGACACTAGAGCCTAGGAACTCCTGTCCTTTTTTGGGCACTCATATCCTGCATTATTTCGAGTCCCGGAACCTCCAGTGAGCATTGACGAAACTCTTCTCAGTCTATTCCAGCTATTCACCTACTCAAATCACTCGGGAATCAACTAATTCTCTCTATCTCCCTCTCTTGCTTAGGGTTTCACATTTTTACATGCTTATTTTCGTGTGTCTTTATTGTACAATAGCATTTACATATCATACAATACATGAAATGCTTTATTATTAGATTTAATTCTATTTATATTAAATCATTTGGTGAACCCCACTTGTGATCAAACACTTGGATCCTTATTTTTCCTATTCTATTAGATCTTCTTTCATGGATCCTAAAATTCCTCAAATCTCCTTGCATGAATTACTTCAAAGGCACCTACCTTACAAATAGGCTCTCCAAAAATCCCTACAAACTATGTACCTCCCTCACAATACACCACATGTATAAGTAAGTTCCATTTTCGACCGTATCTCCTACGACCCTAGCCTTCGTGACACCACAACCAATCAGCCCAGCTCTAGGTCAATTCAATCTTTACACTATTTATTTCAAGATAAATTTCAAGCTATGGAAACCGTGATTACATCTCTCATAGCTGAAATCCAACATGTCAAGGTTGCTTCTCAAGCCCATGCCGATTCTTCATTTTCACCTCATTCTAATCTCATGTCTACTACATGTGCTTATACAAGTGAAGCCCAAGTCTTACCGCTACCAACACCTCTCAAGTTTGATCTAAATTCTAAGCAACATGATATTCTTCCTAAGCTACTCAATCACCACTTGATCAACTTGCCACCTACTCATTACTACCGTCCTTATCGGTTTGCCAAATACAAAAGTATCCCATTTTGCAATTATCACATACTTAATGGACATCATTAAAATGATTACTATGAATTAAAAATAATAATTAATCGCTTTGAGCATCAGGGTTTTATTTCATTTTCTACACAACAATCTATTACATGCTCATCTCTAATTTCTAAATCCCAGTGGGCTCCCAAATCTGATCCCTTTATTTCTAATGAGTATCATACCATAATTACTAATGTTCTTTCTTCGATAAGTCAAGAGCCGCCTATCCAACCCAGTGTCATACCACCTTTAAAAATACTTACCCTATTACCTCCTCCTATCAATTCCTCTACAACGTTACCAATTTCAATCAAGCAACCACCTTTGAAAATACTTAGCCCATCACCTCCTCTTATCCAACCCTCTACAAAGTTCCCAATTCCAACTAAGCAACCACCTTTAAAAATACGTACCCCATCACCTCTTCCTATCAAGTCCTATACAACATTACCAATTCCGTCGCGATAAGCTTAGATCATACACCAAATTCCTTCTTACGATCTATATAATGCATATGACATATTCCAAACTCCTTAACCATCACAATAGCTCTCTTAAATCATCACATAAATCTTTATCACTCACATACTTAGGGGGCACCACACTTCCCCCGTTTCCATCACTATTTATTATCTCTAGTGTCTACTACTACACTTCACACTCCGCACTTTATGTCTAATCTTTCGTAGCACTCCTACATCTTTGGTACACACATTGTACCATCATTTCTTGTTTACACACTCTAGTAATATGGTTCACACTTGACTATTGAGGGCACACTTCATCTATAAACCTCACATTATCTACACTCACTCTTTGTGCTTCATGATATATCTTTCTAGCATCTAATCTCACACAATACACTCATTTCATGATGACACACTCTTCTTCTATGGCCCATTCTTGACTATTGAGGGATCATTTATAAATTAAACTCATCTCCTACACATCCCCTTGGGGGAAACTTTTCTCCTATCATCTGCACACCTTGCATATCACACGGAAAAAATTAGTGGTGAATATACGTAGTTTGGTGAACGGTAGAATTTTAAGAATTTAATTTTGGTGAATTTTACAGTAACAACAGTACCCAGGTTTCACCCAAAAATCCCATAAACAATAACCTATCCCATTTGAATCGCCAAGGAATTTCCAATCCCAATGTATATTTTTATATTAAATTGTTCAGTGATTGTCATGCCAAGATTTGAAAACATTAATGTTTCACCAAGAAATCGACACACCAAGATTTAAAAACATTAATGTTTCGCCAAGAAATGTACTCGTTGGGATTTGAAAACACTCCCAAAATTTTCCCGATATATACACAGATGTGATGTTTTCCCGTGATTTTCCAATTTGTGTATTTGCGAAGTAGTAGAAAGGCATTTAGTTAATCAACATATTACAATTTTCTTAGAAAATTTCATATAAATATAGGTATTGCCAGGAACCAGCTAGTGCGTTGTAGTTTACATCCTAGAAGCACTTACTACAAGTGAGTCCTCAGTCTATTTGAGACCTATTTTGTTTCATGTCGCATTACTTTATCTATGATTCCACTTTTTTAAGTTGTTATAAAGCCTGAACATCCTCATCCTCGTAACCACTATGATTTTTTATTTCATCTAGAATAGTCCTCCACTTGTAGAGAATTATAACTAGTTTTCCTATCTTAGATACATCTATGTAATATATATATATATATATATATATATATATATATATAATCACTTCATACATCTCCATGAGGTGTTGCTCTGTATATTCCTTGCTTTATCAGTATATCTTGTTTGAATCTTTTTGTTAATGTTCTCTCTTTTGCAATATATATAAGTGTATATATGTGTGTGTGTGTGTGTGTGTGTGTGTGTGTGTGTGTGTGTGTGTGTGTGTGTGTTTATGTATATGTATGTATGTCTATATAGACACACACACACACACACACACACACACACACACACACACACTGTGGTTTCACTTTCCATTTATTACACTACCAATACCATGACCGTTTATCACTATCCACTGAAACTGCCTCATCCCACAATAGACCCAAAGGATATATAAAATGTGGTTCATTTTGTAGGTTTCACGTTCTCTAGGGTCATTTCCTTGGTAGACTGACAGAATGGCGATGCATGACATAGACCTCTCGGGATTCGGGACCTGTTCCGGACCCAAAAAATTATCAACTGTAGATCATTCTGCGGGGTTCACATTCATTAGAAGGATTTGGTTGGGAATGGGAGGTTAACGGAATGTTGACAAAAAAAATTACGAAATAGAGACCATACAAAGATGTCCAAAATGAAGAATTCAAGAAATGCAAAAGCAAAAAAATTTACAACAATGAACCAAAAACCAAATAATTAGCATTTGGAAAAACAAAAGAAATAAAATAGTAGTTGTGGGAAAATTACATACATCTTGTCACAAGCATGCTTACTTGTTACCACCATTTTGCTCACTGTGATGTACTTCAAACTTTTTAAACCATGGAAACAAAAGGTGGTTTTAGGTGGAATTCAATTGCCCTAACCTTTCTAGGATTCTATAAGTGAAGTTGATTGGACTGGTGAAGTGGAGTCCATGTGGGGTCCAAAGTGGCTGTTATAATGTGCACACATAATTAATTAATCATTTAATTAATAAATGATAATTAACTTAGCTAAAGGGGTACTAGGAATTAATTTAATTAATCCAAAGGGGTACAATGTGTATGAATTAATCGATTTAATCAATCAATAAAAAATGGGTGAGTAACAAGATGTACTAGGATAGTATCGGGAATAAGTGTGTAATTTAGGGTGTCTAAATATTCATCTTCTTTCAAGTGCTATTGTGAAGTAATCATGCATCCTTAAAGATAGTCAGACGTATGCAGATTAGTGAGAAAATCAGATCAAAGCATTCAAGATTCTCTCAAGAATAATGATACTTTAGCTAGGTTGGACACATTGACATTTCATTGTCAAGCCAAATAACCTGATGCATACATTCTAAACCTTGAATTCATAGTCTCATACCACAATGAATCATAGATGGAATACCATATATTTTGTCTTAGCTCCTTTGAAATGATGAACACTCTTGGTAATTGGATCTTCTTATGACAGACCTCATACCTATGATGAATCAATAATTTCTCTATGATCATATGCACAACTTATTTGGCTTGATGAAAACATTTAGAACCTCTATACAATAGGACAAACCTCTATACATTATGACCACAGCTCAGTCATCAAGACTCCTTCATTAATCAACTAAAGACAGATCATACCTTGGATGAATCAATGAACTCAGAGTCCTTCATGAGAAGATACATACTAATACTTTGATTTCAAACTAAGTACAGACCTTGAGATCACCTATTTCATGTTTGATTAGCTACAACAAAGACTTCTTATCACTAGACTATCTCTGGCTTCTCAACAAATCATTTAAATTACTTATTCTCTTCTTAACCCTCTGATACATCTTCATTTTGCTTGATTTATGCTCTAATTATGATTGTAGTAATATTCTTATTCCTTCAAACTAAGTTATATGAGAGATAACTAAAAATATCACCCTCCTTTTTTCACTTTGTTCTATATCAAATTTTTATTTCAAAATAGTCAAAACTTGTGATTTTTGTACTAAAACATGTAGATCGGGACCAACACAAATCAAGTGCATTGAAACTGAATAAATGGTAGGCAATCTTTATCCAGTTTGATGTAACATGTCAATCAAACAACCATGATAAATTGTGGATTTTTTTTTGTAATTTCTTCTTATACTACTGTAACACTCTTGCAAAAGTAGTACATATTAAGTGACATAATATTATATAGCCCATGTCAAAAATCACTTGAAAAGCATTCAAATCTCTTTGAAGAATTCCATTGGGATTAGTTACATTATGTTCTCTTTAAATTTCTTATTTTTTACATCTAAACTTCTTCTAGGTTTTCCATGATGGACCTCTTCTTTTGATTTATTATTTCATATTTTTCTATTTTCTTGTAAGATGAAATTTTTTGATTAACATCCATTACAACAATTTTAGGCTTTTTTGTCAATTGACATCATTTACATGATACATCTTGAGATTCATTATCTAGTGTTTTGAAACATGATATGGGTAAGTGCAGGAAGTTGATGGACAAATATAGGGTCATCCGTGGACGTCATATTGCAAAAAACAACAAAATCTCAACTTGTAGGGATTATTAGCTATACACGCACTCTAAATTAGAAAAATTTATATAAATATGAATCGTAGAATTCAGAATCTAGTTTCTAAAATACTAATTTTTTAAAAAAACGGACAAGTTTAGCTATATTAAACACTTAAAATTATATGACTTAGTTTTTTTTTTTGAAAAAACTTATAAGATTGTAGTCCGTTTGCTCGCATTTTGGATGACCAAATCTTGTTATTTTTTTTTTTCCTTTGGTGAAATGTTAGATGTAGTTGTCTATCTTGGGATGGATTTTATTTTGTATTTTTTTTAGCAATATTTTTTTTTTATGATTTTTTCCATGAAAGTGGTCTGAAAATATTTAGAAAACGGAGCGCTTTCCGTTTGCCCGCCATAACTATATCAAAAAATATCGAAATCAAAATTTTTTTTTTTAACGTGTATAGAATTTGTCCACGCTTGGGATGGTATAAGTTTTATCATATTTTGATAAGCGAAACAAAAGTTACAGTCTTAAACGTAGACATGAACATTCACGGGAAAAAATGTCTTAAAGACCTATTGTTAGTAAAAAATTATAAAATGATATTTATCTTATTCTATTCACTTTAAAACAATATTTCTACGAAGCTAAGAGTCTCCCCTACGCGATGGCACCATTTTTGTGAAATGTTTTCAGTTTTTTAGCATGGTTCAAGTCTTTGGAAGAGCAGATTTGAGGTTTTTTGACCTTTTACACTTCATAATGACCTTCCATAGCTTTGGTTGGGGAAAAACAAAGATTTTCCGAGGCTTAGGTTTGGCAGATAGATCCGCGATCACGGTTTATAAAGAACGATCGCGGTTTTTTAACATAAAACGTGAGCGCGCTTTATAAACTGCGATTACAGTTTATAAAGTGCACTCGCGGTTCATAAATCATATTTACACACATCCCAATGTCTGAATTACCATGTGATTTTTACTCTTTGACCTTACCGTATGAATTACTGCAAAATTTTGTCTTTTTCTGCATGTTTTTCTTATCACCAGAAGCAAAACATCATGGGAGACAAAAAACGAAGTCAAAAAAGGAAGTCATTAAGTAAAAAAACACCAAACGAATTAGAGGCCAACAAAATTCAAAATGCTGAGCGAATGCAGAAACTTCATGAATCTAGAAGAGGTTCATCTTCAATCCCAACTATTGTAAGCAATGAAGAACTAGGTAATGTTTCTACTGTCAATGTTGAAGTTGAATTAAATACTCGTGATGAAGAAGTTTTTACTGTCAATGTTGAAGAAGAATTAAATACTCATGATGTAGCAAATGTTGAAATTGAAGGAGACAATGAAAATGTGAATAAGGAAATTCATGTTGAAACTGTAGACAAGCAAAATTTGACAAAAACACCTCCTAGGATTTTATGTAAGAAACCTAATTTTTTTATTGAAATTGATGAAAACATTTTGAAACCAATGTCTGAAAAACTTTATGAACGACAAATCAGAAGAAAAGCCACTGAAATTTGGGATAATCATTTTGAAATTTTAAATGATTCTCAAAGATGTTAGTTGTTGGTTAGTTTGATGAAATTGATTAAAATGAGACCTACATTAAACACCTTAGGATTGACAACATCTAATATACGTGGTCAAACCTCTACAATTGTTGAAAACCTTCATGATGCATATCACACTGTTGGTGTCAAGAGATGCACTAGGGATAGTAATATTGTGCGTCGTGTACTTGCTACTAGTGTTGTAAGTGAATCAATAAAAAACAACGTTTGATTACGCAAACAAGTCGAATGTTGCAAGTTAATCAAAAAACTCTAATGAAAGCAATTGAAAGACGTAATATCCTTCAATCACTCAATAATGCCGATTTTTGGGCATTTTCTGCTAGAGCACCGCACGTAAGGACAAAAATAATTTTGATGCTATAAGAGAAGTTGTTATTAAATTTTGGCATGATAACACTAGAGTTTCACCTAATACAAGAGATGTTATAAAACGGAGAGTTGGTTCTACTAATCGTGAACCACATCCAAAGCATTTCTTAGATATGACTCAAACTCAATTTTTTCGTAAGTTTGAACAAGAGAATCTGGAAATTAAAATTAGTCAACATTTTTTTGAAATGTTGAAACCATTCTATGTGAAAATCAACCATGCTCGCACCACTTGTTGTTGTAGGCAACATGTTGAATTTACGATGCATTATGCTAAATTTTTACGTATTCATTCTAATTTTCATTCTGAAACTATGTTATCTGAATGTGGTGTTCAAGTTCCACCAATATCTTCCAGGGATTTCATTCCTACTATATTTTGTGAAAAAGAAGTTGGACAATTTTTTTATAGTCAGGATTGTTTAGATGGAAGTTGTAGTACATGCGGCGGATTACCTAAATTGGAAAGTTACATCCATGAGAAAATTGAAGGTACAATAGGACATAATTTAGTTGAGTTTGATAAATATAAATCAGTTGCATACCAGTTGAAAGATGGAAAAGAGTCGAAACGGTGTGAGCTAGTTACAGAACAAATGCCCATTTTTCAATTTATGAGAAAATTTAAGGATGAAATTGTTTATGAGTATGCGAGGCATACACATAGAGCTCGATGGTTGGATGAACAATTCAAGCTATGCAAAGACACATTTCCTATTGGTACTATTGTTTCAGTGGTCGATTTTGCAGAGAATTACACATTGCAACCACAAATGGAGGTTCAATCGCAATATTACAACTCAGTACAAGTTGCCATTTTTGTGCATATAGCATTTCTACATTCTCCTGACAGTACAGAGAATGATCGAAATTTTTTAAGAGAGTACCACTTTTATATCAGTGATGATCGTACTCATTCTACTGAATTTGTGCAAGGGTGTTTCCAGTTATTTTATGGAAACTTGTCTGATAGGGACATCCACTTCAAACAACATTATATATGGTCAGATAATTACACGTCTCAGTTTAAGAATGCATGAATGTTTTATTGGATGAGCAGAATGCACGTCAAGATGGGTGTGCAACATATTTGGAGTTTCACTGAGGCTGGACATGGAAAAGGAGAGCATGACGGTGCAAGGGGCATGTGTGAAAAGAGCTCTTGCAAGAGAAGAGTTGAAGTACAAAGATGGTGCTAAATTAAAAGATGCAAAGAGCATAGTGGAATGGTGTACTGACAACATGGCCCGAGGTTCTCAAGAAAATTCCATAGTTCGTAGATATTTTTGGTTGATAGAGGAACAACATATTGCTAACTACGAGGATTGTATGACACTCACTGGGTCCAGTGATATGCACTCATTTTGTAGCTCAGACGCTACTTTGTGGGCCGTATGGACAAGAAAGTTGACATGTTTTTGTGCATCTTGTATCGAATTTGTCACTGCTGAGTGTGATTCACAAGAATGGGTGGAAGGATGGATTTGTAGGCCTCTAACTCCGCTTCCTAGTTATCAACCTCCACAAGCATTATGACTTATTTCTGTAGATGAAGTTACAACATCCAAGGACTTTGACAAAATTTCAATTTTGGTGCGACAAGGTATTTATGGTTATTTATTTAATTTTTGTATTGAGTTATGTCCATTGAAATTTTAATATGTAATTTAAATTTGAGTTGTTCAACCTTGGTTATTTTTTTGTAGGACATGTGTTTGCAGTAATTGCGACAGAAGACAATGAAGAAGGAACAAACTATTTCTTATGTCATTGCATCGAGGAAAGAAAGAAGTTGACTTCTCCTATTATAGATGGCGAAGATATTGAGTATCCTATAGGGTCAGTGGTAGTTACTGGAACTTGGCTTCGATGGTATCCATTAAAAAATCCTCTGTTTGGGTGTTTGAAGACTTTGAGACACACAGGAAAATACTCTTATATTCACATCTAGTTCTAGCGACAAATATTCAGCTGTATAGATATCGAGGAAGGCCTAATAACAAGATTCTTTGGAAGGTTCGAGAGTCAGATCATGAAGCAATCTTGTCTGCTATTCAGAGTAGATCCGATCCTGATGGTTCATTGGAATGAATTTACAATGCTCATGTCTGGTATATATAATTTCTTTTCAATATATATATAATATTTTTTTAGTTTAAAGATCTAGATTTAAGTTTGAATATATTTTATTTTAAATTTGTGTATTTTGTACATATATAGATAGTATATGGTTTTGATTTGAAACTTAAATTTCTTTGACTAACACTTTTATGTTTAGGTTAGTGGTGCCAGAAAAGCTTCCACCTTCACATGGTTGGCACTGTTAGTAGAGAATTTTAAATTCTCGAAGCTAAGAGAAGCTTTCATTGTTTGAAAAAGTTGTAAATTTTGAAAAAGTTGTAAATTTTGAAAATGTTGTAAATTTTGAAAAAGTTGTAAATTTTGAAAAAGTTGTAAATATTGAAAAAGTTGTAAATTTTGAAAATGTTGTAAATTTTGAAAACGACTCCTCCCCAAGTGTTTACAAGACCATACCTACGCGTGTGCACCAAAATGAGAAGGAAAAAAACCGAGAAAGACTATTATAGAGGGTCTCTACACTGAGGTGTTGGATCAGACAAGGCCTCTCTAGGTGCCACGGAGTCTGAGTAGTCACCCGTTGAAGTTGAATGATATTTTGGTCTCAGGGCTCTTAAGGGACTATGCCCGAACGAAGTAGCCTGGAAGCAACGACCCTTTTGTACACCAAAAAACCACCTCCTCTAATGTTCACCTGGCCACCCAAATGTGTCGGCGCAGTCGGTTTGGTGCCACGACCCACCATTTGCAAAATATAGCGTTTGACAACCTTACACTAGCTCCAAGTGCACTATTTCGCGCGTTTGAACACAGTAGGATAGCGAGAGCACCGAAATGAGAAGGAAAAAAACTGAGAGAGGCTATTGTAGAGGGTCCCTATGCTGAGGTGTCAGATCAGACGAGGCCTCTCTAGGTGCCACAGAGTCTGAGTAGTCACCCGTCGAAGTTGAATGATATTTTGGTCTCAGGGCTCTTAAGGGACTACGCCCGAACGAAGTAGCCCAGAAGCAACGACCCTTTCACGCACAAAAAACCACCTCCTCTAGAGTTCACTTGGCCACCTGGATGTTTTGACGTAGTCGGTTCGGTGCCACGACCCACCGTTTGCAAAATATAGCATTTGACAACCTTACACTGGCTCCAACTGCACTATTTCGTGCGTTTGCAAACAGTAGGACAACGAGAGCACCAAAATGAGAAGGAAAAAACCAAGAGAGGCTATTGTAGAGGGTCTCTACGCCAAGGTGTTGGATTATATGAGGCCTCTCTAGGTGCCACGGAGTTTGAGTAGTCAGTTGTCGAAGTTGAACGATATTTTGGTCTCAGGGCTCTTAAGGGACTACGCCCGAATGAAGTAGCCCGGAAGCAACGACCCTTTCGCGCACCGAAACACCACCTCCTCTAGCATTCACCTGGCCACCCGGATGTGTCAGCGTAGTTGGTTTGGTGCCATGACCCACCATTTGCAAAATATAGCGTTTGACAACCTTACACTGGCTCCAACTGCACTATTTCGCGCATTTGCAAACAGTAGGACAGCAAGAGCACCGAAATGAGAGGAAAAAAACTGAGAGAGGATATTGTAGAGGGTCTCTACATCAAGGTGTTGGATCAGATGAGGCCTCTCTAGGTGCCACGGAGTCTGAGTAGTCACCCGTCGAAGTTGAACGATATTTTGGTCTCAGGGCTCTTAAGGGACTACGCCTGAACGAAGTAGCTTGGAAGCAACGACCCTTTCGCGCACCGAAACACCACCTCCTCTAGTGTTCACCTGGACACCCAGACATTTCAGCGCATTCATTTTGGTGTCACGACCCACCGTTTGCAAAGTATAGCATTTAACAACCTTACACTGGCTCCAACTGCACTATTTCACGTGTTTGCAAACAGTAGGACAACGAGAGCACCGAAATGAGAAGGAAAAATGCCGAGAGAGGCTATTGTATAGGGTCTCTACATTGAGGTGTTGGATTAGATGAGGCCTCTCTAGGTGCCACGGAGTCTGAGTAGTCACCTGTCGAAGTTGAACAATATTTTGGTCTCAGGGCTCTTAAGGGACTACGCCTGAACGAAGTAGCCCGGAAGCAACGAACCCTTTCGTGCACCAAAACACCACCTCCTCTAGCATTCACCTAGCCACCTAGACATTCTGTGCATAGTTGGTTTGGTGCCATGACCCACACCCACTGTTTGCAAAATATAGCGTTTGACAACCTTACACTGCTCCAACTGCACTATTTCGCGTTTGTTTGCAAACAGTAGGACTTACACTAGAGAGCACAGTAGGAAATGAGAAGGAAAAAACTAAGAGATGCTATTGTAGAGGGTCTCTACACCAAGGTGTTATATCAAAGGAGGCCTCTCTAGGTGCCATGGAGTCCAAGTAGTCACTCGTTGAAGTTGAACGATATTTTGGTCTCATGGCTCTTAAGGGACTACGCCCAAACGAAGTAGGCCGAAATCAACGAACCTTTCATGCACCAAAACACCATCTCCTCTAGCATTCACATGGCCACCTGGATGTGCCAGCATAGTTGGTTTGGTGCCATGACCCACCGTTTGCAAAATATAGCGTTTGACAACCTTACACTGGCTCCAACTGCACTATTTCGCGCGTTTGCAAACAGTAGGACAACGAGAGCACCGAAATGAGAAGGAAAAAACTGAGAGAGGATATTTTAGAGGGTCTCTACGTAAAGGTTTTGGATCAGATGAGGCCTCTCTAGGTGCCACGGAGTCCGAGTAGTCACCCGTCGAAGTTGAACGATATTTTGGTCTCAGGCTCTTAAGGGACTACGCCCGAACGAAGTAGCCCAGAAGCAACGACCCTTTCGTGCACCGAAACACCACCTCCTCTAGTGTTCACCTGGCAACCCGGATGTGCCAGTGTAGTTGGTTTGGTGCCATGACCCACCGTTTGCAAAATATAGCGTTTGACAACCTTACACTAGCTCCAACTGCATTATTTCACGCATTTGCAAACAGTAGGACAGGGAGAGCACCGAAATGAGAAGGAAAAAACTGAGAGATTCTATTGTAGAGGGTCCCTACATAAAGGTGTCGGATCAGATGAGGCCTCTCTAGGTGCCATGGAGTCTGAGTAATCACCCGTCGAAGTTGAACGATATTTTGGTCTCAGGGCTCTTAAGGGACTACGCCCGAACGAAGTAGCCCGGAAGCAACGACCCTTTCACACACCAAAAAACCACCTCACTCTAGTGTTCACCTGGCTACTCGGACATGACGGTGTAGTCAGTTTGGTGCCATGACCCACCGTTTGCAAAACATAGCATTTGACAACCTTACACTAGCTCCAACTGCACTATTTCACGCATTTGCAAACAGTAGGACAGCGAGAGCACTTAAATGAGAAGGAAAAAACTAAGAGAGGCTATTGTAGAGGGTCCCTACGCTGAGGTGTCGGATCAGACGAGGCCTCTCTAGGTGCCACGGAGTCCGAGTGATGCCAAAAATCACAAAAATGATGTCTAAACGAGATGAACCCAACTTAAAGGTAAATCCTTTTAATTCAACATACCCATTCAGTCAAAAATATTTAGAAACCCTCTTCTCACAAGTCAAAGACACAGAACCTTTGGTTGGTCATAGTGGAGAAGAATCTAATTCATACGAAGACCAAAACAAATTAGATCTATCTTTCTTTCATGAGCTCCTTTACTACAATAGAGACGAAGTACTTGCAAGAGTCCTTGAGTTAGGAGGTAGACTATTACAAGAGTATGAAGTGGTGATTAAGACCATGAATCACAAAGCAGAAGATCCAAAATGACCATCCCTCATAGAAATGGACATCCATTTTAATACAGGTTATTCTTCCACTTCAATAAAACGTAAAAAAAATGTTGAGGATCACCCACCAAAACCAACAAGTGATTCATGAAAACCTTACTTTAAGGCTTCACGTAGATTCAAGATTGAACATAGTCACAAAGACTCACCTCCTCCTAGATTTTATGATGAAGATGATCCCTTATTCGAAGAGGAGATCATTCAAAGACAAATACTAAAACTCACTCAAAATTTAGTGACCTTAGGTTACTTGAATAGGAATACATGCAAGGATAGACTCAAGATAAAGTTAGGTGAATTTCACATTTATCCATCTAATGAAGAAAATTTCAAAGTTGCTAAAGTGAATAGACCAATATATCACCCACAAAGGAAAAAATGATTCAACAAGAGTTGCATTCAATGAAGAATACGCTAACCACTTTACAAGAAAGAAATGTAGGACACAATAGAAAATATCTATACAAAAAGCTATTTCCTTACCCATTTGATAAAGATATGTTGCTACAACAATTTGCAAAGAATTTAGACATGGTCCTAACGAGAAGATGGGTATATTCAAATAACCATATCCTAACCATGGAGATAAAAAGAACAAAAATTCAGATCATGGACAAGCTTGTAATGACTATCGGAATACTACCTACATCTATCCAAAAAATGATAAACAATTTTAATCCCTTATAGGATGCGTCCATTCATCTAATGAACAAGTAAATACCATTAGGATCTTAGAGAAAAGTTGTGATGTGGATACAAGACATTCTAGTTTGGTAATACCATTTATCCCCTACCTATTCCGCAACAAGTCCAATACAACTTAATAGAATAATTGGAAAAGACACCAGCTAGAATTTTGATCCTATATCTCCTCAAAATCACCATTGCTCATAAGAAAATATTATATAAAAAACTTATGAGTTAAGGGGTGTCGAAAAACATAGATCTCACACACCTTCAAGAAATTAGTACACACCTTGACTCCAATGATCATATCTCTTTTCATCAAAATCCAATCCCATGCAATAACCAAGAGAAAAAGTTACCCTTATACATAGAGCTCATTGTAACTCATCGTCAGATCAAAATAGTGCTTGTGGTTTATGGGTCCTATCTAAACAGATCTGCATATTGAAACTGGTGAAATAAACTAGGCCATTCAGAAACTGATTCGGGTCAAAGAACATTTGGTTCCAAATGTACTCACTCCTTGTAATAAGAAATTTCCATCATTGGTCAATCCCTTAACATTTTTGGAGGCAACATATCAAAAGAATGGTCTAGATGATAAATTAAGTCCTCAACATGCCTTATTAATATAAGATCTCTCAGTGTCTCTTTGATAATGATGAGACATTTGCAGAATTCATGGGAATCAGGGATTCTATTTTGAAGGGGGATCATAAGAAATATTTTCCCATCAACCTAGATGATTGTGCATACTTTGGATAAAAAGTACAGATGTGTGAACACTTGAATAAAAAGAGTATAAGAAAAATCAAGACTACTTCTGAAAATCCTTGCAAGAAAAAAAACATAAGTCTCATAGTGAAATCCTCTTTGAGTCATTAGTAAACAAACAAGACAAAGAACATATAGAAAAATAATAGATAAATCTTAGAGCTTCACTTTCAACAAAAGAAAAAAATGTTTTCATAGCATTATTATGAGAATATGAATATTAATGTTTTCCATTAGATGCTAAACCCATAAAGCAGAAGTTAAGAAATATGCATCCCAACGTTACACTGTTTGTTAAAGAAGAACTGAAAAAGTCATAAATATGAAAACCAACACACATGGATATATATATATATATAAGAATCAAACAAAGTGTGCTCTAGACGCACGTCTCTGAAAATATATATGTATAAGTTCATAATGTATGTGTACATCTCAAACTAAGCACGTGTCATAATGTACATATGGGACCACATGCGGTCGCAAAAGGCTATATATATACAATGGACTATGAATCTACTCATGACCACATATGTACATCCAGGTGGACTATAAATCTACTCATGAAACATCTTCCCTCTCTTCACCCTGCTAGAAGTAGCATGTCCACGACCTGGGGATGTAGTGGAGGGAGATGCCACTACGGATTTCATCATGTGGTCCTAGGTGTCTCTAAGCATGCTTGCAACCTAACCTGCACATTCATAAACAACAAGTTTTTAACACCCAAAATTTTAAAATACATTCAAAATTTAGAAACTTGTACAATTTAGTTAAAATGCATGTGAAATCTTACCGCAATGTCATGATCCCTATCAATTTTTTGTTGACACGTCGTAGGGACAACAATAGACTCACGAGGGGTAAGCTACATATAAATAATTAATTTTCAAATTAAATATTTCACATATACCTACAAAATTTGATATTGTAGATTTAAGTTTAATAAGAAATAATGAACCTCCAAAATTTAACAAATTTAAAAAATTGTACCTCAGTTAGTGGATCTGCAGATGCTATGGCAGTATCTACAGCAGCCTCCATAGTCTGCATATATGGAGGAGTCTCTCTAGCAGTCATAAGCTATACAAAAAACATGTACAAATCAATATTAAAATCTACATGACAGAGGTCCAAAGCATGTAATCCACATGAACTTCCAGTAATTAGAAACAAAGTGTAAAGAGATTTACTAACTTGCGTAAAACTCATGTGAGGCATGCCAGTAGCCTCAGTTCCCTTAGCAGATGATGACCCGCCAGGCTCCTTTGTATAAAAGAGAAAAATATTAATACATGTACAACATACACATGAAACATTATAATAATAATCTAGTGCAATCAAATGAAATTAAAAATGTAAGTTTGTACAACTTGAAACTTACATTTGAAACACACCCAGCCACAGTAGCCAGCATGTCGACACCGAATGTTTCCTTCACCGGCTCTTGCTATTTAAAATAAAATAAAAAATTAATTTTTTACATGTATGTACATGACGTACAATCATATATATATATATATATCTCAAACATGTGAATTAAATATTGTATATATATATATATATAATTTAAATTTATTTGAAATTTACCTGTGAAAGACCAATATCAGTGGCACCAGTTCCAAAAACATTCCCCAGCATCTCATCTATAGAAAAGAAATCCTATGAACCAGCAAATGATGTCTCGCCTGCAGTGCATACGGCACCACATGATCCACAGTGGTGTGGTGCACTAGAACTGGCACCTCCACCAACATCACCAGATGTAATCTGGTCACTATGTTGGGTGAGAGTGTTAGTGAGCTCCCTCAATGCATGCAATGTATCAATCTCCACAACCTCCTTCACTGTAGGAGGGATAATTGAAGGTAGTGGGGGTTTTGGGGAATGGGGGATCCTAGGCTGACCTACGTGTGCACTAGGTCTGCTATGTGCAGAGCCACCTCCTCGACCAAAAAAGTTAGAAAAGTCAAAATAATTCAGGACCTCATTAAGCACGAACTCACAATATAATTTCTTTCAAAAAATAAAGAGGAACCTCATTGTTGTTGCATGGTGGATAATAAAAAACCATCCACCATCGGTCCCAAAAATTGTTTTTGATTCTATCATCATGGCACCAATGGATTGGGAACCGTTTGCAAGTAACTGCAAGGGGGAAATTAGTTCTAGGGTCGGTAAATAATGCACAAATGAGGTCTTTTCCATTTTTTTGTCTTTGATGGCCACATGGGATAGTTTATCTACATACCACCACCTACAGTCACTTCTAAAGGTGTTCCATCTATGTATTTGGTTGGTTACAGAATCGACTTCGCCAATCAATGTTTGCAATGTATTGGCTAAAGTCATGTGGGACGGATTTGTAGCATGGTTTTTTCTTATAGTTTGAATTAGGTTCTCAATAACAATTTTATTTTCTCATATTTTTCCAATGATATTATCTTGCGTTCCTGCTGGCTCAGTGGGGATAAAAGGAGCCACAGGAGGCGGATCTATGTTTGGAGGAGGGTTTTGAGGAATGTTTGGAGGGTTTTGAGGAAGGGTTTTGAAGAATTTTCGGTGGTTTGCATGATTTCGAGCTTGCCGACCAACTGATAAAACAAGAAATTGTATACATAAACAAACATTTTAAAAAACCCATGAAAATGCAAAAAAAAAACATAAAATGCAAAAAAATGATTACAATCGGGGACTTACCTCCTCGTCTTGGTGGCATGGTTGAATCTATCCCTATCCATAAGTCTGATGAGCAATTTTGAGGTGGTATTGAAAGTGTGAGTGAAAAACGTTTAGGAAAAATCGTGGTTTGAAATGAAAAATGAGGAAAATAAGGAGTCGCGGGACTGCTAAAGTTTTTCTCAGAGTTCTGCGATCGCGGTTTATAACCACGCTCGCGGTTTTAGTTTCGGTAATTACCGAACCTAGAATTTAGGAACCGCGGTCGCGATATGTAAACCACGATCGTGGTTCCTTTATTTAGGGTTTTTATGTCCACAGAATTGTCCACCAACTTCATGTACTTACCCATATATGGATATTGAAATCAATTCTTTGTAATCAATGCTAACATTAGCAATCGGTCAATGAGAGTGCCTTTGAGATGCTTCACGATGAGTTTATTCTCTTTGTTGTCTTTCTACCTAAAACAATTCATTTGAATGCATTTTCATGTGTAATATTTGTCTTTATACATATTTCTCATGTTGATATGTCTGTGCACATATCAATATCATTTATTCTAACATGTTGTATCTTTTTTTCTTTCAATTCTATAGGATTCATTGGTTCAGTAAAATGGAACCTAAAAAGGGAAGCTCAGCCTCAGCAAAAAATTATATTCTAACCCCTCCTGGTAGTGGTACTGACATTCAAAAAACAACATCTTATTTTGAGAAACCATCTAAGGAAACCCATACTTCTCAAGTATAACCATCACAATCAAGGGATAATGATTACATTCAAAATGAAACTCAGAATGAGCATGTGTTCATTTTTTATTTTCCTGATGTTGTTAATGACAACAACAATGAAATTCCTCCTCTTGAACACATTCCATTGAATGATGTTGAGTTTTACACTGTACCACATCCCCAATTGAATGAAAATGACACTGCATCACCTGTCAGTGTCCAAGTGAATGTTGGAGGTGAAAATTTTGGCAATGGCAGTCAACGAAATTTAAATTTGACCAAGGTAAATACTCAGCAGACACCTATTTATGGAAGAAAGAGAAAGGAAAGAAAATAGGACTTGGGAAGGAGTTTTAGGTTAGACTGGGTTTCTAAATTTCCATTTATTAAACCTGTTGAAAATGAGAATAAATTTGAACCTCCCAAAGAATGCAAATGTACAATATGTAGCTGGAAATTGGGCAGGGACAAGAAAATGCAACTTAAGTTGGATACTATTGAGAAGCTTATAGGAAAGATATATGAAAAGATAATTGTAGATGGCATTGAGAAGAATATGACGTTAAGAAGAATGTTGCTAGATGGAAAACGTGGATGATTTTTTGCATATTAGGTATTAAAAATAATTTGAAGAGCACAAGAGAAATGAAAGAATATTTGCAGTGAATGGAGGGACAAGTACCTCTGAATTCAACAAGATCATTCAAAACATACTTTTGGGTAAAACAATTCAACTAGCTACTATTTTTCACATTTTGAAAAGAGGTCTTCCTATAAAAGATTTTCCTAAACAAAAGAAGATGTTTTATTTTCTTGGTATCCCACACTTTCCTCATTCTCACTGGTCAGAAAGTAGTGGTTGGGATTGGGAAAAATGCCTAGCTATGGTTGAGAAAGAAGACTTGCAAGAGAAACTGAAGTCTACATGATACATATCTTTTTCTATTGATGAGGTTACAATAGTAGATAATATTGCTTGGGTTTATATTCATGTGTATAATGTTGAGAATTTTGTGAGACAACCTCACTTACTTTCCATTCATAATATGAGAGAGAACTCCAATGCTAAAAAAACCTTTGTGAGTTCGTGATAAAAAGTCTTAAGGAGATCAATGACATGGATGTTGCTGCAATTACATCGAAGTTGGTATTTTTCGAGGCAGATGGGGCATCTATAATGCAAGTTCATTGTAATGGCCTATGTGTAAGACTCCAAAAATATCATTTCCCTTATATGATTTTCATTCATTGTATGGCTCATCAAATGAACCTAGCTTACAAAATAGTTGGCAAATCTAAACCTCTCGCAAAATTTGAAGACCCTGTTTGAGAGGTGCATGCTTATTTTTTCCGTATTCTTAAAAGGTTCGTGGAATTAAAAATATTTGCATAAGGACTAAAAAATGGGCTTAAATTGCTAAAATATGTTGACCCCCAGGTGGATATCATTCTACCAACCGGTTCGTAGGGTGTATGAAGAATATCAATCCTTATTAGGAGTGATGTGGCAAAATCACAGGGAAGTGGACAAGGCCCATGATTTGATACATCATTTGAATGATATAGAGTCATTTTTGATGTTGTGTGGTCTCCCTCCCATGTTGGAAGAAATGCATCATTTAATTACACAAGCATAAGAAAGAACTATCTATAGTTTTTATTTTTATAAAATTGAGGAAACTAGTTTGTATGACAATAGAATATTTGTTTCTCAATGAAACTACTTTTACAGGTCCAAATTTTTATGGTTGGAATGATTTGATAAAGATTGGAAATGCATGTAGCTTTTTGAAGCTCAACTTGTTTGGGGAAGTATGTGCTTTTATACGTGGATATGAGATATCGATGTACATGTTTAAAGTAGTAGCTGATAAGGTTGAGGAGGTAAAAGTCATAGGGCCACTATTTTATGACATTGTATCATCAACAAAGGTGAGGTTAAGATAAATTGTAGTGTCCCTACTATAAGAAATAAGGGAGTGATTTATAAGGGATGTTTTACTTGAAGCAATGGTTATAGTAAATCCCATGTTTTTGAATCCTATCCAAAATGAAATACATATGCAAGAAGACTACTTCAAGAGGTTCACTACATTGATTTAACATTTTTGTAAGCCTGTTGATATCAATGGAATGAATATTCTAGGTATTTAAAGAAAGGACAATATGAATGCTCAATCTCTTTTGGATAATCCCTTAGAGTGTGGAGCAATAACCTAACTATGGAAAAGAGTTGGGGTGAGTACTATTTTATAGCAAACCATGTCTGATTTTTTCTCATTTGCTGCTCTATGTTAAAAAATGATTTTGGGTTCAGTTGAAGATGAGAGAATTTTTAGTGCCTTGGCCTTTATAAAGTCAAAATTGTGAAACAAGCTTGACACAAATTTGGAAAATTGTTTGAGAATTTACACATCATGGTACAAAGTGGATAACTTTCCCTATGACATGGCTCTAGAAATACGAAAGTTGATTAATGAAAGGAAAGGGGTTGAAAACAATTACACAAATACAATAGATGACTCGATTGCAGTAGTTGACTGTCAAGAAAGAGAGAGTCAGTCTCAGAGATCTGGTGAATTAAATGATAGAGATGATCCAAGTCCATCAAGTTGGAAGCTTTCATTTGTGGATATCCCATGATATAGATGTTCATATAATAATTAATATATTCCAATATTCAATACATTTTTCTGAATCTCAAACAAGAATTAACACTCACCCCAAACTTACATGTGCCTAAAGGTAATCATATTGATTACATTTCCATTTTTATTGTAGAAACATTACAAAGTCATGTTTTAATGAGTATTTAATATATATCACATACGATGTTGTTGATCTCTTTTATAGAAATCATAAACCATGGCTGGTTGGCTATTAAATCACAATGCATTTATATTATTATATACTTTAGGCATATAAGAGTTGTGGTTCTTAATTATGAGATAGAATAAGTGGATTTGCTTGAATCAATACTGAAATGAAATTTTAAAAATAACACTATTCCTCATTCAACTTGCTTGAGACATGCCTTGTATGAAAAAATTGAAGATTGTCATTATAACAAATGGAATTTTTTAAAAAATGGATCTAAATACACTAAAGAGTAAATCCATGCACATATATGTAACTTGTGCGCCCCTTTGTAAAATTTGTTTCAACCACAAGCAACCTAAATATCACATGTATATTAATACAATAAAAATAAAGATAACTCTAATCTATTAATAAGACAATTTAATATTTTTATCCATGACCGTGATTTCCTCCTAAATAATAGAAACAACAAAACCAAACTGCCACTTCAACTTGGAATTAGGCTCCACAACTTTAACAAATTATATCATCTTCTGTAACATACTCAATTCCTCATCTCTTGGAATTACAACTTGTTGTAAATCAAAGTGACTCACATGTAGCTTTGTTAGTAACTCATAATTGATAGTGAAGCTTTCCTCTATTGTTGTATGAAAACTAACTGACAAGGTTATCAATGGTTTAATAGAGTCAAAAAAAAATTCTCATCTAGATTCTCAGGAATTCGGTCCTTCTCTTGAGTCATTTTTTCTTTCATATTCTTCTAAAATGCATCCTTCTTAATGATTTGGCGTGTATTGTCAAAAGGAATTGGCAAACCAATATTTTTGAAATCTTGTACCTTTCCATGCACCCTCTGTAACATTATTTGACACTTATTCAACAATTCATGTGCTTTTCCCAACATCACACACTTCTAAATGATAGATGATACCTTTATTGAGAAATCAGGCCGGTTCTGAATTCCTCTGAATTCCAGTTCTGTGTCACTGAATTTTTAGATAGCTTCCAAAATTTCTTTATTGTATCCTCTCTTAAAGCCATGTTACATATTCACATGTTACGTATTCATGGAGCTTATCATAGATTCTCTGTAGATCAGTCATGAATTCAAACAATATAATCAAATCATCAAATTTTTGGTTTATTTTCCCCCAAACATTATCTATCATATTAATCAATGCCTTTTTATGAAATCCAGATAGTTTGATGTTGGAAGACTGTATTTCCTTTTTTTCTTTTGCCAATTCCTGCTGCAATATTTCATTTTGTTTTTTCTCATCATCTAGTCTTTGTTCCCATTTTTTGACCTTTTCTTTCTCTTCATTCACAACCTCTTTTAATTCTCCCAATGTTTTTTGTAATCTATCATTCTTACTCGTTTCCTAGAACTTTTTTTTACCTCTTCTAGTTCTACCTATGCCTATTCATTCACAACAACTTCAGTTATAGAGGCAGATGATTTTATCTTCCTCTCTAACTCACCTACTTTATTAACTCGTGCTTTTTGTTTTGCTTTCTCATTTTCTAGGTCTACCTCTAAATTTTTCATCTTATTATTCAAATTATTGTTCTCCCTCTCTTCCTTGAGTAATGTTTTCTAAACCACATCATTGTTCCTTTTCGACACATTAGTTTTGTCAGAAGGTTTCATTGCCTTAAGATCCATTTGAAGGGAGGTCACCTCGTAGTCACTGGAAACCATTTCATTCTCTAGTTTTACAACTTTGGGAACAACATACGTGTATTCCAGGGTATTTGTGTCTCAGTTATATGTAGGCAATACCCTCATTGTGGCTGGATCTGAAGTTCCAGTAGCATGTAGAATTTTCTTCTTGTTTCTTTTATCTCTTTTTGATTTATTGGCAAACTCATATAGGTAATCAAAATATGAGGTTTTCGTAGGAAAGAATTATTCCACCTTGAATGGAGAAGGAGAAATTGAAATTTGGGGGGGAATTTCCCTATGGAATGGAAGTTTGTTTAGGGGTGGCAGTAACACCACCTTCTATAAATAGTTGCCTTGAGCCAAGAGTAATTGTACTTGTGTCTACCTATGTCTTTTGCCTCTTCTCGGTTCCTTGTTAGAAAATAGCCCTATCAACTTCAACTATCTCTATTAGCCTATTTAAGTTTCCAACACTCTGTTGACTACTATCATCATCACTAGAACCGCCAACATTAGTAATAGTAACAGATTCATGGCCAAATTCTCCGCTAGATTTTTCAATGTGTGGCTAAATTATTTGTTGAGTATTTAACTCCGGAGTAAACTACACTGGATTAAAACTTGTAGATGTTGTAGTATGCAGTGTTCCTTTCTCCAAAATCGAAGATCTAAGGCCCGACCTGTTGAAAATGTTTCTAGACTATACCTCTGGTGGAAGCCAAATGGCTTGTCTTGTTGAACCCAAACCACCACCACTAAAACCCAAATTTTCAACAATAACTGCTCGTGTAGAATATCTTTGTTTCAAGCCTTCATCGAGACTTTGCTTATATGTGTTAGGGGGAGTGCGTAATTCCTTGGAGGCGGAGTCATCATCACTAATTGCCTCTTCAGGATTCTCTTGATTCCACAATTTTTTGAAATATGCATCTTCTGGAATAGAATCATAGTCTTCTACAAATTTTGGATGGCCTAGGTCCTGCCTAATAGACCAAAAGACATCAAATTTTGACCTTGTCCAATTTCTATCTTACAATTCTTGATGTAATGCCTTTGGCACACTTTTAGAGGAATTTTAATCAGGTTTTGCAAAAAAATTGGCAAAATAAAAATCCTTTTCCTTTTTTGTGGAGGCTCAAGCAATCCAAAAATTTGTTTTGACAACTCTTGAGAACTAATTCCTTTCTCAACAACAATTTCATTAATTTCTATTTCTACTTCATCCCAAGAGTTCTTGTTTTTCAATTTTTCTAGCAAGATATTGCTTTCATGTTGAATTTTAGTGGTAAATTTCTTGTTCGCCACTACCCTTGCTTTAATCACCTCACATGGGTCATAAACCCAGTGAGAATCAACATCAAAGTTAAAAATCTGTAAGATTTCATGTACCACATTAAATGTTTTTCTTTCAAATGTGAACCCTCCACATGAGAACAATATGGAAGGAAGTATTCTCTTCTTTTGTTGAGTAAAAAAATAGAGATTATTTGTGCTTTCCATGTGTCGTATATATTCCAAGGAAAAAAAATCTCTTTGTCACATGTATTGAAAATTTTCTAGGTTGTACTCCTGATCCATAAAACCTTAACACAATATAGTCCTCCATGAAGTACCAGTCTGTTAACTGTATTTCTAATCCTAGTTAAATGCAATCTCTACATTTCATAGGAAATCTAGGCAATGTACTTTCTGTAAATGCTTCATAAATTAGAGCCCAAAAATAATCCACAAATTGACTGTAGTCCCTTCTATTATCATACATCCTTATCTTGGGGTCCACTCAGTTAATGGACGCATCAATTTTGTCTAGAGATCAACATTATAGGGCTTAATTGCAAGTTTTATTTTTCAAACCATTCACAAAACCATCATAGAATTAAATAACACAAGTAGGTAGTGAACCTAAAGGTATTAGTGTTGGAGCCTTCTTTGATAGTTGATAACTGTTTATGCATAGATTCTGCAATGTACCCAACAAATATGCATTGACAAGGTGGAGTAACAAAATGGATATTGTATACTATTTCCAGGAGGGTTTCATCCACTTTCTCATCGTTATCGAAGCCAATGCAAAATACTAGCATAGAAATGGTATCCCTGACCCACGGTTTAAAACATGTCAATTATCTGCGGAGCCTTCCCTTTTCGTACCATTACATAAACTGTTAATTTTTGTAAAAAATCATCTGTCTTTTTGAATGATGGCATGATAAAAGCTAGCAGTTTCGTCTAGGTTTATGCTGACGGTTCCTAAATCTTTACTTTCAAACCCCAACGCACGGCCAAGATTTACCTCTATAATGGAAAAAAGTTCTACTCCATTTCCCTTTGCAACAATTGATTTTTTTGTCCCATCGTAATTTTGGGAACATATATTGACAAATTCAGGCTAGGGTAAAACCTTGTGGAGCATCACGCATTCCAATCCATACCCCTTATGTTACCCAACCTTTATGTTTACCTGATTGGTCCAAATGTCTACTTTCAATCATCTTCATCTCATACTTGTATCTAAGTTGTGAAGATTTTGTGCCAATTACAGGATCATAAATATCATGATATTCATCAATAAAACCAATACCAGGGGTTTTACTTTTAAGCAATTTGGTGTATGGGATTTGGGTTTTAATTTTACTTTGGGATCCTATGGAGGTAGACATGCTTAGAATTTTGGATTCTGTAAACCCTCAACCTTAATTTCTCAACCCTTATATTGAAATATTTAAAAGTGAAGGCTTATACAATGCTACTTATAAAAAGATAATATGTAAAGCATCAAGATTCAAATGTAGGATGATACTTGGAAATATGAAAATTTTGAGTTTTACACGATCCGCGAGTTCTATGAATCTATTCTACCTTCTATTGTAGTATTCCTTTCAGAAACAAAATTTCAATTATCAACATCACTAAAAATGATTAGGTCTTTCACTGGACTTTGTAGACATCAAATTTAGTCTCTAATCAAATTCCATTAAGTGGATGATAGTTGTCACTTAGCTAGGCCTATTCCAGGAACTTCGATTCGAAATGTGAGTGTGTCATTCCTTCATCCTGGAATAGACCTTGTGTCGTTGATCTTAATATATCAAATGCTTTTTCTAGAATGTTCCAACGTAAAATAAGATGTGTGTTGCCTTACTTAAGTTCACTTTTAATGCACATTTGTGAACCATTTTACTTGATTTCAATCCTGAATGCCTTGTGGAAATCTCTTCTTCACTTGTAATTTGTAATTGATTGTTCAAAATGCCTCTTCATTATTGATCTGGAACCTCTTGGCTGTCAAGTGTTGTTTTGCACAGCCCATCCAACCTTCTATAAATTGATCACTTGTTCTCAATAAAATGGATGGAGATCATTTTGTGTATTCTTGCATTGTTGAGTTGCCACTTTCTCACTAGAAATTACATAGCCAAGATCTACTCACTTATCCTATCATTCTTCCACTTGAATTTTTGCCACACTGCCATCAAGGTGTCATTGCTCCAGTTCCTTCTCTTTTTTTCCTTACTACATTCCCAATCCCTTAGAATCACATGAACACTGGAGAAAAGAAAAGACAAGCTGAGGGGACAAAGAACAATACAACTAGATTTTTCATTAATTTATGCTTCCAGGTTGGAATTGATAATGGTTTCCCCCATTTCTTCACATTGTTATTTCTGAATCGTAAGCATACATTTTCATACAAATAGAGTAGAAAAGAAAGCATTTAAATAATAAGAATCATTCAATTACTACATTAAATCAATTCAATATGAAATCCTCAATAGAATTCTTCTTTACTTATCAGGGAAGTTGTAGGGAAGAAAATATTCTGAGAAGCTTTGATTTCTTCTCGTGCTTCTTAGGCAAGAATAGGAGGTTAGACTTACATTCATAGTTTAGTGAAGCTTTTGTCATTTAAAATAGAATAGATTTCTCCTGCATAGATAAACAACTACATCTGGTTGTTTATTTATTTTAGGATTTATTAATTAGAGTAGAAGCTTTTATTTCCTCATTAATTCTACAAAAGAAAAAAAAAAGTTATTAGATTATTCTCTTTGTATTTGTTTATCTCCTTCATATTTCAAAAATACCAAAAAAATAGCGTAATCTTTGCTTATTTAGATTAGATTTCAACTTGTTTTGATTAGATTAAAACTGTAAAAATGCACATATGACCATACAAGGTCCACAGTAGATGAAAACATATGGTAGCAATCCTAGGGTCCCATAACTGAATGGGCCTAAAATACTCACTAACATTGACAAGAGATTACGTTCCCTAGTTTTCTGCACGTTGCCATTACCACCTGATATCATCTCACAATTAAACACCCTAAACATCAAAGTCGATAAAGCTTACGAGTTCTGGACCACCCACCAATGTAATCTAGAAACCACACCTCACTCGCTCATTCCATGACCTTGTCTGGACATATATATGAGCCCCCCATTAGTTTTCCATGGATTTTGCAACCACTCAAAAGGATTTCCATGGAGCTTGATATCAAATAGAGTGTCTGTGTCGTCATCCTTTCCAATCAATCTATCCAACCCATCCAAGTTAGAGAGGCATTCCATGCACTAGATGAGAAGATCCCATTATTGCGTGTCGAAGACATTATTTTGCATTGACAACTTATCTGTCCCATTTATCCACACTTTTTTCCACTACCACATTTTGCTATCATTTATCCATCCATGTTTCCACATTGATTGCCTCGACTCGACCTCAGGGATTCAAGTGCAATTGAAGGTCGCGTGTCAATTTTCATCTGTACATTTCCTCGTATTTAAAAGTTATGGAAAATAACAAGGTGGAAATGTTTATACATCACTAAGTATGCATAATATGGGTCTATTGATTAGTGAAAATCTTGACTTGTAACAAAAGGTTTTTCATTGATTGAAGGTATTGATCACTATGAAATTTTTTCTCCAATTTACATAAATTCCATCTAGATATTACTCTCATTGGCATCAACATAGGGATCGAAAACCCATTAAATGGATGTAAACATTTCCTTTTTGCATAGAGATTTGAAATAGAAAATATATTGGCACCAACCTCAAGGGTCTATTAATAGTAAAAAATCAAATTATACATGTAGATTAGAAAGGTACTTGTATGGCTTGAAACAAGCTCTTCAAGTTTGGCTTGAAAATATCGACATGTTTCCAATCAATTATAGTTTTACATGGAGTCCATTTGATCTTATACTCTACATAAGAAAATTTTATGGGAAACTTGTGATAGTGGTCCTCTATATCGATGAATTAATCATTACAGGGGCTTCCAAAAAGAAAATTCATGAGTTAAAAACATAGTTAATGAATTATTTTGAGATGAATGACATGGTTTTTTTACATTTTTTAGAAATTTATTTTTGTTCATCCATCAAAATATACTCACGTTATTATATGTTTCTTCAACATCAAAAAAGTAATGCTTCTCAATATGAGGTCAAATTTTCTACCAAGTGTTCTTCTCCTTTAGATGATGGTAAAATTTATACGTAATTGGAAATAAGACATTTATAATGCACATGTACAAACACCATAACCTCTACCAAAATAGGGTTGTGTAGTATGCACTAAGGATGGTGACATGGCAAAGGTTATAAATATCTGAACAAGGTGATATCAGACCATCCATAAGGTATCGCAAATTTTACACAAAAGGCAATGACACAAGATTTAAAGACTTATCATCAAGCTTCAAAACATTCTAAATGGTAGGAAACTATGGTAGTAGAAATTCAATCTCTAAAATAGAACAACATATGGGATTTGGTTTCACTTTTGAAAGGTAGAAAAATAGTGAGGTACAAATAGGTGTACTAAACTAAGTATATAATAGATGAGTCCATTGAATGGTACAAATCCCAACTTGTAGAAAAAGATTGTTCCTACGTTAAAGGTGTTGATTACCATAAAAAAATTTCTCTATTTTCTAAGATGAGTTCCATCTAGTTATTATTCTCATTGTTTACAAAAAAGGGAAATAAAAATCCATAAAATAGATGTCAAAATTTACTTCTTGCATGGAGACTTGTAGGAAGAAATATATAGGTAATAATGTCAAGGGTCTGTTAGGTAGTGATAAATCCATCTATATGTGTATATTGAAAAATTACTTATACAATTTGAAACAAGCTCCTTGAGCTTAGTATGAAAATATCAACATGTTTCTAATCAAATTTGATTTTACACAAAGTCCTTATGACCATACATTATACACCAAAAAATTATATAGGAAACTTCTAATACTTATCCTCTTTGTTAGCAACTTAATCATTATAAGAGTTACTAAAACGTAGGGTTACAATTTGAATGAAAAACCCAATAAAGGATTTTTAGAAGAATGAAATCAATTTGCTACATTTTTTCCTTGTTCTATGGATTTCATAGTCCAAGAAAAGGTATTTTTATTCATTAATTTAAATATGATCAAGATATTCAATGTTGCTTCAACATGGAAAAATGCAAGTCCATAACGAATCCTTTTCAAAATGGGGTGATTTTTTTGCCAAGTGTTCTTTCATTTTTCTGTTGGTGAAATGTACTACAGGTCTAGAATTCCTTATAAACATTATGATATCTCTTTTGTAGTGAATATTTTATCACACAATAGTTAGGAAAGCTATTGGTGGGTAACTAGATTCATTATGCAGTATCTTCACATTGTTAAAAAAACCAAGGATAAATAATAATTTATATGAATTAAATTAATCAAATATCTAAGTATTTAATATGTCAAGGATTATAGTTTAGGTCTGCAAGTATAAGTAAATAACTTAAAAATAAATATAGAAAATAAAATTACAATTGAAACAATATTTTATAGTGGGAAAACCAGTAGGTAAAAATCCCACTATGAATAACGTACTTTCCTTGTAATATTAATTACTTTAGAAATTACACAATTTAATCCAACACCTTTATTATATCATATTGTTATGCAATGATCAATACGGAGCCTTGTGCACATTGAAGAGGTTGATTTCCAATGGTGACATGAAAACTCCAAGTAGTAAGCAAGAACTCGAATCACAAATAAAAATCAACCATGAAAGAAACATGGTCTAGCATTCTCATAGATCAAAATAAGAAGATACACATATAAGAGTATTTTTTAATTCCCATGCATGACATGTGGACACATGAAACCCTAACTAACCCTAATTACCTATAATCTCACTAAGTGAGATGACTAACCACATGAGGTGGACAAAACGCCGAGTGACGACATGACAAATCATATACACCAACACCCCCCCTTAATTGAAGCTGAGGTAGAGGTCATAGAAAGTCAGAACATAAGGGAAAATCCCCTATACAACTAAGAAAGATGTGCTAATGGGGCCCAAAAACTAAATTCTTAATAAATTACCCATGTTCAAACAACATATTCCTAGAAGAAAATAAAAGGATAAGAGAAATGGGTCCTGACAACTCGACTTGATGAGGTAACCATGTACAATAAGGATATTAAGTAATGGAGGAAAAACTAAAGGCAAAAAATCCACTTACAAGAGGTAAAATACCCACCTAAAAAACCTAAGAAAGATGCATCATATGGGTCCCGAAAACTAAAGAACTGATAAGGTACCCATGTAAAAATTGAAATATTTCTACAATAAGAAGATGATGAGAAGAAGAGAACTAGCTAGATCCTCCATTAGATGATTTTCGATGAACTCCCATGGAATCAGAAGGACCTGAAAATGTTTAATTAGTGGTGGAGGGAGGAGGAACATGAAGTGTCTCTGAGGGTGGAAGAGAATCTTGAAGAGGAGAGGAAGACAAGAAGGCCCAAACTAGATGTGTGGAAGTAGTAGTGGACCTCACCCCAAGACGAGAGTACAAGTAAGGATACTTAGCTTTAACAAAGGGTTCAGCAAATAATTCTACAGCTGAATATGAATTCTATAACTCTATGAAGTCTCTGCTAAGAGTGTCAATGATGTGATCTTCTACATGTAGGATGAATAAGATCCATCTACATCAAACAATTTTTTTGCATTAGGAAGAATATTTATGGTGTATTGAAATTCCGCCCACTCCATAAAGGAACACGAAGGTAGAAATATGAAGAAATCTGAAGCTGGTCCATAACTAAAGCATGACATAGGTCTGACAAGAAGGTGATAAAAAATAGATGTAATGCCACTAGAGTAGAACTATTAGAGTGAGAGAGAGTAAAATCCACCAAAAGGATGCTCAAGTCAAGTGAAGGAAAAGTAACAACCCACAAAATGGTAGAATGAGGATCCATAAGAAAGGTTGGATCAACGATGGTTTCTAAAATAGTGGAATTGATAAGACTCTCAAAGGGGGAACTCCCAAAAAGGAGATGAAGGACTCCTCTAAAACACCTATAGAAGGATAAGAAACTTCATGTATGGTAACACAAGTAGGCATTGCGAAGAGATGAATAATATCTTATAGATAAGCATCCCAAGAGGGTGGCTCACCAAATAAAAGAGCAATGTTTGATAGTTGTGAATCATCAATGCATGAATGAGGAGTGGAAAGGGCCTCACACATTAGAAGTGGAAATGAGGCAGATGTAATGAATGTATGAGGTTGGGAACAAGATTTCCCGGTGTCAACATTTTCTAAAAGGTGAGCAAAAGAAGGAGAAGAGGAGTCCTCATTAATACTCTCGTCATCAAGGATAGAAATATGTGATTATGTGTCAGAAAAACCATCATCACATGAAGAAAGAGAGGAGACAAATACATCAATAGGATAAGTAATCAACGCCAGTCTCTTAAGGGTCCCCAAATAAAGGATTGGAGAATAATGCTCCAAATAGTGCAAGGAGACTCTGTGTACACCACATGATGGTGGAGATTCTTGGAAATGTACGTCAACAAATGATCAATGACCATGCTGCAAGTTTCAATCAGAATCTTCAAGATGACCAAGATCATTAGGGAACATGTACTCGTCCATACAAAAATAGATAGAGGTCACCTTGAATGAGTGAGAAACATTCCATACTTGAACACCACAGTGCATAGTTATCCCTACCAAGAAGAAGAGACATGTGGAGGCTTGTAATGTAAAAACGGTCCTATAAAGCATAGGGATGGGAAAATATAATCTCCATGGTGCATTAAAAAACACGAAAAGCAGAAAGAAGTGCTAAATGTAAGAAACTAAGGGTGTAATAATACACACAAGGTTGCAAGACATCTAACTCAGCCGAGAATATGCGTCTACATGTAATACAACACCCAAGAACAATGATAAGACCCTATGTTATGCGGCACTTTATATATAATGTGTTGATTACAATAAAGTGTGTTTGTGCGACGTGAGACAGTTGATCACTCACCCTGTAGTAGGTGAATTAATCACACAAGAGTGGAGGCCACAAGAAGTATCAATAAGAAGCAAAGGAACAACAAATAAACAAGGACAAAAGGGTGAATAGCAAAGGAACAAGGGGATAATTCAAAGTTTAGTGTGAGAAATAACGTATCACGTATCGTAGTAGAAACTATCTTACTGCAAGACTGTGGCGGATGAACTCACTAGTCTGCACAAGTAATAATAAGGGTGATTACAATGCAAAAAACAAGCTCAAGACTGAGTCTTAGGGACATCCAGGACGCCGAAAACACTTTTGAAAGACAAAAAATAGCTAGGAGGGGTACTGCACACATTCCAACAAATGATTAGTAAGCACCAATCGTCTAGTAACGTTAGAAAATCACACTTTTAAATTTTCCCAATTAGGCTAATTTTAAGGATGAAAAGGGGTTACAATAAGTGACAATAACGCTTAGTGAAACAATTAATAAGCTACAAATTTAAATTTAATTAAAGAGCCTAATTAGATTTTAAAAAAAATTGATTAATCTTAGCCCTATTTGATTAATAAATTAACCAAACCTTAAATTATAACTATGATCTAGATTAGATCATAGTATTAAACAAGACCACTTAACTAATGTAGCCACTAAGCAAGCCTAACTCGTCTATACCTTTTAAACACATCGCATTAAAAAATTAAACCCATCCCCTTTTATATTAAAAAAAACCAAATCCTTCATAAAATATTACAATTCCACCACTTATGAAAGAATTTAAACAATTTTATTTTAAAATTGAAAAGTGGGCAAATTGAAATGGAGGGCTTGGTCAAGGTTTCAAAGGGCTCAGGGAGTGAGTCTTGGGTGAGGGGCTCGATGGTGGCGACAACACACGAAGAGGACTGGGTCAGAGATTGCAATCCAACGGATAAGCTCGCGAGGGAGAAATGACAGAGTGAGCCAACCTAGACTAATCATCGTAAGTTATGCAACTGACGTCAAATAGATTTTTTCCCCAAATATGCTCAGGGAGAGTCACACGACGTTGGCGCAGTAGTCAAGGGATTGATTGGAAAGTGGAGCTTGGATGGAGGGAAACAACACACACATGCATGTAGGTGAACTCAATGGTCGGGAGACCAAGGATAAGAAGTGAGAGTGTGTCATAAGGGGAGATTAAGGATCTAGAGACAAGTTTGGCACGTAAGTCAAAAGACAAATGGCACACACATAGTTGCATGGAAAAATCACATGGTCGATGAAAGAAAGCATAAAGGGGGAACTCGTTACTAGAGCCGAGTGGAATGCGATGAGCATACAAGAGAGTCCAAGTCAGAGCTGGGAGGGAGTAACCCAGTTGGGAGATAGAGGAGACAAGGCCAACAAGGCAATGCAAATGTACGTTGATCCGAGTTAAACACATGTATAAGCCAAAAAACCACTAAAAACCATAGAACTCACTCACCAAAGAAGCAGGGTAAACCCAAACCCAAAAAATAGCTTCCAAGGAAAAACAAACATATCTCCACGACTCAAAGTAAAGACAATGAAAAATGCAAAGATCTAACTCGAATCACAACTCGTCAGTAGTGTAAAAAGGCCACCTCTGCTAAGGTAGGGGAAAAATAACTCACCATATTTAAAAGCATCTCGCCTAAGAAGACCCAACTTGGCCAAGAAGGAGCAGCTCACCAGGGAGCTCGCAGAGCTCTGCAGGAGCTCAACCGAGCTGATAGGGAGGTTGCCAAAATAGACATGGGTAAACTGTAAAAAATGCAATCCATGTAGGGTAGGAAGCATGAAGTGATTCCCAAGTAGATTTTTAAAAAAATCAATTTTAATTAAAAAAATCGATAAAAGTAGAAATGTAAAACCTACCTCCAGATTTAGCTTTCCCTCCAAACTTAAGTGCAGTTAACTAGATATGGTTGAGAAACATCTAAAAAATGGACATGCACAACCATAAAACCAACAAAAAATCTAGAAACAGAGATTGTTAAACATGTTAACATGATTCAAAAAATGAACGAAAAACTTGGATGAGAAGCACGAAAACCAAAAATGAAGTAATCAACAACCAAAATAATCAGGTTCATGTTTACCAAACAATATCTCTTAAACCATATCAGATTATTTTGCAAGGATCAATACAGAACCCCATGCACATTGAAGAGTTTGCACTTCCAATGGTGACGTGAATGATCTAAGTATTAAGTAAGAACTCAAATCACAAATGAAAATCAAGCATGAAATAAATATTGTCTAGCATTCTCATATATCAAAATAAGAAGGTACATATATATGAGTGTTGTGTAACTCCTATGCATGACACATAAACACATGAAACCCTAACTAACCATAATGACCTATTATCTCACTAAGTGAGATGACTAATCACATGAGGTGGACAAGACATCGAGTGATGATGAAATAAGTCATATACACCAACACATTCCTCCTTGGGTCCCACAGACTTGATTGTTTTTCACAAACTCGATCATTTTTAATACAATATATTCTTTTCAACACACTCTTTATCTCATAGTGATATCACCATATAAATAGGGTAGATGATTGGTTGCACTCGAGTGCACCGTTTCACTCTAATTAATAAAATCAAATGATTCAATTTATAAAATCCACATCATGTGGAAAGGGGACCCAACCAAACTTATGTAATATAAGTTATATAATGTATGTTATTTAAATATTATGGATGTAATAATGTGGTGGCCCACCAAAGGTGACCCAACTTAATATTAACATCCCAACACACATTACTTCTAATTATAGGATTTATTATAATTTAGGTGCCAACGCCTCAATTTATAGTAACACTTCAATGGGGAATAGAAAAAATATTGCTTCTTCTAGTGGGGAAAAAAATACTTGAAGGCTACACAAATAGCAATTGCGTAGATGATTTAAATGATCATAACTTAATTACAAAATACATATTACATCTTGTAGGAGGTATCATGAACTGGTACTATAAAAAATAAAGTATCCTTGATTTCTCCACTATGGAAATTAAGTATAGTGGAATTATTTCTATTGGACATGAGTCAATATGGATTTGACGCATGATTTTTGAGTTTGGATTTTTTCACACCCAATCAACAAGAGTTCAGTGAGATTATAAGAGTATTATCCATATCTCATGAGACTTGATGGATCACACATACAAAGAACATTGAAATTAATATCCATTATATTAAAAAATTGATACGCAAAAAGGTCATTGACCTAAAGTTTTTCCTAATAGATGATCAATTTTTAGAAATATTCACAAATCCATTACTCGATTCATGATTTGTTCATCTTTGGAAAATTTTAGGCACGAAGGAAGGTATCATCAAGATAATTGACGGTGAATATGAAAACATTCCAATCCGTTGTTAGGTTCCTACTATAGAGGGTAGTTATAGTTCAAAGGGTTGAAAATAAGATTGGATATGGGATCACCAAGTCACTCCATTTAACAATATAGTTTCAAATTTTCTCCAAGGTATTGGTTGTTACTCATGTTTACTATTCATCTTGTTGGGCACTTTATAATGCTTCCTATGTTGATCTTGATAAAATTCAGAGAAACTTCCTTTTGGCCAATTCTAAAGGAAACAGAGGTTTTCAAAGAGTTCCATGGGAAATTTTTATAAGCTAAAATATCTTGGTGAGCTAAATATTCTTGAAATTTATACCCAAGGTCATGTCCTATATACTAAATGGTTCATTTTTCCTTAGAAGTTTAAGGTTCCTATAAATTATTACTAACAAAATATATCACAAAAGGTTTCTCAATGGACAAGGGAGCTTAGAAAGGTTTGAAATCTCAATATTTATTAATCATAAAGGTCCAAGTTAAAATTGTTAAGACTATTTTAATCTAAAATGGTTTGGAAGGACTCATAATTTATCATGTGTTACTTTATTTTGGATAGAGGTGGCTTTAGATTTGGGATTTTTCAAAAATTCCATTTTGTTTGGTAGTACATGGTGTTATATTATTATAATGTTTACTTTATATTGGTCCCATGGATGAAAATTATAAGGATATGTAGAAAAGAATTTAGGATCATTTTTGATCTATTTTGCAAGCAACCCACCATTCTAATGGATGAATTTTAGCTTCAAAAAAATGATTAGCAATCAATTTTGGAAATATTGATTGTGATACCTAAGGCACATATTTATAATGTTAGCATTCAATTACCTTCCAAATCATGGGTGATTCTAGACTCCCTTTTATTGATATAAACCCCAATAAGGATATAAATTCCTTTCTCCCCAACATATGTAAATTCATTTTCTTAATTCTTGATGGTTAAATCTAATAAACAATATTGAATGAAAGAGTGGGTACTGTTATTATTAATCCCGAAAGACACACTCCCTTTGTTGTATTCTTCATTAAGGATTACCAATTAACACTGATATAAGGTACTTATGTGTGGTACATCCTATATTCTCAATTTATAAACATCATGAGTCATTAAAGCATTTTTTTGGTTTTATAAACATGACCAATAATCCTGACCATGGATTTAAACCTTTTTACATTCATTTCTTTCATAAATTTCACATAAAAGATAGTTATTTTAGGGAACTTAGATATGATTTCCACAAAAAATTACTCAAGTTTAGTAAATATTCCATTATGATATTATCTTTAAATTTTGGAATGATAGAAATGATACTACATTTAATCATGTCATCTTATATTGATGCTTTTAGCTAATGAGATTCATGTCATCTTTAATGTCACACTTCATATAAAAGTGTAAGAAGAGAAGATTAATTTGGAGGTGACTCACGTACATAGTTTTATCAATCATTGGGTCAGTTCCCTGTGTGTAGTTAGTGGAATCCCTCTAAACTCACCTCGCTAACAGTATCTTTTATGGGATAATAGGTTTCGTCAATGTGAGAGGATTTTTCCTTGCAATAGGTAGCAGTGGATCTATAAGGAATCTTTTTTCATCCCCAAATCACAACACTCAAGTTAGTGGCATTGGTGGTGGTGGACATACCCTCTCAAACCCTATTGGTTGGATTGAAAATTACCTCACTAGAGGCTTTTCGTTTCTCTTATAGGAAAGATAATGGAAAGGATGAAAGTAAAGAAAATGATACTAATGATTGGGGTCTATAGACACCTAAATTCTGCTTGTGCAATCTTATTGCTAAAAGCACACAAATCACTCTCATTCTTACCATTTCTATTATAATTAGTGATTTCCACTAATTAACTAACATTTCCTACCATTTCAGTCAATTAAAACCACATTGTTGACTACCTATCCTCTTTCGCATCCAGGATGCCACTTTACGACGAATCGTAAGTCAAAATTCTCTACCAAATAGACAATTAGCGATTATGAGCTAATTAAGCCTATTTTACCCTTGATTTGGTCAATATACCCTATTATTGACTCAAAACCCTCTTCCAACCACTCAAAATCACCCCACTTCCCTCCAAAACATATCAGCAAGCTTCAAAATCTTATCCTAGCCTCCTGATTGACCCTAAGTGGTTGATTAAGGTTCCTCACATCTTAATCAATTGTTAATTCACTAATTATGATTAGAAAACCTTAATCATGATTACAAATTCTTAATAATATTTGTACTTTTAGTACCACATGCACCAAGATGCAAGTTTTCCTCAAAGGAAAAACTATAAAACGGACTAAACGCATACCTTTAAACTTTACACCATGCTTTGATTTGCATATCATATAAGAACTATGATTAATATCCAAGGTCAATCCTTGCCTCAAATATTCAATGGGGTTAGTAAATGGGTATCCAATATGATCTTGTAATCATTGTTTGATAGATCATCTCACCTTCTTGGATTCGTAACAAACCCCAAATTCGATTTCTCCTAAATCTATTTAGGTCTATGTTAGCTAGCAATTGAACATACTATTAGGCATGCTTTAGCTAGGTTTTGAATTATATTCATGTTAGTTTCTTTCAAGCATTCCATTAAGCTTTTATCATTGATGTAACTATTCTTAGATTCAATAAGTATTTTCTCAATTAGACTATGTGGTGTTAGTCTTGTTAGTTTAGCTTTGCTTGGAACTTTTAGTAGTCTTTATTTGGCAAGCCCGGTGGGAGCTACCCCATTTCATTCATTCTTAATATTTTTAACTTAGTTTAAAAGTTTTTAGATTTCAAGATTTCTAGTTTAGCTTCAATTTTTCTAGATTAGTTTCAAGTTTTCTAGATTAATTTCAAGCTTTCTAGATTATCTTAAAGTTTTCTAGATTAGTTTCACGTTTTCTAGATTAATTTCAAGTTTCCATTTAAATTTTTCTAGATTAGTTTCAAGATTTTTAGAGTAACATTAAAAGTTTTGTAGATCAATTTTCAAGCTAGTTATTTGTTTCAATTAGATTAGCAGTAGATGTTGTATTTTCATGTTCTTTACAGGATATAAGGAGGTAAAGTGTTGTCAAAATTTCCTCAAAAGGCCAAGGATTTGATCTTTTTCAAAACTTTCTTGTCAAAATTCATATTTTGACCACCTACAAGAAGGTCCATGCCTATGCTGAAAGGGGTGCACCTACACTTCAAAGGCCACAAATTTTCTCTACTATACACGCCTATGCTTAAAAGTGTACACCCACACCTCTCTAGTCGTTCCTATGCATCACTGGATTTTTCACCTCTTTGTGTGACTTGCGCCTATGCTTCAAAGCATACACCCACACCTCTTTGGACACTCTTGTTCATAACTGACTATGTAAATTTGACATAGGTGCACCTGTGCATGATTGTATACACTTGTGCTTTAAGGGATGCACTCATGCTCTATGGGATGGGCTCCTACATAAAGATACGCATTGGCAAACTTAGGCAGATTTTTCTCAAAGTTCAAAATTTCAACTTCTAGTTTTTAGTGTTTCTGTCATTTTCTAGGGGTCTTTAATTGCTGTTACTATAGATTTACTAATTTATAGTAGGTTTTCTAACATTATTTCTTATGGTTTGATGAGTTATTTTACTTGCATGCTTTGTATGGGTTTGGAATAGGGTTGTGTATGCTCTTCTCTTGCACTTTGTGTGATCTTGAGAATCAAAAGCACCCCTAAACCTTCTTTTTGCTAGTTTTAGAGTAAGTAGGAAAAATTATCATTCATTGTTATGCTTAAGGGAATAAAATTTAATTTTTGCAAGTATATGATCTTTTAGTTTAAGAGCTTTTTCACTTGATAAATAACAAAGGATAAAATATATGTATGCTCTTCCCTTGCTCCTAGGGTGATCTTGGGAACCAAAAACAATTTTTAGTCGTTCATTAATAAGCACTTGGATTAATTGGGAATAAACCTTAATTTTCAAGGTATTATGGTAGTTAATTGATTTACAATATGGGTTATTTGTTATGTATGCTCTTCTCTCACATCCGTGGATGATCTTGAGAACCAAAAACGACATTCAATCCTCTTTCTATGATATTTTAGATTTTTTGAACTACTAACCATTTGTGTGAAGGACCAAATACTAGCCAAAGAAAAGAGAACTCTCTTCTAACAAAAATTTAAATTTCATGTGTGCTTGTAAGTTTCCAACGATGGTATAAACCAAATTTCCTAATCTAAAAGATAACAAAATACACAACTATACAACACACTTTACTTGTAGGTTGGTTAAGAGCAAAAGCTCATCCACTTAACTAGGAGAAAATTCCTTTAGAATAAGCCTTAATATAACAAGAGGAATGCTCCTAGGAATCCAAAAGTAGTTCACGCAAGAGGGAACCTTGTGAACAAAATGGGAAAGTGCTCCACACTACCCAATTGACTAGTACTCCTTGACAGTTTAGAGTCAATACTTTCTCATTGCAACCCCAGTGATAATACAAATGAACGCACTAGTTTCTCATTGTATTAGAAGGGGGAAAGTAAATTCAGGATGTTCCTTAGGAAACCTTGGAAAATCGAGCTCGCAGAGGTAGTTTGTGACAACCTAGGTGAGAGAACTAGTAGGAAGCTTGGTGGCTAAGAGCCAATTTTGTCTTAGATATTATACTTGAGAGCTCTCACAAAGTGACAACTTTGTTGGATTCAAACCCTTGTTTTTTTAACAAGGGAAAGAATATCTTAAATTTGAAACCATGTGAAACTTCATCACGAAATCTATTTAGTGTTAATTTTTCCTAGTTTTTCACTTGTCTTAAGACAATACGAAACTCTGTCAAAGTTATACGAAGTATTTTTCCTCACCACTTGGTCTACTCCTTTGTTTTCTTGTTACTCATTTTGAGACAAAAGGAGAATAAAAATATATGGATACCTACTAGAAATAATCATGTCCACCAATTTTGTAGTCTACTTTCATAACTAGGTTACAATGCCAGAATGCAAGTGTTGAAAGTGTGAATGGTACGTCATCAAGTTCTAGTAGCCCCTTTGTCTCAAACTCATATTGAGACTTATTATTATTGTAGTTAGGTTACTTTATCACTGAATTCTTTTGATTTTTTATGCTGTCCAAATTATAGCCATATAATTGTGACATTTACGTCTTGTTTCCATTGTGAAACTTGGCATAAATCTCTAGATTGTATTGCTACGCTGCTCAAATGCATAGTAATTCCTTGATACACTTAGATATAGTTTTTACATCCTAGCCTTTTCTTGAGTTTTTTGAGTGTTGAGGTTACTTTTTTAGCATCACTATAACACCATTTTGATACTAAAATCTTGCTTTCTTGCAAATTTTGATTAACGTATCCAAATAACATTGTTACACTACTAACATTTGTATATTCCATCTTACAAGATTTAGACTTTGTTAGTGTATAGAAACTGGTTGTAGTATACCTTAGTAGAGGATCATGTCAACACTCTCTTAACACTTAGGTCTGTTTCTTTAGAACTTGACCTAACTGGTGATATTGTCTTGTCACTATTTATTTCAAACCTATCTCGAAAACTCATAGGGAGTAAACTTTTGTTGTGACTAGATTTGAGATTTATAGACGTCATTGTATTATCGTAGAAATCTCATGTCATATAGTACCTTGCTAGAGTAGATCGATATTTATTATTTAACATCCTTAGGTTCATATTGACTTATCTGATTTGTGGCTATTTTATAGTCAACCTTTTTCAAACTTAACGTTGTTAAGCTGCAAAAATTTAACTAAGGTACATTTTTAGTAAACCGTAGTGGAAACCTTTTGCGTGGTACCCACTATTTCAAGTATGCCTACTACAATAATGGGGTTATGAAAGTTAGAAGACGATCTATTTGGAGGTGACAACCTTCTTTTAGAGGATAATGTCATGATTGGCCATAGTGGTGTAGAGGAGGATTCTCCTCGTGTGGATGTAGAGCTTCATCTTGGCACCCATTTTAATGATTACTTGTTTCACAACAAACATGAGGTTCTTATGCGTGTTGTGTAACTAGGAGCTATGTTACTATCTACCATAGACCCTTATCTCATTGTTGGAATGGTTCATGGAGAAGAAGAAGTAGACTGAACTTGTTGCATTGTCAATGATATATTAAACCTAGGACACGCCTCTACTTCTAGATGACAAAGCAATGGGGAAATAACTTTTGAAAATGAAGGAGACTATCATATACCTACGGTTAGAGTACATTGTGAAGACCATAAGGAACATGGTCATCATGCGCAACCTCCTCCTAAAGAATATCGTAATGAAGTACCTACTCAAGAAGTAACGTTAGAACAAAAAGTACAAGCTCTCATTCGCTAATTGGAAAGTTTGGATTCACATATACATAAGGAACAACCAAAATCTTTGAAACAAGCTATACCAAAGGAAAACCCTAAAGCTTCCTTTCATGAATTCCAAAAAAACACTCCTCGATTGGAGATGTAAAAAGACCCTTATGAAGAATTTCTCTTAGAGAATATGTGTAGGAATACACCTAGATTCAACCCTTTGTATAGACCTACGCCACCCACACAAGACCAACTCTTCTATCAAGAGTGGTCCACTATGAAGAATGCCCTTCTAGCATTACAAGAAGGGAAAATTAGTAATAACAACAAGAAATACCAGTTCAATGAATTGTGCCCTTATCTGTTAAATAGATCCATGTTACAAGTAACTTTCCAAAGAAAATTTGATTGTCCAAAGTTTGACAAATACAAGGGAAAAGGTGATCCCTAATATCATATCAAATATTTTTATATGGCATGTCAAGAAGTTACGTATAGTGACAACTATCTTATTCACCTCTTCCCACAGATTTTAGGAGGACAGGCGCTAGAGTGGTTTTACACATCCCTAAGGGATCTATATCTACATGGCTGGAACTAGCAAAACATTTTGTACGTCACTTTTAATTTAATATAGAGAGTGATGTTACTATACTAGATCTTCGTAATGAAAAACAACGAAAAAATGATAAATTTGTTTCTTTCCTACAACGGTAGAGAGGGTTAGCTAGCCGCTACCCTTTCTCTATACCCAAAAAATAACTAATAAGTATATTTTTTCCCAACCTCCAACCTGACATCATGCTCCACTTGAAAATGCATTATGGCAACAAGTTCGAAGAGGTAATCAAAAAAGGGAGTCAAATCAAAAAAGTGTTGTTAGTCAGAGGTACCCTAAATCCCTTTTCAGGTGATCATAATGATTCCAAAACTAATGAAAGAACAAATTTTATCCCTAATAGGAACAAGAAGATTATTGGTGATGAAATAGTAGACTCTAAATGAGTACAAGCCATTAAAAACCACACTCCTTTGAAGCTTACAAAGGGAGCTCTGCCTGTGGAGTATAAACATTGTGTGTTCACTCCTCTATCTAACTCAATATTGTCAATCTTAAAGTAGTTAGAGGCCGTCAAAATGGTTTGGTATCCTGAATCACAAACCTACGGGGATGACGCACCTAAGCCATCATGGTTTAGGGAAAATGAGTTTTGTGGATTCCATCACGTTAAGGGTCAAAAAATTGACAATTGCTTGATACTAAAACATTACATTCAGGAATTAATTGACAGTGGTGATTTAGAAATAGATTCTGCCACCCCTACCAAATATCCAAACAAAAATATGGGGATTTTCAGATAACCTTTCCCAAAACACAAAGGAAAGAAAAAGAAGGATCAAAGAGAGTAGTCTCAAAATAAGAATACCAACTATATATCAAAGCCAGACCATTTTGATGCCTTAATAGGTTGTGTTGATTTTCTTGTTTAACATATTAGCACGATCAAAATTAGAACAAGAGAGTACATCGTGGCAACGTAACGGGCTCTCCTTGTTATCTCAAAACCTCCTCCCCCTCCTCCTCAAGAGAGTCATGATGTATTAGATCAATTAGAGAATACCACACCTAAGATTTCAATCTTAGACCTTCTAAAGATTTATAATGTCCATAAGGACATACTTTTCAAAACCTTACAAGGATTAAGAGTATCTGTTGATATAGACCCAACACACTTACATGCCATGGTAGCGTAAATCACTCCTTTAGAACACATAATCTTCAGTTTGAGAGAAGTATTAGGGAAAATCACTCCCATAACCTTCCCTTACACATTGAAGTAATAATGAAATGTAAGAAGGTCAAGAGAGTGCTTGGGGATAGCGGATCTGGTCTAAATATTTGTACTCTTAAACTAGTTCAACAACTAGGGTGCACAAAAGCTTGATTTGGAGACAAAGGTCATCACCATAAAGGCATATGACAATGAAGAGCAAAAATTAGTTGGAATGATCACTTTCTCATTATAAGTTGGTCCCATAAACCATGATATGAAGTTTTATGTCTTAGACTTAGATCTCCCTTTTAACATCTTTCTCGGATGCCTATAGATCCATGCCATGCAAGCCATTCCATCAAGGTATCATCAGTGTTTAAAGTTACAACATGAACCACCCCTTCGATAATTTCACTTCAGGTGGCTTACTAGAAGATGAAAGGATAATTCACGATATTATTTTTCATCCTCAATATGAATTGAAATGGATTTATGTTACAAGTCACCTAGGTATGTTATTCCTAACTGCATAATGATTACTATGAGGTATAAATGATTTGGTTGTGATCATCAAGAACAAGGTTCATTTGAAGCTCTTTCAATACCTCGCCATATAATGGGTAAATCCATTCTTGGAACCCATTTGTATGAATCTCACCCTTAAAATGACGAGTATGCCTCTTCTGAGCATGAGGGTAGTTTGTCCGAAAATGAAAGTGAAACAGATTCCTGGTGTAGTCTTTACAAAGACCTCGCCTCCACGAACCTATTCTCTAACATGGCTATCCTTAACCATAACCCCTGCTACACCCCTTACCATTTGAAAACTGGACCTCATTTACCCATCACTTATGAATTAGGACCAATAGCAGCATGTACGCATCAATGTATTTCAGAACGATGAGGCTATTGGTGATTTCCTTGGCATTAGAGACAACATTTTGAGAAATGACCACAAGAAAGGATTCTCCATGTAGCTCAACACATGCACATACTTTGGAGAGGAGGTAGAGTTGTGTGTTCACTTAAGTAAGAAAATAAGCAAGGGAAAAAGTCCTACAGAAAATCCTTGAGGAAAGAAAAAATTCCAACTCCTATAGTGAAAACCTATTTGAGGCACTTGTGGACAAACAAAATGGGAACAACCTATGGGACAAAATAGTGTACCCACCTAGAGATTAGGATCTCCCTCAAGTACATTTGGTAGAGAAGGATCACAATCTCCCTCCTGATCCTACGTGCATGGAAGATGAATCCAAGCTACTGGTGGAGGAGACAATGGATGTTAACATCATCATGGAGGAACTACCTAGAATGGTTAAGTTGGGAGCTTCACTCTCAGCTCAAGAGAAGAAAACATTTATAGGATTTTTTAGAGAATTGAAAAATATCTTGGCTTGTTCATACACATACATTTCAGGACTTGATCCTGCATTAGTGGTGCACAATCTTGTTGTACACCTAGACACCAAGCCCCATAAAAAATCTCCAGAAAATGCATCCTTGCATCACCTTGTTGGTTAAGGCAGAGCTAGAAAGGTTGTTAGAAGTAGGCTTCATCAGGCCTATTGACTTACTCAAAGTGGATTTCTAATATGGTACCAGTTCAAATAATTCTATTTGGTATTAGAGTGTGTACCAATACAAAGATATTAACAAAGCTTGTCCCAAGGATGAATTTCTTCTTCCCAACATCAACATGATCATCGATTGTACCGTTGGTTATAAGATGCTATCACTCATGGATGGTTTCTCAGGTTATAATCAAATAAATATTTCTATGGAAGATCAACATAAGACATCTTTTACAACCCCATGGGGGAAATTTTTTTACCAAGTCATGTCATTCGGCAATAAAGAATGCAAACACTACCTACCAATGGGAAATGATGGTTATCTTTCATGATATGATTAGTGACATCATGGAAGATTACGTAGATGACATATTGGAAAATTCTAGGACTTGGGAATAGAACCCAAAGATTCTGTGACAAATTTTTTAGTGTCTAAGGGACTACAAGGTCTGACTAAACCTAAAGAACTATGTCTTTGGTGATTTATCTGGAAAACTACTAGGATTCATTGTTTCAAGGAGAGGGATAAAAGTAGATCTGGAAAATATTTCCACTATAAAAGAAACACCTCCTCTTATAAATATTAGACAACTTTGGAGCTTACAAGGAAAGATCCAAGCCATCAGAAGGTTTATATCTCAACTTATAGACAAGTGTCATATATTCATGGATCTTCTCAAGAAAGAGGTTAGTTTTCACTGGGGACTAGAGCAAAAAAAAACATTTGCTTTTCTCAAAATTTATTTGGTTAAACCCCTTGTTCTAATGTTGCCCCACAGTAGGTGAAACCCTTGTTACTCTAAATCTCTACCCACACACTTTGTAATTGGTGTACTGTTGGCTTAGTATGACAAGGAGCAGAGAGAAAAATTTGTGTACTACTTAAGAAGAACATTGATAGCTTACAAGCTCAACTATCCATAGATTGAAAAGGATTGTTTGGCCATAGTTTTTACCTTTTAGAAACTACATCACTATCTGCTCAATAATAAGGGGAAGCTCATTTCAAAAGTAGATCAATTCACATGCTTATTGTTAAAGACTGCACTCACAAGTTATATGGATGATTGGATCATTTTTCTCAGCAAGTTTGACATAGAGTATGTACATCAAAATTTAGTAAAAAGGATAGTTTCTAGCAGATCAACTAGAAAAATCTCTACTACTAGGTACCGTACCTTTGAGTCTGGTGTAGACACCAAAATTGGGTCACACTCCCCTTGGTCCCCTTTCTAATAACTAACTTAAACATACTCACCTAACATTATCCACAATTAATTTAACTATCCACAATTAATTCAATACTCACCCTCACCTCCATTTATTAATTTAATTAATTTAATTAAATGGATACGCACCTCACCTAGCCACCTCGCATAGACACCTAACTATAGACCTATTCATAACATGTTTCCATAACTAACTAAGACTTAGCCCTACTTACCTTAATGAACTAAGACTTAGTATAACCCTAAAATCACATGCTTATTCTTCCTCTAACCATATTCCCACGTATCTAGACCTGGCACCAACTAGCAAAGCTAAAAAAATATAGCCAAGATCTACTATTTTAGGTAACCTAGGATATTCCACCTTAATCGACGCCGATCACCATAAACCGTAGTCGGTTACCATATAACCATTTTGGGTAACCTTGTTTGAGAGTTTAGAAACATTCTCGATTTTTGGAGAAAAGGAGATCTACATGTAAGAAAGAACCAAATCTCTTTCACACATCCAAACAACCATAGCCAGCACAACCATTAATCAGAAGGTATTTTCATTCATGGGAGCATTCTGGGAAGCACTGCTGTAGCACTGATCGTCATTTCACTGATCAACCATCCCCACCACCCAACCATTGAATCTACAAAATAGTAAGTTTGTCTCTAACTTGCACCATTTCACTTACATTTAGTTTATAAGGGTTCTTCACCTTTGTTTATTTACCACCATTTATATTTTTACCTCACCACTATTGCCTTCTTGTGAACTTGATCATTCCCATCACTCGTAACCATTTTAATCACTTCTGTCCATTTCTGAGTACATCTAAATATTCCCAACATCTCCACAATCCTAAAACAACTCCTTACCATCTCTGATTATGCCTTAGATAGATCCCTAAAACCATAACTATTTAGTTATTATCTTCTTGCCTTAATCATCGTCAATTTTCACTAAACTGTCATTGGTCATACCAGACTGACGTTGGTCTCTGTATTTGGTAGTCCTGCTAATTCCATATCCCTATAGCCCTTTTCCAAGTGACCCAACTGACCCTGACCTATTCCAACACCTTGATTATTTACTTTATTTCCAAATCTGATCATAGCCTAGCCTATTATGTTAGATTTTCTTATTGTATTTGGATGAGATACCTAAATCATATCAACTAGAGTAGAACCTTATTTATTTATGTCATTTCTTGCATTAAAATTTTATTAAATAGTGGGTTGAATGTCACCTAGGAAGTATCACACTACCTATATCTAGCATATGCTAGGCAGCCCACTAGCATATATTGTTTGACTCTTTCTTGTGGTCTTGTTTTGTATTTTCAGGTAGTTCCTCCTAGCCAAAATGAAGTTCTCACAATTAGCATTAGATCAAGAAGTCAGAACGTGTGTAACGACCTTCAAACTGACCATCGCAAAAAGTATTCGTCCTTGGACCATAATCTTATCTATTTCATCTAAAAACTTAAAGAAAGTGGTGAAACATTTTGGCACACCTGGTGTGACCTATCAGGGTTCCTTGTATTTTATTCATTCCTAGGTGAAAGTTGTGTGTGTTTTTCTCTTCTAAAAAGGTTACACATTAATTTTCATATCTATAATCTTCCTCTCTTTCTATTGTCTAAATGCAATTGTGTTTTTTGGTGCTATAAAAAGAATACTTCTTTTCTTTCATTAGTATTGCATTAGTGAAAGAGTATTCCTCTTCTTATTCATTACTTGTTACATCGAATATCACATTTTGATTTGGGCTTAAAATACTTGCATAGCATTCTAATTCGTTGCATCTTAGCTCACATTAAAATGAGGGAAACCTGGTGTCACTCAGATTTCACCCTAAAATCTGCGATAACCTTATTCGAAAAATTTTCGTACTTTTAAAAATAATGGGTCGTTTTGTGTTTTTATTGCCTGAAAGTTCTTTTATTACGTCAAGATAATCCCAAAGAGCCATATTAGCCTTTTTCGCCAAATACCCAGATGCCCAAAATTGTTTTATTTCTGTCATCGGGATTTGTCTATGGGAAATTTGTATTTAATTATTTTGAGCCCCGTATGAGGCTATTTGTGCTCCGTTTTAACTCTATTATGAGCGAATATGTTATTATTCCTATGTGCCAGAAGGGTTTTAACTTGGAATAAGTTTTGGGCTTTATTTGTAACTTTTGGCAATTTTTGGTGTTTTTGTAGTGTCCCGTTTCGTTTTCTGTGAAATTTCTATGGAATAATTCCTTTGTCGGGCAAGCCTGATTTTTGGCCTAGAGCAGCTGGAAAACATATACGTACATTATGCCCGGAGGAAGTCACCATCGGAGGTCTGGATCACTAGGAAAAAGTGAAGTCGTGCACAGAAAAGCCCCTGCAGGGATGGGCGTATTTTTGGAAAACAAAGGATTTAAGCTGCAAGGGGAAAAATATAAGCCGCAGGTAGGGTGGGAATTTTATACCTGCCTAGCAGGGGTACTTTTTCCCGTGTTATAAAAGTCACTTAAGCTGCAGTGGGAAAGTTAGAGGCCGCAGGAAGGCGGGAATTTATTACCTACCTTGTAGGGTGAAAATTTCCATGATAAAATAAAAGGAAAGTGACTTAAGTGAAATCATGGGATTTTAGTGCATGCCTTACAGAGTAAATAATCCCATTGTCAAAGTCAAATCACTTAAGTGGATCACGAGATTTTAGTGCCTGTCTTGCAGCGTAAAGAATCCCATTGTGAAAAAATTCTTAAAAATAGAATTACATGTGCAAAAAAGTGCGCCCCCTTTGGTGAGAGAATGACAGCCTTAAATTGATTATTTTAATTAATCTATTCTCTCAAAAAGTGTGCCCAAGCTTGGAGGAAGTCAACAAGTCAAAGATTGAAATAAAAGAAAGGATTTAAAAGCATTAAAATTAATTTATTTAATGGATGCCCTCTTCCTCTCAAAAAGTGTGCCCCATTTGGGTATTATTTAATATTTTTTTAAGGCATTAAAACATTAAATTAATTTCTATTTTTAGTGGCTATGGTCAAAGCACAATGTGAAGCTTAAGTGAAGTGATGTGTGAATGATTAAATTGGATTAATTTAATTTATTGAATGGCTGTCCTTAAACATGCTATTTTTAAAAGAGAAAAAGATGATTTTTAATTAATTAATTACCTTTAATTGTTAGGGCAATTATTAATTATAGAATTGTGAAGGTTATATAAGCATGGGCAGCCATATGGGTGAATTATTCAAATCACAGGTAAAGAATTTGCAGCCAAGTGGAAAAGTGCGCCCCCATTAGAGGAAGGATTTTGCTCAGACAAGATGACAACAAGGCTAAAAGCTTCTAGATTTGGCGCATGCTTTAGAGGAGGTTAATCTTTGTCTGCACAATTGTTTCCATAGGTGTTACAGGAGCTCAGGTGTTGATTGAAAGGATTCATGCTCTCTTTTTGTGCAAATTAAACACCATTTTTTTGGGGGCAGCAGGCTTGAAAAGTGTAAATTTTTACAATTTAAATTCACTATTCATGCTCTGGTGGCCATTTTTGTCTGAATAAATTGCAGGAATTCATTACAGGTGCTTTACAAAAGAAAAGGAGTTTTTATCAATATCCAACACATTGCAAATATCCTCTGAATCTGAAGAATTGTCCAGATCTGCACCAGTATTGAAGAAATCCGGCCAAGTAAGAAGAAAAAGAATTATTCATACGAAGATAGACAAAGCTATGGCGAAAAGAGATGAAAAAGAAAGCATGATGGAGTCATGCATTGCTTCCAAACTTGCAGACATAGGAGACACAAATCTAGGCCCGGAACCTCTTGCCGATTTGATAGATAGATCTAGAGCGGGAAAGACTTCACTCATGCGTGCGGTCAAAAGTAGTGGAATTATCCGAGCTACAAGCTTTTCCATGTATAACCCAATTGCCAGAGTTCATGATGGAGTGTGCTAGATCTTATCATCCTTCATCCAGATCAGTGCGTGATGCTTTGGGAAAGACAATAATTCATTTGGACGCAGAGTTCATCAATTATTGTTTGAAGATTCCAGTGCGAAAGGTGGTGACTTCTATTAACATTCAGGATGCTGATAGTAGATGGGAGAAGCATAGAGCTGATTACGTTAGCATCATGAATTTTTGATACATGAAGAAGCCTAGATCTCCTTCAAAGTTCCTGAGAACTCTTCCATGATCCAATTTGGTGTAGGAGGTAGATGATGTCGTCAAATTGCTATGCAGGATGAATGGCGAAGCGAATGCTTACACTTTCCATACATGGATGTATGCTTTCATCAGGACCATTGAAATCAACAAGGTTGATTCTATAATCAATTGGTAAGAAATTATTAGTACCAACATCGGTGAGCAACTCCGGAACGTGAAGTGTAGTTTCAGCTTCAAGATGACTTCATACTTGGTGTATGTTGCAGCTTCACAAGGTGTCTTTTCCAAGCTGGATAGATGTGGTGTTTTTTCCAAGGACCCCATTTTCGAATGCTACTTCGCAGCTTACTACACCTACATGTGAGAAAGACTTCAAAGTGATCAACGATGACTTCTTTTATGATTTCATCTGCAGGCTAGAAAAAGACTTGAAGGCCAACAAGGTAAGCAAGGAAGCGTGGGAAGTTGTGTCCAAGATTGGCAGTCTATTCATTCAATTTTTAGATTTCACATACCTTAGGGTTACGGGCTTTTCTGGAGAACCAAAAAATATGCCCAGGTATGTGAATGATAGATTGATCGCTATGGAGCTGAGTAGGCAACTTGTGGAGTTACACGACCTTCAGTCAAAGCGACATAAGTCTACGGGCTTCTTCCCAATCACTATGGGATATTACAGCTGCATTAGCATTCACAGAGCTCGAGGGATGGAAGCGTAAATGTTATCCGAGTATGAGCAAGAGTTCTTCCCTGCACGACTGAACTTCGATCCATTTGGAGTAGCTAGGAAGACAATCTCCTAGGAGTACGCACATGTGCCTTCATTAGAAGATTTCTGGATGAAGTGCAAAAGTGAGTTACGAGGTTAGAAAGAGAGATTTCAACAGGCTATCAACAAAGCAAGTGTTCGACTTTGGACTAGCGTGGATACCTGCGGATCTTAAAAATGATGGGAACATGGTACTTGAAAACTTACCATCAAATGGGAGGAGATAAAGCCATACTGCAGAATAACATAGGAGGCTGCAACACAATTGAAGAAAGGTTGAGAGCTGTGTTGGTGAATACTTCAAACTGGTTGTTGACGAAGGGATATTGCCTTGATGAAGCATTGATAAATCAAGTCACAGGAAACTTCAGCGTAGGAGATTCCCTTAAGCGAAAGCACAGAGGAGAAAGCAACAGGAAATTCGAGAAGTTGAAAGTGCATAGAAGATCTCAATCCAAGGAGAGGATCACTTCTATGACCATGACTTTAACTCCGATTTTCTCCAGTACCCAATGCTTCACCAACTATTGCATTGCAGCAGTAGGATGCTTCCATGCCTACACTGAATCCAGGGACATTCATCTTCTCCCCTCAACCACTTCATTCAGTGCCTGTTCCAGAGGATACGTTGAAGCTGCAGATGGCAGAATTTGAAAGGGCTTTGTCCTTGGATGACTCAGAAGATGGCAGACATAACACTGTGGCACTTTTTGACAGAGAGGATGTAGAGAGGGAGATGGTAGTACACTCAGCGACTTCTCACTCTCCAAGAAGTAATTTCTTGGAATGGTTAGCTTTACAGTTAGTTCCAGAAGTAAGAATGGAGATGAACTTAGAGGAGCATGACTTGCAGCTACTCCAGGATCTAAGCAGAAGAGACAGAAAGCCTAAAGTTGCTAAAGCAACTTCTAGGTTGATCATCGTAGAATTTGGGAGAGAAGTTTGCTGAGATATCAATTCCGGCAGAAGGAAAGATAGAAGAGGAGCTCCCGGCAGGAGATGTGACAGTGACCAAAGTACCACTCGGTCAAGACACCACTAAAGGATTGAAGCAGGACACGCAGACATTGATAGATGCTTTATTCCTTAGGCTTGACAGTGAGAAGGCGGAGAAAGAAGAACTGCAGAAGCAAGTATCTCAATTATGTGAGATCATAGCCAAGGTTGATAAACCTTCTATTCAGCCCATTTCAGAATAGGTGAGTGATCATATTCTGCAGGAAATGGAAGACGCAAGCAATCAAGTAAAGGCTATTGATGAATGGAAGGATTTGATTATTCGTCAATATTTTGTACAACTTGGGGAAGTGCCAGCCAACCTAAAGATTATGAACGATGCAGCGAATCAACTAAAGCAACTGATGGCAAACATAGAAGGCATGAATACAGTTGCATAGAGTAACCTGAGTATTTTGGCCGAGATTAACAAGCTTCCGGGAGACGTATTGATTGCGGAGCAGATTGTACCGGATGGATCAGTTGAGAAAGGGAAGTAGTTAGAATTTGTAGTATCTTTCCATTTGGAAATCTGTAGAGTTTTGCTGAAAAGGATGTAGGCACTTGAAAGTATGACATCATCCTTACCCGACATTATCATTTCTTTCACGGAAGAGGATGTGGTTGGAGGCATCACTTCTTACATTCGGATTGTTTCTAACGAGGTGCCTAATTCCCTAGAAGGGTCTCTCCTGATGGTACAAAAGAGAATTGATAAAGCTACCAAACCTTTCATGATGTATTCTATCAGTAGACTGGTGGCAACTGCAGGCAGACATTGCAAGGTTTGGGCCAAACTTGGAAGATGTGGAAGTGTGCATCAAAGTGTTGAATGAAGGGTTGCTGCAATTCATGACAGACAAAGAAGCAGTGGCTAAAACAGATGGAAGAATGCTGAATTATATGTTCGACAAGTATATCAGATATCAGAACAAGAAGATGTAGACATTATAGCTGGCATGACTTCTTCTATTATTTCTTCTTCTATTTTCTATGTTCCCAGATGAAATTGTAAAACTTCTAAGTTATTGGTTTTACAACCATTACTTGAATTCATGTGGAACCATTCTATTAGTTAAGTGATACATGTGTCACTTAAGAAGAAGTTACTTGAGGATGATTGCTAAATGTCATCTTTACTTGTTGTCCATGCTTTAGTTTCAGTTTAAGTTTTCCATTTGTACTTTCCCTCCTACATTCTATAAGTAGGAGAAGAACCTCCGGGTTAATGATCAATCATAATTTGTAAGCAGCAATCCTGTGTTCTAGACTTTGTGCTGAACCCCTGAGAGCAACTTGGAGCAAAGGAATATAAAGGAGCAGGTTTCCGGAGAACTTTGTGTCACGGTGTACTTTGTTTCTTGCTTTTAATCTTATATCTCTTAGTAAACTTTGTGTTATTATAGATATAGATCTAGAGCTACCTTTGTTTTATAATTCTGTGTGTTCATATCTATTGAGTTTCTTCTATGTGCATGCAATTAGCTATGCTATCTACTAATTGGGATGCACATCTTCCCCATTTCTTCTCTGTATTTCCTTTACTCTCCTTCTTCTATAATTTTCCTTTCTTAAACAGCTGCTTACTTGTTGCAGAACTTCTTAGTTATGGTTCATGAACTAAGTGGTTAAAGTAAAACCCCTGATAGGTAATAACACATTTTTATTGACAAATTTGACATGGGAGCCTCACCGGTTAAATGAGGGAGATTTATCTCATGACTTGCCTAGGTTTGATGCTATGCAGAAAATCTAGCCAACAAAACCTATATGCTGAAAGTCATGCCCAGTTGATGGTTGACATAATTGAATCATAAAAAAGCACATTCTTTCTTCTCTCTCTTTTCCAAACTACACAATTTGAAATATATACATCTTCTTAAAACAACATCCCCACCTAGAAGAAGCTGTAAATGATCACATGATTTAGAGAATTGAAAGTGGGCACCCAACTGCTTATCTCTGTCTAGTACCCCCATCAGAGGATGGCTCACCCCTGCCCTAACATAACTTGAAACCTCACCTTTAGAATTTCCTTCTTCATAGGAAGCCTTCCCAACCAAAAACTCTACTCTAAATTCACGAGTTAGTATTTTAAATAGAATAAGATAAACACACTAAATTCACTTTTTGGGTTACATATTTTTCTTAGCTTTGTGCTTGACTTGCATTTTGAGGTGTGAGGATATGATTCTTCATT